>CM066201.1:56443405-56788037 GCA_033675215.1 Rhodiola kirilowii
AGTAGCTAAGCCCTCTATTCGGGCTAGGGTTTCGTATTTGTGAACACGTTTTGAGATTCTCGTACTTAATGCTATTTTCTATTTCGTTAGTTCTTGTGCTTATCCCATGAATTATTGCTATACTAGGTGGATGCTTTGTCGCAAAGCTTAGTTGATCAATAACTCTTATCGTTAATATTTGCCTGATACTTTGTTGTTCGGGTAAATAGCACATCTAGGTTAAATAACACCTTTGTCGGGTTGTTTGATTTAGGAGAGAACTAGAAGCCTTTCACCTTTGTCGGGTTAGGTTGTGGCATATCACCTTTGTCGGGATATTTGGGGGGTTACTTTTGTCGGGACGCCCACACTTTGAAATATAGAATTGATCATTAGGAATCTATGATAAACGTGTCACAATAGAAACCCTAGACTGAATACTCTCTCTGATTGACATCTCTCGGTTTATTTCCGTTTATTGCACTTGTTTCCAAATCTCTCTCCAACCCAATTGTCTTTTTTTTCACAGAACAACAAGTAACCGCTCTAGCTCTCTAGGGTTCGACCCTTGCTTGTCGCTACACTATCCAAGAGTAAGGAAAATTTAAATTTAAATTTGCAGGTACCAACGACGCCTGTCAAATTTTGGCGCCGTTTCCGGGGAGCTACGCACGGTGAAGTTGTTCTTACTAGTTTTTGTTTTCTGGTTCTTTTTCTTTTTTAGTTTCTTTTTGTGCTTTGCTACTCGTGTGCCATGGCGCATGCAGGTAACCAGTTCGACAAAAATGAGGTCCACGAAGAGGTTGACCCGGGGATTCACGACAACGAGGAAGTAATTCCTCCATTCTATGAAGACCCGGAGCAGCTAGTCCGGGCCCGGAACTGAGCAAACCGAGAGGCAGCCCGAAAAAACCAGGGAGCACCCGAGGCTTAGAACGGAGTAGGCCCGAGGCAACCTGATGGACTATAATTATACAAATCAAAAACACAGTAAAACCCACTAAATTAGACTGTTGGTCTAGTTAACTTTTGCTTGTTAGTTCCGATTTATATCTACAGGGTATTTTGGACTCTAGAGAGAATACACGCTAAGGAGAGGATTTTACGCTAAAAAGATGTTACGAGTCAGTCCAAGGTCACGATCAGACGCTGAATGCAGAAATCTCAAGATCCTGACATTGAATTACTCAAAATAAATCCAACCGAAGAAAAACCAAAGTCAGACCGGAGCGAAAATGGACTGATAGTTTTGTGAAAACTACACAAAACTCACACAAACTTCATCCTTATCCAACCAAGACCGGCGGCTTTTGGAGGAGGTGACCAAAGTCACCTCCCCTCCTCCTCTTCCCACCTCCAACCGGCGGCTATGACCTCCATTTCCTCCTCCATTGGATGCTTTCCATGTTGCTTCATCTTAGCCCTCCATTCCATCCTCATTTGGCTATAAAAGGAAGCCTTCTGATGGACCATAATTATACGAATCAAAAACACAGTTAAACCCACTAAATTAGACTGTTGGTCTAGTTAACTTTTTCTTGTTAGTTCCGATTTATATCTATAGGGTATTTTGGACTCTAGAGAGAAAACACGCTAAGGAGAGGATTTTACACTGAAAAGATGTTACGAGTCAGTCCAAGGTCACGATCAGACGCTGAATGCAGAAATCTCAAGATCCTGACGTGGAATCACTCAATACAAATCCAACCGAGGAACAACCAAAGTCAGACCGGAGCAGAATTGGACTGATAGTTTTGTGAAGACTGCACAAACTCACAAAACTCACTCATTTCTTCAAGTGACCGGCGGCTAAGGGTGCAAAGGATGACTCATGGGTGGCTTCCTCCCCTTCTCCCCCTTGGATGACCGGTGGCTATGGGAGGAGGTGACCAAAGTCACCTCCCCTCCTCCCTTTCTCACTTGCAACCGGCGGCTTTCAAGCCACCATGGGAATGCGACATGTGGTGGCTTCTCCTCCACAAGCTCATCCCCTCCTCCTCCTCCCTTGGATCAAAACCACATGCCACTCATCTCCACCCTCCATTCCTCCTCCCTTATGGCTGTAAAAGGAGAGCTCCTCCTCCTTATTTCATCCATCCTCAAAATCTCAAATCCAAAAACACTTATCTCTCTAAAAGTTTGGTTACTTGTAAGTTTGGTTTTGAAATAATACTCCTTTTTGTTCTTGAGTATTATAACAGTCTTAGATAATACTCCTGTTGGTTCTTGAGTATTCAGTAGGAATTAGGAATACTCCTGTTGGTTCTTGAGTATTCCACCCCTTTCCTTTCTTACTGTTTTCAAAAACCCCCGAGTATTTAGCTATGATATCCTCTTCCATGGATAATCGTAGCTAAACTCTTTATTCGGTTGAAGGGGCGTATTTGTATTATAAAATGTTTTAGACTATTTTAGTGTTTTTTCTCTGTATTCAAAACTTGTTCTATGTGCCATATATTAGATCATAATTTCCAAGGTTGAGTGGATGCTTGAAATGGCAAAGCTCTTCCGTGGAAATTCGTGAACATACTCGGGTAAGTGGATGCTTGAAATGGCAAAGCTTATCTGAGGAGTTCGATCTCTCTCAAACACCATTTGGATAAATTGGAAAAGACAATCCAAATGGATGCACATAGGCTAGTATACCTTGAAATGGGGTGCTAGTTTGAGTAGAACAAGGGCTCTACGTTTTTTGCAAAAGATTAGACGGTGTTGCAAGTCGAGTGCTTGAAATGGCCTTGATTCACTTTCGAACACTTTTGCAAAAGACTAGACAGTGTGGCAAATCGAGCGCTTGAAATGGCCTTGATGCACATTTGAATACTTAGAAGGATTACTAAAATGATAAAATAGGCTATGATACAATGCCCCCGAAACCGAATGCTTCCCTTGAATTACAAAACCTCCTTGTATTTACTTTCCTAGTATAACTGCACTCACCTTCCGGAGGACTCGCAATTCACGCATCACCCACTGTAAGTCTTTCTTTTTAGTATTTTAATTCCTGCAATTACTTTTCCGCACAAAAAACCAAAAAAACCAAAAACAGTAGCTTAGTTAATCGCTCTAAAATCTCAATCAACCTTCAAACACGCTCCCTAGCTGTACCAATCCCTTAAAGAACAACGTATCCCCCTAATTCCCTTGGGTTCCACCCCTACTTACCACTTGCTACCCAGTAGTAAAGTCGCGAGTAGCGGACTTATAAATTTATTCTTGACGTTTGCACATAACGACTGTGCGTCCGTCAAAATTGGCGCCGTTGCCGGGGAATTAGCCATCGGATAAGTTCTTTAAATCAATACGCGCTTCAAAACAACCATGTCTCGCGAAGGAAGCCACCATGACTACCAAGATGACGACGAGATGAACCTGTACGATCGAAATGACGAGGTGCCACTTCCATTTGTGGACGATCCGGAACAACTCATCAGAAACAGAAGAGCGCGTGATAGGGAGGCAATCAGAAGAAATCAAGAACCACCCAAGGACCGAAATGCAGCTGGTCCAGTGCAACCTCCTAGATATCCACCACCCCCGCAACCTCGACAAGTGCCGAGACGAGAACCCGCTTTCAATGACTACTACGGAGATAACAACAACTACCGCGAACCTACATTGGGAGAGCTCTCGGCACCAGATTTCAGAATTCAGCCGTGGTGCATTCACGAAGGCCCTGAATTGGAAAATATTGCCATCAACACTTCAGTAGCCCACAACTTACCGAAATTCTCAGGAACGCGTGGAGAATCAGCAATGACTCATCTCCAACGCTTACATGGTATTTGCCAAAACTTAAAACCGAATGGCGTGAACGTAGACGACTTCAACTTAAAGGCGTTCTACTTTTCCCTCATTGACGCAGCAAACGACTGGTTCCTTTCATTGCCTTCCGGAAGCATCAGAACATGGGCTCAGATGTAGAAGAAGTTCTTAGACAAATATTACCCAGCAGGAAGAGCGATGCAAGTAAGGAGGCAACTGCAGGACATCAAGCAAGGACCCAATGAAACCATGTACGATTACCTGGAAAAATTCAACCGCCTGGAGAGAAGCTGCTATACCCTTGGACTGCCCGAGAAACTCACCGTCGAGTATCTCATTAACGGATTAAGACCCTTAGACAAAATGCTCCTGGATGCCTCAGCTGGAGGGTCCATGATGAATCTATCATTAAGTGGCATAAGGGATCTTATCACCAACGTTGCTGAGAATGCTCGATTTAGAGAAGAGACAACTCAGCAGGAAGAATTCTCCCGGACAAAAAATGTGGCAAAAGCTGAAACATCGATGAGCTCTATGCCTGAAGAGATGAAGCAGCTAAAGGAGATGATGATTTAAATCCTACGAAGGCAGCCAGTTCCGGTAAAACCTTGCGAGTTCTGTGGTTCCATAGACCACAAAACTGACGCATGTCCGACATTAATAGAAGAGGAATCGGCAGAAGTGAATACAGTGGGAGGATACCAAGGATACAACAACAACAGTAATGACAGCGCCGGACAAAACCGACAGTATGGTCAAGCAACCAACCCGAGCTGGCGTAACAACAACTATTCTCAGAAGGAAGCACAACCAGCTGTCCCTCAACTAGCTCAGTCATTCTACCAACCCCCCCACCGGCAGTATAACCAGAACGCTCCATCATCAGTCCAATATCAGCAAAAAGGACCGAATCAGTACCAAGCCGGCCCGAACAATCAGCAAGAACCAACCAAATCGCTCGATGACACCATGAAGGAGCTCGCAGGAAGCATAAATCAATTGGGTACTTCGCTACATCAATACCAGGCAAAAACTGACGGGGCAATTTCAGAATTGACCAAACAAATGTCCCATCTCGCCACAGCATTATCAACACTCACTAACGAACCTGGCAGACTTCCTTCACAGACCATCCAGAATCCAAAGGCAAATCTTAGCATGATGAAAAGGTCAAACGTAAAGACGACACTTGGAGAAGTAGCACGATCCCCAACTTACAAACTTACAAACAAGCACTTCAACCGTAGGCGTCGTCCTGACTGGAATCAAGAGGAAGACCGACCCAATGATGGCAGAACATGGGCTACGCATGCTGACAATGGACGATACGCATTCACCGTGTGCATAACACCACCGCCGATCATACACTCTGACATACAAACATCTGGATGGGATGACGATAACAATTTGAAGTGGGACTCTCCAACTAATATTTATGCTTCGAAGCAAAATATTAAGGGGCCCGATTATACAAATCCTAAGCCAAGGAATGGGCAGCATGGCCCGACAATAGAAAGAGCCCTCACTTAAGATCATGAGTCACAACACGAAAGAGATAAAGACCCAGAGGCCTTTACAGTCACCTGCGGTATTGGTGAAGCACAGATTCATAAGTGCTTAGTCGATCTTGGGGCTGCTGTCAACGCCATGCCCTCCTCCTTATATTACTTGTTAGGACTGGGTCCATTAAAACCACCCAGGTCAAATATCGAGCTAGGAGATAAATCGTGCATCCGTCCGATTGGAGTACTGGAAGACGTAATACTCCATGTGGGAGAGCTCGTCATTGCTGCAGACTTCTATGTGATACAAACGGGAGAGACCAGCGAAGACGACCCTCCAACAATAATCTTGGGACGACCATTTCTCTACGCTACTAAAGCAAGGATCGATGTGGGCAAGGGCTCATTATCGCTTAAGTTCGGCGGCAAAATTGCATATTTCTACATTGACAATAGCCGCACAGATACAAAGAAACCGCCAGATATAATACCTGTCTCAGATTGCGGTACATAGATTTCTGACCTGCCAAAAGAGACCAAAAAAGTAACAAGACCAGTAGCTTTGG
The DNA here is from genome assembly GCA_033675215.1 of Rhodiola kirilowii. Lineage (NCBI taxonomy): Eukaryota > Viridiplantae > Streptophyta > Magnoliopsida > Saxifragales > Crassulaceae > Rhodiola > Rhodiola kirilowii. Next base: position 56,449,218 of record CM066201.1, read on the forward strand.
TCAAAGTTCCCTCGCCTTCTCAGAGACGTTGGAAGGAGAAATCACCAGAACAAGGGGAACTGGACTCAATCACATCTGCTCACAAGAAATCGGGTAAAGGCAAGGCAAAAACCAACACAGGAACAGTGACGAAATTCAACCTGAGCCACCCATGGGATCCCAACCAGTGATCCAGGAATAAGGTACTGTCGAGCCAACGACGTTAAACAAGTGCACTGGTCGGGAGGTAACCCGACACTATCTTACTTTCTGTCATTTTATTTTCTGTCATTTAGTTTTTATCAATAAGTCGCTCTCACCCACTTGGTGCATAGAATGATTTGACTATTTAGGAATTGGTTTTTGGAGCACGATCGGATCAGCCAGGCAGCTTCCGTGAACTACCGGGCCTGCGCTGAGAGTTCAATGCCCCAGCCAAACTCCCTCGATTATCCAGCCTCATGCCATGTTGTTCACTCGACACTTTAAAGGGAGTTCTGATCTTACCTTTCCTTAATATCATTTCCTTCTCGTAATTGTCTGCTTGCATGGCTTTTGAACTAAGTAGTGCTGAAAGGCACGCCTTCGTTCAAAAGTGTGGGGTGAGAACCGCATGTGTACATAAATAAATAACATGTTTTTCTTTTTTAGCGTTATCTTTTTGAAAATATGAACTTGAGAATGTGAAAAAGATAGACCGAAATTCATGCATTTACCCTGTGAAAATTCAACTGTCTAAAAACTTAGAACGTAACTTCTCATTTGTCCCTTTGTGCTGAGATAAACTAGGGATGTGGAGTTGATAGAAATGCCCTAGAGAGGCTTGGTAAGCAATCGAAGGATCGAATCTAACTATATGGTTTTCGAAGTCAGTGGAGGCTGCACTTCGGGTTTCAGTGAAGATTGAAGTCATCTCCGCCATGCAGTGTTTATGCAAAAAGAAAAAAAGGCGAGGACGGGAATCAGACCATCCTCTCTCTAGTCAAAGTAGCCGAGAAAATAGATGAGCGACCCTCATCTTGACCCGCGCGAAACGGCAAAGATGAGAGGAGCGGGGAGGTATTTCCATAGGCTTGCGGGCAATGATGGGACCTCCCAAAAAGGCTTGAGAAAATGGACTAGCAAGCCACAAAAAGGCAAAAGCTCGAAGAAGCAAATCAAGAGGCCAAAGGCCCAAAATTGTGAAGGTTTTAACCGAACAAAAAAAGTGAAGTACTCAAAGAGTCAAATCAAAGGCCAAAGGCCGATTCACTACAAAAGCCGTCCCTCGCCAAAAGAAAATCAAAGACCAAACCATTGAAACCCGAACCAAATCACGTGCTAGAGAAAGCTACAAGAAAACCATATAGTGCGAGACGGTCCCGAGGTTGCAGTTCAGGAGCCTAAAAAGGGCTATCTCCCGAAACATCCAAAATAATTTGCATCTCAGCACGAAGGTACATGTATCAAGTTCCTTCTATTTATTTACACAGTTCAATTTGGGAATAAGTAAGTAATGCATGAATTAGGATAAATCGAGTCCCACACTCTAACTTTCACATTTTAAACCAAACTTAGAGTGCCGCCCTTTAATAGCATTGTTCGGGACGAACAACTAAAAGTGTGGGGTGATCTGATGGACCATAATTATACGAATCAAAAACACAGTTAAACCCATTAAATTAGACTGTTGGTCTAGTTAACTTTTGCTTGTTAGTTCCGATTTATATCTACAGGGTATTTTGGACTCTAGAGAGAAAACACGCTAATGAGAGGATTTTACGCTGAAAAGATGTTACGAGTCAGTCCAAGGTCACGATCAGACGCTGAATGCAGAAATCTCAAGATCCTGACGTGGAATCACTCAATACAAATCCAACCGAGGAACAAACAAAGTCAGACCGGAGCAGAATTGGACTGATAGTTTTGTGAAGACTGCACAAACTCACAAAACTCACTCATTTCTTCAAGTGACCGGCGGCTAAGGGTGCAAATGATGACTCATGGGTGGCTTCCTCCCCTTCTCCCCCTTGGATGACCGGTGGCTATGGGAGGAGGTGACCAAAGTCACCTCCCCTCCTCCCTTTCTCACTTGCAACCGGCGGCTTTCAAGCCACCATGGGAATGTGACATGTGGTGGCTTCTCCTCCACAAGCTCATCCCCTCCTCCTCCTCCCTTGGATCAAAACCACATGCCACTCATCTCCACCCTCCATTCCTCCTCCCTTATGGCTATAAAAGGAGAGCTCCTCCTCCTCATTTCATCATCCTCAAAATCTCAAATCCATAAACACTTATCTCTCTAAAAGTTTGGTTACTTGTAAGTTTGGTTTTGAAATAATACTCCTGTTTGTTCTTGAGTATTATACGCTTTGAAATAATACTCCTGTTGGTTCTTGAGTATTATAACAGTTTTAGAGAATACTCCTGTTGGTTCTTGAGTATTCAGTAGGAATTAGGAATACTTGATGGATCAAAATTATACGAATCAAAAACACAGTAAAACCTTCCAAATTAGACTGTTGGTCTATTTAACTTCTGCTTGTTAGTCCCGATTTATTTCTACAGGGTATTTTGGCACTTAGAGAGAAAACACGCTAAGGAGAGGATTTTACGCTGAAAAGATGATAAGAGTCAATCCAAGGTCAAGATCAGATGCTGAACGAAGAAATATCAAGATCCTGACGTTGAATTACTCAAATCAAATCCAACCGAGGAACAATCAAAGTCAGACGGAGCGAAATTAGATTGATAGTTTTGTGAAAAGACTGCACAAAACTATCAAAATGCACCCATGGACCAAGATGACCGGCCACCTTGCTTGGAGGTGGCCAAAGCCACCCTTCTCCTCCTTGGACAACCGGCAACCGGCGGCTCAAGCCCTCCCCAACCGGCGGCTTTTGGCTCCCCCATGTGTCATCTCCTCCTTGCTCCTCCCTTCTCCTCCCTTGGATCAAAACCACATGCCACCCATCTCCACCACCCATCTCCTCCCCTTGTGGCTATAAATACAACCCTCCTCCTCCTCATTTCATCATCCACAAATTGTAAAAACACCTATCTCTCTAAGTTTTGGTTACTTTGTAAGTTTGGTTTGGTTCTGGAAATAATACTCCTGTTTGTTCTTGAGTATTATACGCTTTGGAAATAATACTCCTGTTTGTTCTTGAGTATTATACTTTAGAGAATACTCCTGTTGGTTCTTGAGTATTCAGTAGGAAATTGGGAATACTCTTGTTGGTTCTTGAGTATTCCACCCCTTTCCCTCTTACTGTTTTCAAAAACCCCCGAGTATTTAGTTATGATGTCCTCTTCCATGGATATTCGTAGCTAAACTCTTCATTCGGTCGAAGGTATTTTCTTGTATTATATAATGTTTTAATTTCTTTTAGTTTCATTTCTCTGTATTCAAAACTTGTTCTATGTGCCATATATAGTCAGAGCTTCCAAGGTTGAGTGGAAGCTGTAACAAGCAAAGCTCTTTCGTGAGAATTCGTGATCATACTCGGTAAGTGGAAGCTGTAACAAGCAAAACTTATCGAGGAGTTTGACTTATTTAAAACACCACTTGGTCGATCGTAACTGAGAGATCAGGTGGATGCACAAAAGGCTAAGATACTTCGAAAGGAGGAATTAGTCTGAAGTAGAACAAGTGTTGCTTTAAACGATGTTGCAAGTCTTGCGCTACGAAAGGGCCTCGATTCATCTTTGAATACTTAGAAAGGTTACTAACGGTTATTAATAACATGTTATAATACAAGGTACCTGAAATCACATACTTTTCCTTGAATTACAAAAAACCCCCCTGTATTTACTTTGGTTAACTGCTCGATCAACTGCAACCATCAACCGCTCATCTACCGGAGGACTCACCAATCACGCATCACCCACTGTAAGTCTTCTTCCCTTAACTCTTTTACTTTCAGTATTTTAATTTCTGTAATTTACTTTCCTGCACTCAAAACCAAAAAAACCAAAAACAGTAGTTTAGACAATCGCGCTAAAATCTCAATCAACCTAAAACACGCTCCCTCGCTGTACAAATCTCTTAAAGAACAACATAATCCCCTAATTCCCTGGGGTTCGACCCCTACTTACCACTTACTACCCAGTAGTGTAGTTGCGAGTAGCGAAAAATATAAATTTATTTGTACAGAGAACATTACACCTTAACGATAGTGCAGTGGGCTCCGTCAATACTCCTGTTGGTTCTTGAGTATTCCACCCCTTTCCTTTCTTACTGTTTTCAAAAACCCCCGAGTATTTAGCTATGATATCCTCTTCCATGGATAATCGTAGCTAAACTCTTTATTCGGTTGAAGGGGCGTATTTGTATTATAAAATGTTTTAGACTATTTTAGTGTTTTTTCTCTGTATTCAAAACTTGTTCTATAGGCCATATATTAGATCAAAATTTCCAAGGTTGAGTGGATGCTTGAAATGGCAAAGCTCTTCCGTGGAAATTCGTGAACATACTCGGGTAAGTGGATGCTTGAAATGGCAAAGCTTATCTTAGGAGTTCGATCTCTCTCAAACACCATTTGGATAAATCAGAAAAGACAATCCAAATGGATGCACATAGGCTAGTATACCTTGAAATGGGGTGCTAGTCTGAGTAGAACAAGGGCTCTACGTTTTTTGCAAAAGATTAGACGGTGTTGCAAGTCGAGTGCTTGATATGGCCTTGATTCACTTTCGAACACTTTTGCAAAAGATTAGACAGTGTGGCAAATCGAGCGCTTGAAATGGCCTTGATGCACGTTTGAATACTTAGAAGGATTACTAAAATGATAAAACAGGCTATGATACAATGCCCCCGAAACCGAATGCTCCCCTTGAATTACAAAACCCCCTTGTATTAACTTTCCTAGTATAACTGCCTTAATCAACCGCACTCACCTTCCGGAGGACTCGCAATTCACGCATCACCCACTTTAAGTCTTTCTTTTTACTTTTCAGTATTTTAATTCCTGCAATTACTTTTCCGCACAAAAAACCAAAAAACCCAAAAATAGTAGCTTAGTTAATCGCGCTAAAATCTCAATCAACCTTAAAACACGCTCCCTCGCTGTACCAATCTCTTAAAGAACAACGTATCCCCCTAATTCCCTTGGGTTCGACCCCTACTTACCACTTGCTACCCAGTAGTAAAGTCGCGAGTAGCGGACTTATAAATTTATTCTTGACGTTTGCACATAACGACTGTGCGTCCGTCATATACCTTGAAATGGGGTGCTAGTCTGAGTAGAACAAGGGCTCTACGTTTTTTGCAACAGATTAGACGGTGTTGCAAGTCGAGTGCTTGAAATGGCCTTGATTCACTTTCGAACACTTTTGCAAAAGTCTAGACAGTGTGGCAAATCGAGCGCTTGAAATGGCCTTGATGCACGTTTGAATACTTAGAAGGATTACTAAAATGATAAAACAGGCTATGATACAATGCCCCCGAAACCGAATGCTTCCCTTGAATTACAAAACCCCCTTGTATTTACTTTCCTAGTATAACTGCCTTAATCAACTGCACTCACCTTCCGTAGGACTCGCAATTCACGCATCACCCACTGTAAGTCTTTCTTTTCAGTATTTTAATTGCTGCAATTACTTTTCCGAACAAAAAACCAAAAAAACCAAAAATAGTAGCTTAGTTAATCGCGCTAAATTCTCAATCAACCTTTAAAACACGCTCCCTCGCTGTACCAATCCCTTAAAGAACAACGTATCCCCCTAATTCCCTTGGGTTCGACCCCTACCTACCACTTGCTACCCAGTAGTAAAGTCGCGAGTAGCGGACTTATAAATTTATTCTTGACGTTTGCACATAACGACTGTGCGTCCGTCCCCTTCTCCTCTCATCCAATCCATCCACAAATCATACACTTCTCTCTCTAAAGTTTGGTTACTTTGTAAGTTTGGTTTTTGAAATAATACTCCTGTTGGTTCTTGAGTATTATAACGGTTTGAAATAATACTCCTGTTGGTTCTTGAGTATTATAACAGTTTTAGAGAATATTCCTGTTGGTTCTTGAGTATTCAGTAGGAATTAGGAATACTCCTGCTGGTTCTTGAGTATTCCACCCCCTCTCCCTTCTTACTGTCTTTCAAAAACCCCGAGTATTTAGCTATGATATCCTCTTCCATGGATAATCGTAGCTAAACTCTTTATTCGGTTGAAGGGGCGTACTTGTATTATAAAATGTTTTAGACTATTTTAGTGTTTTTTCTCTGTATTCAAAACTTTTTCTATGTGCCATATATTAGATCAGAATTTCCAAGGTTGACTGGATGCTTGAAATGGCAAAGCTCTTCCGTGGAAATTCGTGAACATACTCGGGTAAGTGGATGCTTGAAATGGCAAAGCTTATCTGAGGAGTTCGATCTCTCTCAAACACCATTTGGATAAATCGGAAAAGACAATCCAAATGGATGCACATAGGCTAGTATACCTTGAAATGGGGTGCTAGTCTGAGTAGAACAAGGGCTCTACTTTTTTTGCAAAAGATTAGACAGTGTTGCAAGTCGAGTGCTTGAAATGGCCTTGATTCACTTTCGAACACTTTTGCAAAAGACTAGACAGTGTGGCAAATCGAGCGCTTGAAATGGCCTTGATGCACGTTTGAATACTTAGAAGGATTACTAAAATGATAAAACAGGCTATGATGCAATGCCCCCGAAACCGAATGCTTTCCTTGAATTACAAAACCCCCTGTATTTACTTTCCTAGTATAACTGCCTCAAATAACCGCACTCACCTTCCGGAGGACTCGCAAATCACGCATCACCCACTGTAAGTCTTTCTTTTTATTTTCCAGTATTTATTTTTCTGTAATTTACTTTTCCGCACTCAAAACCAAAAACAACCAAACAAAGTCACTTAGTCATAACCGCTAAAATCTCAATCACACTCCCTCGCTGTACAAATCCCTTAAAGAACATCGTATCCCCCTAATTCCCTTGGGTTCGACCCCTACTTACCACTTGCTACCCAGTAGTAAAGTCGCGAGTAGCGGAAAATATAAATTTATTTGCACAGAGAACATTGCACCTTAACGACAGTGCAGTGGGCTCCGTCAAATTGGCGCCGTTGCCGGGGAATTAGCAGATGGATAGTTGTTCTTTTTTCTGTTATACATAATCCGCCATGTCTTCCTACTACGAAAACGAGCCTTGGAACAATGAGGAGTTTTCCTTGCTAGTCCGCGAAGAGATCATCAACCTAAAGCAATCCCGGGACGAAACTTTGGACGAGTACGTATGGTACTTCGATTCCCTTGTAACGAGCTGCCCGCACCATGGATTCACGGACTCTGTTCTTCTCCAAAGGTTTCTTGGTGGAATAATGCCACTTGAGCTGAAAAGACTTAATGATGTTGCAGGATGTTTACTCATGAAGTTAACCGTGGCTGAAGCCTTGCGCCTCATAAATGATTTGGCAAAGAACACAAAACAGGGTCAGTGGCACCAAACTGACAATAAGGCACCAACAATAGAAGTGGACTCAGTGCAGAACGAGCCCGACACCACACCCATTATGAGCTTGCCCGTAACAAAACCGAGATAAGACATCAGTACAAGGGCAGTAATGGACGTGGAGGCAGCTCTAAAGGAGCCAATATTGGAGCCCACAGAGCCAACTGAGGATGAGGACTCGCAAATAACCAAAGAAGAACTGGCCAAATCAGGCCCAGTCCTCATTACCAAATCAGCCGAGACATGCCCGGACCTCACTGCCGAACTCACCAAGGAAATCACGGCAGGCCCGATCCTTGCACTCGAAGCACCCAAAACATACCCGATCCTAACTATCGAAGCACCTAAGGCAGGCCTGGTCCTCATTATCAAACTGTCTAAGAAAGACCTGGCCCTTATGGTGGAAGTTCCACAACTTTTCCCCTCGGTTTATATGCAAATCACAGCACCCAAAAATGATGTGACCTATGCTGAGGTGCAAGGGGAGTTGGAGGCAAATCAAGGGCAAGAAAAGCCATCAATGGAGCTCTCACTCACCACAACTCAACAAGGCAGCCCTGAAAACTGTCTCATGCTGAAACGACCATTCGTCGCTGCCACAAAGAAGAGGCTTCACTTGGGAACAGGCTTGATGTCGCCTACATTCAATAGCACAATGCTAAACTTCCAAACTTGCAAGGATGCCAACCGGCCATACATGACGAAGCGGCAAAGACATGGGCCAAGAGAATGGAAACCCGGAAGGAGAAGCACGAGAGCTCGACTTGATGGACCAGCAGCTATGGTCAAGGAGTCCTCACCTTCTCGGGGATATGTGAAAAAGAAGCCTCCGGGTCAAGGGAGAGCAGAACTGAGCCCACTGCCATATGTGTTCTTCGGGCAAATCAAAAGAGCTGCAAAGAAGAAGTTCGACCTCAAGCACCCTTGGGATCCAAACTAGTGATCCAGGACTGAGGTACTGTCGAGCCAACGACGTTAAACAAGTGCACTGGTCGGGAGGTAACCCGACACTATCTTACTTTCTGTCATTTTATTTTCTGTCTTTTAGTTTTTATCAATAAGTCGCTCTCACCCACTTGGTGCATAGAATGATTTGACTATTTAGGAATTGGTTTTTGGAGTACGATCGGATCAGCCAGGCAGCTTTCGTGAACTACCGGGCTTGTGCTGAGAGTTCAAGGCCCCAGCCGAACTCCCTCGATTATCCAGCCTCATGCCATGTCGTTCACTCGACACTTTAAAGGGAGTTCTGATCTTACCTTTCCTTAATATCATTTCCTTCTCGTAATTGTCTGCTTGCATGGCTTTTGAACTAAGTTGTGCAGAAAGGCACGCCTTCGTTCAAAAGTGTGGGGTGAGATCTGCATGTGTACATAAATAAATAACATGTTTTTCTTTTTTAGTGTTATCTTTTTGAAAATATGAACTTATGAATGTGAAAAAGATAGATCTAAAATTCATGCATTTACCTTGTAAAAATTCAACTGTCTAAAAACTTAGAACGTAACTTCTCATTTGTCCCTTTGTGCTGAGATAAACCAGGGATGTGGAGTTGACATAAACTGCCCTAGAGAGGCTTGGCAAGCAATCGAAGGATCGAATCTAACTATATGGTTTTCGAAGTCAGTGGAGGCTGCACTTCGGGTTTCAGTGAAGATTGAAGTCATCTCTGCCATGCAGTGTTTATGCAAAAAGAAAAAAAGGCGAGGACGGGAATCAGACCGTCCTCTCTCTAGTCAAAGTTGCCGAGAAAATAGATGAGCGACCCTCATCTTGACCCGCGCGAAACGGCAATGATGAGAGGAGCGGGGAGGTATTTCCATAGGCTTGCAAGCGATGATTGGACCTCCCAAAAAGGCTTGAGAAAATGGACTAGCAAGCCACAAAAAGGCAAAAGCTCGAAGAAGCAAATCAAGAGGCCAAAGGCCCAAAATTGTGAAGGTTTTAACCGAACAAAAATGTGAAGTACTCAAAGAGTCAAATCAAAGGCCAAAGGCCGATTCACTACAAAAGCTGTCCCTCGCCAAAAGAAAATCAAAGACCAAACCATTGAAACCCGATCCGAATCACGTGCTAGAGAAAGCTACAAGAAAACCATATAGTGCGAGACGGTCTCGAGGTTGCAGTCCAGGAGCCTAAAAAGGGCTATCTCCCGAAACATCCAAAATATTTGCATCTCAGCACGAAGGTACACGTGTCAAGTTCCTTCTATTTATTTGCACAGTTCAATTTGGTAATAAGTAAGTAATGCATGAATTAGGATAAATCGAGTCCCACAGTCTAACTTTCATATTTTAAACCAAACTTAGAGTGCCGCCCTTTAATAGCATTGTTCGGGACGAACAACTAAAAGTGTGGGGTGATCTGATGGACCATAATTATACGAATCAAAAACACAGTAAAACCCACTAAATTAGACTGTTGGTCTAGTTAACTTTTGCTTGTTAGTTCCGATTTATATCTACAGGGTATTTTGGACTCTAGAGAGAATACACGCTAAGGAGAGGATTTTACGCTAAAAAGATGTTACGAGTCAGTCCAAGGTCACGATCAGACGCTGAATGCAGAAATCTCAAGATCCTGACATTGAATTACTCAAAATAAATCCAACTGAAGAAAAACTAAAGTCAGACCGGAGCGAAAATGGACTGATAGTTTTGTTAAAACTACACAAAACTCACACAAACTTCATCCTTATCCAACCAAGACCGGCGGCTTTTGGAGGAGGTGACCAAAGTCACCTCCCCTCCTCCTCTTCCCACCTCCAACCGGCGGCTATGACCTCCATTTCCTCCTCCATTGGATGCTTTCCATGTTGCTTCATCTTAGCCCTCTATTCCATCCTCATTTGGCTATAAAAGGAAGCCTTCTCCTCTCATCCAATCCATCCACAAATCATACACTTCTCTCTCTAAAGTTTGGTTACTTTGTAAGTTTGGTTTTTGAAATAATACTCCTGTTGGTTCTTGAGTATTATAACGGTTTGAAATAATACTCCTGTTGGTTCTTGAGTATTATAACAGTTTTAGAGAATACTCCTGTTGGTTCTTGAGTATTCAGTAGGAATTAGGAATACTCCTGTTGGTTCTTGAGTATTCCACCCCCTCTCCCTTCTTACTGTCTTTCAAAAACCCCCGAGTATTTAGCTATGATATCCTCTTCCATGGATAATCGTAGCTAAACTCTTTATTCGGTTGAAGGGGCGTACTTGTATTATAAAATGTTTTAGACTATTTTAGTGTTTTTTCTCTGTATTCAAAACTTGTTCTATGTGCCATATATTAGATCAGAATTTCCAAGGTTGACTGGATGCTTGAAATGGCAAAGCTCTTCCGTGGAAATTCGTGAACATACTCGGGTAAGTGGATGCTTGAAATGGCAAAGCTTATCTTAGGAGTTCGATCTCTCTCAAACACCATTTGGATAAATCGGAAAAGACAATCCAAATGGATGCACATAGGCTAGTATACCTTGAAATGGGGTGCTAGTCTGAGTAAAACAAGGGCTCTACGTTTTTTGCAAAAGATTAGACAGTGTTGCAAGTCGAGTGCTTGAAATGGCCTTGATTCACTTTCGAACACTTTTGCAAAAGACTAGACAGTGTGGCAAATCGAGCGCTTGAAATGGCCTTGATGCACGTTTGAATACTTAGAAGGATTTCTAAAATGATAAAATAGGCTATGATGCAATGCCCCCAAAACCGAATGCTTTCCTTGAATTACAAAACCCCCTGTATTTACTTTCCTAGTATAACTGCCTCAATCAACCACACTCACCTTCCGGAGGACTCGCAAATCACGCATCACCCACTGTAAGTCTTTCTTTTTATTTTCCAGTATTTATTTTTCTGTAATTTACTTTTCTGCACTCAAAACCAAAAACAACCAAAAAAAGTCACTTAGTCATAACCGCTAAAATCTCAATCACACTCCCTCGCTGTACAAATCCCTTAAAGAACAACGTATCCCCCTAATTCCCTTGGGTTCGACCCCTACTTACCACTTGCTACCCAGTAGTAAAGTCGCGAGTAGCGGAAAATATAAATTTATTTGCATAGAGAACATTGCACCTTAACGACAGTGTAGTGGGCTCCGTCACAACCAGTTTGGCAGCAAGCCCCGCTCCAGCAACAACAAGTTCCACCTCTACAACCGAGACGACAACCACCGGTCGCTTTACGACCTCAGATCCGACCACCACGACAGCCGCTCTTCCACGAAGAATATGACGAGGAGTACGACAACCAAGAGCCCACCATAAGAGAGCTGTCTGCCCCGAACTTCCGGATTCAGTCATGGTGCATCTACGAGGGGCCGGACCTCGAAGGGATAGCCATCAACACGGCAGTCGTTCATCACTTGCCCAAGTTCTCAGGGAGCAAGGTAGAGTCGGCCACAGCACATCTGCAGTGCTACCATGGAATCTGCCAGAACCTCAGGCCATACGGAGTGGAAGTGGAGGACTTCAAATTGAAGGCCTTTTACTTTTTACTTATAGATGCTGCTAATGACTGGTTCTTTTCTTTGCCCTCAGGTAGCATTCATACATGGGACAGATGCAGAAGAAGTTCCTCAACAAGTACTACCCAGCAGGCAGAGCGATGCAGGTCCGAAGGCAGTTGCAAGATCTTAGACAAGGGCCAAACGAGACGATGTATGAGTACGTGGAGAAGTTCAACGCCCTAGAGCAGAGCTGCTGCAACCTTTGACTTCCCAAGAAGCTGATCGTGGAATACATGCTCGATGGACTGAGGCGACTCGACAGGAAGTTGCTAGATGCCTCGGCTAGAGGAACCATCATGAACCTGTCCCCAGCCGGAGTGCGAAGGAAGATCATGGAAGTGGCCGAGAACGCAAGGTTCCAGGATGAGTCCAACAAGGAAGAAGAGTTCAGCCAGACCAGGAACGTTTCGAAGGCCAAACCACCAACAAGCTCAATGACAGGGGAGATCAAGCAGCTCAAAGAGATGATGATCCAAGTCATCAGAAGGCAGCCGACCCAGGTGAAGCCATGTGGGTTTTGCGAGGCCACGGACCACAAAATAGACGCCTGTCCGACTATGGTGGAAGATGACCAAGGCAAGGTCAATGCAGTGGGCGGGTCCCAGAATTCCAACAACCGGGCAGGACCAGCCGCAACCGGGCAAGGGACCAACGGGTAGTATTGGAGAAACGACAACCAGCATAGCCACGCCCAGAGGGAGCCAGCACAACATGTCGCACCTCAACCGGCCCAGCAGCACTACTGTCCTCCACATCGCCAATACCAACAGAGCGGACCTTGCCAGTATCAACAACGCGGACAGAACCGAGACCAGGCAGGCCCGAGTCAACAGAGCAAGTCCCTGGAGGATATCGTGAAGGACCTGGCCACCTCAGTGCATCAATTCCAGGCTAAAACCGATGGAGCCATTGTCGACCTGTCTAAGCAGATGTCCCAGATCGCCACAACGGTCTCCGAGCTCAAGAACGACCCAAGACGGCTCCCGTCGCAGACCATTCAAAATCCAAGAGGGACTGTCAATGCAGTGACGCTCAGGAGTGGAAAGAACACTACAGCAGTGTCCACCGAACCAGCAGAGGACGACAGCCCGCAAGCAACCGAAGAAGAACCAGTAGGCCCGAAAACTCTCGGAACTAGTGGACCGGACACGCTCGGAGCACCCGGACCAGACCCGACACCAGCGACCGAAGCATCTCGGCCAGGCCCGGTACCAGCCCCCGAAAACTCTAACGTCCAAGTTCCTCTTCCATTTCCTGTGCAGGTTCGAGCTCTTAAATAGTACGTCATGGATAAGGATGTGTGGGAACTATTCAGCAAGGTCGAGATCAACATCCCACTCCTCGAGGCCATCAAACAGATCCCTAGGTATGCGAAGTTCTTGAAGGAACTTTGCACCAACCGTAGGTGAGGCACTCGAGACGACCAGGAGTTCATGAGCAGGAATGTCTCGGCCGTCATCCAGCGTAAGGTCCCTCCTAAATACGGTGACCCAGGCACCTACACTATCCCTTGCACGATTGGTAATATTAGAATTGAAAGCTGCATGCTAGACCTCGGTGCATTTATTAATGTCTTGCCATATTCTATCTATTCTTGTCTTCGCATTGGTCCTCTAGAACCTGTAGGACTCACCATACAGTTGGCGGACCGATCATGCAAGTAGCCCGAGGGAAAGATTGAAGATGTGCTCGTGCAAGTGGGAGAGCTCGTGTTCCCGGCCGATTTCTATGTGCTCAAGATGGAGAACTGCGGCCCGACCGACCATGCACCCATCCTATTGGGTCGACCGTTCCTGAAAACGTCCAAGATGAAGATCGACTGCGACAAGGGCACTCTCTCCATGGAAGTTGAAGGAGAAGTGTTTAGCTTTGACATCTTCCGGGCCATGAAGCATCCAGCAGAGTACGAAGCAGTCCATGCCCTAGACACGATGGACGACCTTGTCCAGGAGGTACAACCGGAGAGAGGAGCAGACCCACTCGAGCTCGCACTCGAGAGAGCCATGTACTCACACGAGGATTTGTACGAGCTCTCCGAGACCATCCTTGATGCACTGGCCCAATTGGAGATTGCACGACCGCTCACACCGAGGTATGAGGTTAATGAAGTTCGGTTGTTTAAGTCTAAAGTGTGTTTTCCCTCTGTTGTGCAGGCACCTACGGTGGAATTGAAGCCTTTACCCGGACACTTGAAGTATACGTTCTTAGAAGAGAACGACACACTGCTGGTGATCATCAAGAACAGTCTAGGAGCAGACCAGGAGCGATGGTTGATCGAGGTGCTGAGTCGTCACAAGCTGGCCATCGGATGGACTTTGGTGCACATCAAGGGATTTAGCCCGGCAGTTTGTATGCACCGGATCTTGCTGGAGGATGGAGCCAAACCCTCAAGAGAACCTCAGTGGAGACTGAATCCGATCATGATGGAGGTCGTTCAGAAGTAGATCCAGAAACTGTTGGACGCCGACGTGATATACCCAATCTCGGACAGCCAATGGGTCAGCCTGGTTCATGTTGTTCTGAAGAAGATCGGGATCACGATTGAAAAGAATGCCGAAGGCGAGATGGTCACGACCCGAGTCAAGAATGGATGGCGCATGTGCATAGATTACAGGAAGCTTAACGCAGTCACACGCAAGGATCACTTTCCTCTTCCGTTCATTGATCAGATGCTCGACCATTTGGCAGGTAAGCCCTACTTTTGTTTTCTAGATGGATTCTCGGGCTATAACCAAATTCCCATAGCACCTGAGGATCAAGAAAAGACCACCTTCACATGTCCATTCGGTACATTTGCTTTCCGCCGAATGTCTTTTGGTTTGTGTAATGCACCCGGTACTTTTCAACGGGTCGTTACTAGTATATTCTCTGACATGATAGGTGCTTTCATAGAGGTGTTCATGGATGATTTTACTATGCATGGTGACACTTTTGATGCATGCTTAGAAAATTTGAGTATTGTTTTAGCACGGTGTGTTTCTATGAATTTGGTGCTCAATTATGAAAAGTGTCACTTTATGGTCACTCATGGTGCAGTCCTCGGTCACATAGTCTCACATGAGGGTATAGAGGTTGATAAAGCTAAGATAGACTTGATTGTTACTCTGCCCTATCCCTCCACGGTGCGTGATTTTAAGTCATTTCTTGGACATGCTGGTTTCTATCGTAGATTCATTAAGGATTTCTCTAAAAAGGCGCTACCTTTATCTAATCTTTTGCAAAAAGACGCTTCTTTTGAGTTTACAGATTAGTGCCGGGCAGCCTTTGATGAGCTAAAATAGGCCCTCACCAGCACGCCTATCATCCGAGTGCCGGACTGGGGCCAACCATTCGAGATTATGTGCGATGCGAGTGACTATGCAGTAGGAGCGGTCCTAGGCCAGAGAGTGGACAAAAAGCCCGTAGTGATCTACTAATCTTCGATAACTCTGAACGTGACCCAAAGAAACTACTCAACCACCGAGAAAGAACTGCTAGCCGTGGTGTTTTCCCTAGAGAAGTTCATGTCTTATTTGCTCGGTACCAAAGTCGTTGTCTATTCTGACCATGCAGCTATTAGGTACTTGATGACGAAGAAGGAGGCCAAGCCGCGGCTCATTAGGTGGATTCTGCTCCTACAAGAGTTTGACTTGGAGATCAAGGACAAGAAGGGAATAGAGAACACGGTAGCCGACCACTTGAGCCGACTTGTCCGAGAAGAGGATGCCGGGCAGATCACCGAGACCTTCCCGGACGAGCACTTGTATGCTCTTATAGGTAAGATGCCATGGTATGCTTCCATGGTGAACTACCTAGTTGGAGGTAAGTTCCCACCCTCATATTCGAAAGCTCAATGTTTGAAACTGAAGCATGACTCTAAATATTATGTGTGGGATGATCTGTACTTGTGGAAAATTGGCGTAGATCAAATACTTAGACGGTGTATTCCTGATAATGAGATTGCTTCAGTGATTAATTTTTGTCATGAGCATGCATGTGGTGGCCACTTTGGTCCCAGGAGAACTAGGAAAATACTTGATAGTGGATTATTTTGGCCGCATGTTTTTAGAGATGCCTACAACCATTGTACGAGATGTGATAAATGTCAACGTGTAGGTAATATTTTGGCTAGGAATGAGATGCCTCATGTACCGATTCTTGTTAATGATGTAATTGACATATGGGGCATTGATTTCATGGGTCCTTTTCCTGTGTCGTGTGATTATGCTTACATTTTGGTTGCGGTTGACTATGTGTCTAAATGGGTAGAGGCCAAGGCTACTAGGTGCGACGATGCTAAAACTGTCATAGATTTTTTGCGCACTAACATCTTTTGTAGGTACGGAGTACCTAAGGCCATAATCAGCGACCAAGGGACACACTTCTGCAACCGGATGATGGCTGGCACTCTAAAGCACTATCACGTTCACCATCGGACTTCCACAACATATCACCCCCAGACGAATGGGCAAGCGAAGATCTCCAACCGCGAGATTAAAGGAATCCTAGAAAAGATGGTGAACCCGAACAGGAAGGACTGGAGCCAGCGGTTGGATGAGGCACTATGGGCCTACAGGACAGCTTACAAGACATCGATAGGCACCTCGCCTTTTCGGTTGGTGTACAGGAAGGCATGCCATCTCCCGGTTAAATTAGAGCACAAGGCATTCTTGGCGCTGAAGAAGTGCAACCCCGACCTTATTGCAGCCGGGCTGGACAGGAAGATGAAGCTATGTGAGCTTGAGGAGCTGCGCCTGGAGGCTTACGAGAGCCAAACAGACTACAAGGCGCGGACCAAGCTCTACCACGACAAGTTCATTCTCCGGCGCACATTTGAGGTCGGTCAGCAAGTGCTCCTATTCTCATCACGGCTACGACTGATGCCCGGGAAGCTGAGATCCAGATGGACGGGGCCCTACATGGTTACACATGTTTTCAACCACGGCGCACTCGAGCTGGAGAACTCGAAGGATGGAAACCGATTCAAAGTCAATGGGTAGCGGGTGAAGCACTACCATGGAGAGATTGACGCAACCGCTAAGAAGTTTGACCTAGCCGAACCTACCACCGATGCATAAATGAGGTACCGTCGAGCCAACGACTTAAAACAAAGGCGCTCGCAGGGAGGCAGCCCGGCATTCTTTCATTTTTCTTAGTTTTGTTTTTGTCGTTTATATTTCACTATGTTTTGAGTCACAGTCGTCACATTGTACGGTGGAAGGGAAACGTTTTTTCATGCAGGAACAGTACCAGGCTTGGAACAAATTTTAGCAGAGCCGGCCCCAAATGAATAGTACCTGGTCTCGGTACAAGTACCGGGCCGCGCCGAGTAGTACCAGAACAGACCCGAGAACCGATGGCCGCACCCGAAATTCACCGGACCTCATCCGAATCTTACCGGGCCAGACCCAGTCGTTTGCTCATCTAGTCACGACTTGTAACGACACCACGAGGGGAGTACTGTTCGCCCTTTTTCTCTCTATGTCGTTTCCTTTCTACTACTGTTTGTATGCATTGTGTGTCCAGAATTTAAGTCGTGCCGTGAGGACACGGCTTTATTCAAAAGTGTGGGGTGGGAGAGTCAGTCGTTGTGTCAGCACGTTTATTTTCTTGCACCTTGCATAGAGTCAGCACGTTTCCCTTCAAATTTTAAAATTTTTTGTATAAATTTCTCTCTATTTTCCTAGACTTGCGGTATTGAATCTTGATGATGTGAAATAGATAGAACCGAGTACATGCATGTCTCTTGTGAAATTAGAATTGTGCGATTACATGTGAACTTAACCCCTTATGAGCCTTTGTAAGTTGAGATAAACAGGGATGTGGAGTTGATAGAAACGTCCTAGAAAGACTTGACAGAACATTCAAAGGACCGGATTTTGGGTTGTATGGTTATATGGATTTCGTGGAGGCTAGCACTTCGAGACGACATGGTTCAGAGTTGGCTCCGCCACTGCAGCGTTTATGTAGGAAGGTGGGACGGAGACGTAACAAACCGTCCTATCTCTAGTCCGAAGTAACCGGGAAAAGAGGCGAGAGACCCTTGACTTGACTCGCGACAAAAAGGATGAGGATGAGAAAGAGCGGGGAGGTATTTCCCTATGCTTGCGGGCGATGATTGGACCTCCTTCAAAGGAATCACGGACAAGCAATTCACAACAAAGGAGCAAAGCTCATGTGAACTCAGCACAGTAGAGAAATCAGCCGGCTGGGAAATTCCATACACAACAAAGTGAAGTACACCACCACTGCTACATCAAAGACCGAAGGCCAAGAAAGTCACTACAAAAGCTGTCCAACAAAAGCAAACAAGAAGAACTCAAACACCTTGAAGCTCGAACAAATCACGTGCAAGAAAAAGCAATGAAATATTACCATATAGCAAGAGTCCGGAACCGCGAGTGCAGATCATGGGTC
The DNA here is from genome assembly GCA_033675215.1 of Rhodiola kirilowii. NCBI lineage: Eukaryota > Viridiplantae > Streptophyta > Magnoliopsida > Saxifragales > Crassulaceae > Rhodiola > Rhodiola kirilowii. The sequence goes on from CM066201.1 coordinate 56,467,541, forward strand.
TAAAGAGGACTATCTCCCACTCATCCGAATTGATTTGCATATCGGCCCAAAGGTAACACGTTTCAATTTCTTCCATGTTGAGCACGAGTCTTTTAGTAACGAGATATGCATGAAAAGGTGAAATCTAGATTAACGAGTCATATTCATGTAGCATGTCTAGGACGTCGAAGAAATTGTGGTGTTTCAGTTATTTCCTCTTATGACCTAGTTCTTGTTCTGGACGAACAAGTTTAAGTGTGGGGTGGTTTGATGAGTCGTATTTATACGACTCTTCGAGTCAACAAATCACATCAATTCCAGCACTTTATTATGCAAACAGTTACTTCTTAGTGTTGTTTTGCATTTCAGGTGTTTTAGAAGCTCTAGGAGGAAACGACCATAAAAGATGGCATTCTGTGCCAAAAACATCACAAGGAGTTTGGACCGGCCTATCCACACGTTGGCCCGAGGAGTGCCCGAGAATTTCTAGGCAGAACCGCAACTATGCCCGAGGCCCGAGACAAGTGCCCGAGCAGACTCGGTCCCGCGTCCAAGAAGTCCCGGTAGAACCGGTAGGCCCGCAAGCAGAACCGGCTGACCCGTAAGCAGAACCGGCCATTTCAGGCCCCAACCAGGCCCCAGCCAAACAAGTTCAGGAGCCTGGTTTGTATTCCAAACAACATTCCAAAACCGTGACCCGGAGACTAAGAACCGAAGTTCGAAGGACCGGCCTCCGTCCGAGTCCACCCGGCCAGCGTCCGAGAACTGTGTCCGACACTTCAGGCCATGTCCGAGCAAAGTTGGCCAAAGTCCATTTCTCAGCTCGTCGTTTGTGTGGTGGTTTAAGCCAAGACAAAGCCGAGCCAGCCAAGCTAAGACTGAGCCTAGCCGAGTCCAAGGCCGAGTCCAGCCGAGTCGGCCTGATTCAAACCGAGTCAAGGCCCACCCAAGCCGAGTCCAAGGTCCACCATATTTCGGCTCGTCATTTCACTTGGAGCGTGGCGGTTTAGGAGGTTTTAGAAGACTTGCTGGCCAAGTAAACTTGCAAGCTAAGTTTACTTACAAGCCAAGCAAAGGACGGTTTTTGGACATGTTCCCTAAAACCGGTTTTTGGACCGACTCCAAGAGAAGCATCGAGATCCTTGGCCCTCATCTATAAATAAGACCTCTTGGCCAAGGGTTTCAATCATCCCTCAATCGAAGAAGAATCTCACTCTCTCAGAGCTTCTCTCTCTAGTCTCCTCTTCGGCGGTTCTCACCATTCCGGCTCGGTTCCTCCACCTCTCGGTAATAGAGAAGAATCCTTTTCTTTATTATTACTGTTTTGTATCCCCATGGATATGAGTAGCTAAGCCCTCTATTTGGGCTAGAGTTTCGTATTTGTGAACACGTTTTGAGGTTCTCGTACTTAATGCTATTTTCTATTTCGCTAGTTCTTGTGCTTATCCCATGAATTATTGCTAGACTAGGTGGATGCTTTGTCGCAAAGCTTAGTTGATCAATAACTCTTATCGTTAATATTTGCCTGATACTTTGTCGTTTGGGTAAATAGCACATCTAGGTTGAATAACACCTTTGTCGGGTTGTTTGATTTAGGAGAGAACTAGAAGCCTTTCACCTTTGTCGGGTTAGGTTGTGGCATATCACCTTTGTCGGGATATTTGGGGGGTTACTTTTGTCGGGACGCCCACACTTTGAAATATAGAATTGATCATTAGGAATCTATGATAAACCTGTCACAATAGAAACCCTAGACCGAATACTCTCTCTGATTGACATCTCTCGGTTTATTTCCTTTTATTGCACTTGTTTCCAAATCTCTCACCAACCCAATTGTCTTTCTTTTCACAGAACAACAAGTAACCGTTCTAGCTCTTTAGGGTTCGACCCTTGCTTGCCGCTACACTAGCCAAGAGTAAGGAAAATATAAATTTAAATTTGCAGGTACCAACGACGCCTGTCAAACAGCCTCGGCCCAAAAGTGAGAGGGGACACCAGAAGCAAGCATAAGAGTAAGCGCAGTCTCAAGAAGATGTCGGTGCTTCCGCTTGGCTACACCGTTCTGAGCGTGGGCATCCAGACAAGAAAACTGAGAGAGAGTGCCTTGGTCAGCAAGGAAATGACGAAGATGACAAGACAGATATTATCCTGCAGAATCAGCTCGAAGAATGCGAATGGGAGAGTGGTTGCCACCTACTACCTGAAACCAACAGGTCCCGGATTTGAGTCACCAAGGGATAGAAGTGAAAATTCGTTAATCCTCTTTAAAAAAAGAAGAAAATCTTTATATATTGATAAAACCTCACTACGAGATGACATAGAGTAAATCCAAGTGTAGCAAAAATAATCGTCTATAAAAATAATATAATATCGATGACCCCCTTTTGAAACAAAGGGAGTAGGACCCCATACATCAGAATGAACAAGATCAAAAGGACGCTGAGAGATAGACTCACTAGATGAATATGGTAGTTGAAGTTGTTTACCTAGCTTACAACCCTGACACTGCAACGATGCATCACCAGATACTGGTCCTAAGAGACCACGACGAACTAAAGAAAAAAATGAGAACCACAAATATGACCCAAACGATGATGCCATTGTGCAAAAGACGCGGTAGAAGGGACGACTGCGGTGGAAGCTAAAGGACTGGCAGTGACAGCGCAAGGAAGATGAAGCCAGCCGAGTTCCCAGAGATGCTGTGAATCACGACACCGGGCGCCAATACCAACCAGAGTCCTTGTGCATCGATCCTGAATAGGGCAAGAGTCAGAATCAAGGATAATGCGACAACCATGGTCAGTGAGTTGTCCAGCAGAAATGAGAAGCATAGTTAATTTATGAACAAGAGAGACAGTGGGAACATAAAAGGAAGAAGTTGAGAGAGTGCCTCGTCCTGTAACAGAGAGTGTAGCACCGTCAGCGGTCTAAACAGTCATAGGAGAAGTTAAGGGACAGATGGAACTAAGACATGTGGAGTCATAAGTCATATGACAGGAAGCACCTGAATCTAGAATTCAAGGGGATGTACCTGATGAAGAAGGTGGGGCGGGATCAGTTCTCTCAATAATCGAACACTGAGTAATAGAACCGGCAGAACCCGTCTATGCTGATGCGTTCATACGGAGTAGCAATATGAGGAGCTCCTGAGTCTCAGAGCTTCTAGGGTTACCCGAGAAGCGACTATTGCGACGAGGAGCAGTATCGCCTTGCTTCTTGTAACATGTCTACACCAGATGTCAAAGCATGCGATAGTACGTGCATCTAGGTCGCTCGCCACCAGATGAGACAGGAGTCAACGATACCAGAGGAGCTTGATGAGTAGAGGATGATGGATGAGAAGCCAAGACAAAGGATGTCGGTAGTAGCCCGACACTTCGAAGGTGAGTCTCCTCATTACGAACATCAGAAAGAGCATCCAGTAAAGTAATATGGGGATGGCGAGCTAGCAGCTGAACACGTATCGACTCAAATATGACACAAAGACGTATGAGAAAACTGTGAAGTCGAATGTACTCCAGGTGAGAGCGCTGATTCAGACAACACTGTCAAGTGCGACAAATCTCTGGTCCAAGGGAATCAAGCTGACGCCAAACTACAGAAAGTTGTTTATAAAACTTATCCACAGTGGCATCATTCTTCTGTAGTGAGTGCTCCTGACGGACAACGGTAAGAAATAGAGCATCACAAGAAGTCGCGTAACGATCTCGAAGATATATCCACATTAACTGTGCAGAAGATAAGTGAATAATATCACCATTAAGAGATGCGTCCATACTGGCAACTAAAATAACGGTGGCACGAGCATCTGCATCAATCCATGTCTGATAGACTGTGAGCTCACTCTGGTAACAATCCATAGCATTCTCAAAATCATTAGTGGCTTTCTGAAGAACAGCTGGGTTGGCCTCGGCTAGTAACTCTGGTCGAACTGGTGGAGTGGGGCGAGCGAGACAAGGGAGCTCGCCAATGAGAATTTCCCAAAGGTGTAGTCCACTCATGTGGATGCGCATATGCTAAGTCCATTCACGGTAATTGAAGCCATAAAAAAGAACAGGACACAGAGCAATGGAGATGGTACCTGTGGAAAGAAATGAAGACTTTTTTTTTTCTTTTTTGCTTCTTTTCTTTTTTTTATAGAAATAATACAAGAGTTGACCGAGTCAAACAAATTGGTTAAATGACGCAAACAGAAGAATAATTTGGAAAAAATGAGAATGCGAGAACCTTTTGGAATATGGTAGATGCAACATCAATGGAATTGCGATGGACGGCGCAACAGATCCAACACGTCAGATCTGCAATGGCCAGTGAGCCTCTTGGAATTGCAATTGGGAATGATGCAACAGCAACAACGATGTCAGATTTGGAACAGCAGGTTGTTGCGGCTGGATTTGAGAAGCGAAGAGTAATTGAAATAGCAGGATCCGATGGTGGGGTGAGCAACGGCAGCAACGGAAGTGACGGAGCTGGCAGTGGTTGATGAAGCCGGCAGCGACAGTGACTAATTCCAGGTGAAATGCAGCGAAATTAGAGGCTGCGAGTGCGACAAAAATGATCGCAAGAGACACTTGAGATCGGGAAAAAACCGATCAAAAATCAAACGAAATTCGGAAGGAAAATACTAGCGTCTGATATCATGTTATGAAGATATGAATATCGAGTGTGTTATTGATATGAGGCCAAATACTTATATATACAATACAAACGATATGTGTGAATCGGAATCAAATATACACAGAATAATCTCCAAACTGAATATGATAACCGAATATGTCGAATAAATCTCTAACACCTAATATCCTAAACATAATAGATTTTACACTTGATAATGAGAAGAAAAAAAAAGCTATTGCAACAAGTTTAATATGCATAGAGGTTACTTCGCATGAAAGGTGGCTTGACAAAATCATAATAGCAGTCTCCAACCGATAAGACTGCAACCAAGTTAATGAAATACCAAGAATAACATGTACACCAATAAAAAATAATCTGTTAAATGGGATCGTTAGAGCAGAAACGGCTATATATGGATGGAAAATACCAAGAATAACATGTACACCAATAAAAAATAATCTGTTAAATGGGATAGCTAGAGCAGAAACGGCTATATATGGATGGAAAGAGAGACATGTCACGTGACAATTAAAAAAATACGAAACGGCGTTGTTTTGAATTTGCAGTAAATTGCTGCTTTGCATGAGATAAATTTACACTCTCGGAACTAGATCCGGTGCTGCGTGGCAGATTGCTGCGTGGCGGATTGCTGCGAGCAACCGGAACGACATCATACTGCTTTAGTTTTCAATTTATGAATGCTTATTTGAAAACATAGTCATTTTTATTAGTTTTATGGCATGTAGTTTGGTAAAACTTAGTATAGTTGTTCAAGCTGTTGTTCAAGACTCGAAGAGACAACTGTCCTGAAACAAGTTGAAGCGGACAAAGTGTTTCCTAATTCAGATTAGGAAACTCAGCCGACCGTTAGAAGAGCAATGCGGTTGCTTATCAATGGACAGAAGTTGGAAGTTTCCAAATTCCGATTTGGAAACTTGTTTCAGCCGACGTAGCACAACTTAACCTAAGGATATTTCCGAGATCAGTTTTGGCAAGTCGGTGCATATGGATAATCGAAGATATCCTTGGAAGTCGGTTACTTGCGCTTGAAGTTATCTTCTTAGAGAAGATATTCAAAGATTGAAGATATTCAAATATTCAAATTATCTTCGAAAGATATGCGCGAAAGATTAGGAAAGGTTTCCTAAGATTAGAGGCGGTTTAGTTCGGAAATCTCTTTAGGGTTTCTACCGCTCTATATAAGGAGGGCTAATGCCTAGGTGTTAGTCAGCACTTACAGAGAAATTACTCACGCTCACATACATTGAAGGGAGGTGGAGGTAATCGGCCGGAGAGCTAATCGTCACTGGTTACTCAAAGGCGCTCGGATTCAATCTGTGCTGGTGCTCGACAGATTGATCGTGGAACAAAACTGAAGGATCACGCACTGCTGTTATGTTACTGCGCATTCGGGAGAAGGCGCTAGTTCTCACGGAGAATCGCATTGGTGGATACGAAGCGGGAGCAAAGTTCTAGGTGAGACCTAGAGTGCAATTACTAGAGTGTTCGAGGCTCAGGATAATTTAAGAGGGATTTTGTAAACGGTAACCCTGTACACGCAATACTCAATTTTAGTGAATTGCTATCCACCGGGCTAGGAGACGGTCCCCCAGACGTAGGCTCGTTAACGCCGAACTGGGTAACAACCTTGCGTGTCGTTATTTTTCTGCACTGCTTTTAAATTACGCATAAGTTGTTCTAGATAATTATTTGCACCCGACCAGAACAACATCTCATCTATCGAGGGAAGATTTCAATTAGTATCAGAGAAAATACTCGACACACAGAGTAGGATCCAGAGATAGTTTGAGATGGATTTAAGAGAAGGGCAGAACATCACTCGTTTGCCGCTACTGGAAGGAAACAAATATGGTTATTGGAGTGTGTGAATGAAGGCCTTCTTAAAGTCTCAGGATGAATCAGTTTGGGAAGCTGTTGAGAATGAGTGGACACCCCCAGTCGTCACCGAAGCCGGTAAAGTCACCAATCTGACTAAGGACAAGTGGACAGAGGCTTATAAGAATGCTGAAGCGGTAAACTCCAAAGCAATGAATGTGATATTCTCAGGAGTTGACGGAAAGAAATTCAAGATGTTCTCCACCTGTGAGATTGCGAAGAAAGCTTGGGATATACTGCAAACAGCTCATGAAGGTACAACCAAAGTTAAAATTTCTCGAATGGAGACAGTCACATCAAAATTCGAAAATTTAAGAATGCAGGAGGATGAGACCATTGCTGACTTCAATACACGGGTTCTCAATATCTCTAACGAAGCGTTCGCACTTGGAGAACCAATGACCGAAGAAAAGCTGGTAAGAAAGGTGCTGAGATCTCTTACAAAGCAGTTTGCTATGAAAGCTCTTGCAGTTAAGGAAGCTAATTATGTAAAGATCATGAGGTTAGATGAACTGATGGGGTCTCTTCAGACACATGAGATGGATATGAATGAAGAAGATCAACTCATGAAAAATAAAAGCATTAGTCTGAAAGCTGAAGTCTCACCTGTGCCAGACAAGATGGGGATCTGTCAGAACAACAATTTGCTATGTTTACTAAAAACTTCGGGAAGTTCTTGAGAAAGTAGTACAACAAAGGAACTGATTCTGGTCAGCCTTCTAACTCAAGATTCCACAAGAATGGTAAATTCCAGAAGGAGAATCAATCTGGAGACTCAAATCATGACAACAAAGGCAAAGGGATACAATGCAGAGAATGTGAAGGTTATGGACACATTCGGGCAGAATGTATCAATACTCAGAAGAAGAAGAATGGCTATGTCATTAACTGGAGTGACAGTGAATCTGAAGGGGAAACCAACAATTTTGTTGCACTGTCCAGCAGTTTCATCCCAGCAGAAGACCAAAGTTGCAGAGAAGAGAAGAAGGCACCACCTGAAGATCATAGTCTGCATTCTAGCTGCAGTGACAATGAAGAAATTACTGATGAGGAGATTGCCAACAACTATAAAGAGCTATACCAGGAGTGGTTGGTAGAAGTCAAGCAAAGCAAACAACTTCAGAAGTCTGTGGAAAATCTGGAAGAGACGCTCAGGACTGAGGGTGCTGTGAAGCTGGAACATCTTCAGACAATCACTGATCTTAAAGCACAGTTGATTGAAGCAAAAAATGATCGTGCTGAGCTTATGATTCAAAAGGCGGAGTTACTGGCAGTTATTTCTTCCTTGAAGATTCAGAATGAAAGAGAGCGAGGAGATCATCCAGAAATCTTGGATGACCTAAAGCAGGAAAATGATGCCCTAAAACGAAGAGAGGTAAACCTCCTAAATATTGTGGATGCCCTAAAATGTGAGATTGAAACAGGGAAACTTGCTCATGAGGAGACAACTGAGGAACTGAACAACTTGAAGGAATTAGTCAAAATGCTGAATTCTGGAACAAAAGACTTAGACTCTATTCTGGGAGCGCAAAGGATTGGGGCGGCCACAAAGGCCTTGGTATCACTGGCGGGCCTAGCTCCGGAGAGACAACTTTTGTCAAAGCTGCTTTACAACCGCATCCTGCTCCAGTTGATCATCACCCACAAAGAAAAACCTTTGGCGTGTCACGACCACAAGTTGTTCCAGCTGATTATCGCTCATGAAGAAAATCTACTAGGTATCCTCCAAGACAGTACGACAGGCGAAGATGTTTCTTCTGCAATCAAGTTGGACACATCAAATCAAGGTGTCAAGAATTCCACATGTCTCTCAGAAAGATGAAGCAAGTTCAGAAACCGCGAATGAAGCAAGTTTGGAGAATCAAACAAAGAAGCGAGACGTGCTATGTTGCTTTCAGTTCTACCAGACATTTGAAGAAAGAAAAGTGGTACTTTGATAGTGGATGCTCAAGACACATGACAGATGCTTGTCGTTAGAGCAAATGCAAAATACAATTTATAAGTCCGCTACTCGCGACTTCACTATTGGGTAGTAAAGCGGTAAGTAGGGGTCGAACCCAAGGGAATTAGTGATAGTTGTTCTTTCAAAGAGAAGGAAAATTAAACAGTTGGTTGGTTGTGGTTTTAATATTGAAAAGTGCTGGAACAGTCGATTTCAAGATCAACCGCAGACACACGATTGATACTGACCACACGCTGTGTTTCAAGCGTGTTGCGTATCAAACAGTGTTATTAAAACCAGACCGGACCGGCCGGTTCGACCGGTTAGACCGGGAACCGGTCACTTGACCGGTCCGGTTCTCCGATCGGATCGGAAATGCCATTAACCCGGCCAATAACCGGATTGATGTTAAATTCTCCGATAGGTCAACCGGATTGATGTTAAATTCTCGAAACACAGCCGTTTGATTTTATATAAACAAACTTGAATTAAAATTTTTTTTTTCACGAAACAGAACTCAGAGAAACGCATCGTCGCCCTAACCCCTAATTCCAGCGGTGATATTCGATGAAGGCGGAGTCAGCTATGGAAACATCTCCAATGTCTTTTCCTTTACAAAGAGACGAAATGATAAAAGAAGGCAGGGATCGAATTAGGGTGCGGTGGAGAGATGGGCGTGCCGATGTCGGAGCCAACGGAGATTGAGCAGCAGAGGAGGGAGACGGTGATAGTGGTGATGGTGACTGATGAGAATCGGGACAAGCGAGGGAACGTAGAGGCCCTGAATTGGGCTTTAATGCACGTTGTGCGGCCGCGCGATACGGTTTTTGTTTTAGGGATTTTGAGGGAGTTTGGGACGAAGCATAAGTCTTGCTTGCCTTTTCATATTGGAATCAGCTTCTCTAGTATATGTAAGTTGCTTATGTGTTTTTTGAGCTGCTGCGCTGTGCTTGTTCTTGCTTGATTGGTTTCAAATTCAATCAGTTATAAAGTTAGAATCAGATGTCCAATGGAAGCTTCTAGATTTTTTTATGTGAATTTTGTTGAGGTGTGGAGCTGTTGGCGCGAGTTTTCGTGAGTCATTATGGGAAGTTTATTTTGTTGAATTGAGTTGTAAAGTTAGAATCAGAGGTTGTGTTTTTTGTATTGATGGTGTGGTTGTGTAGTGAAATGGGAGATTTTGAATGATTATGTAGGGGAGAAGTTGGAGCTCACCCCACGCAATGAAATGACAGCTATGGAGATGGAAGAGGAGTGTGAGAGAAAGAGGGAAGAGTATCAGTATATGCTTCAACCATTTTACAGCCATTGCAGAAGGAGTGAGGTTCGTATGGTGTTTATGGATTTTCTTTGTGAGTTTGATCAATGCATCAGACTGAGTTTGTGGGCTGATGGGTTGATCTGCAGGTGAAGCTGGAAGTGAAAATCGTTGCAGGGTATGAGCCAAGGGCCATAACTATGGAAGAAGCACATAATTCCAATACCAGATGGATTGTGTTGGACAGGTATGTATAAATGAATGAGTTTATTTAATTATTTGGAGATATAATTGTCATACTTTGTTGGCTAGTGATCTCAGTGTGGCTATGCTATGGTTTTTTTAACTACAGCCGATTGAAGAAAGAGGCATTGTTTCTATGCGGAAAAGTCAGATGTGATATGGCTGTAATGAAAGGAAGAGATGTGGCGACACTGATACCACCAAAACCTAGGATGAATGTACCACCGCTAAGAGCAAACCACTGTGCGAGACAACAGGCAGATGTTGACATTAGTTTTCCTCAGCTGAATAGTGTGTCTACAACAATAACACCAAAAAGCCCCTCTTGGTATCCCCTTTCTTGGAGAATTGGTTACCCTAGAGCCTTTTCAGTACCAGAAATTGAAGCGATAACAAATGGGTTTTCAGATGAGAGTTTGTTGAGCAATGACCAGGAAATAAAAGTTTATTTTGGAACTTTTGAAGAGACACCGGTTCTAGTGAAGTGTTTTCCTTCATATAGTGAAACATTTCGGTCACCGCTGGCAATTCTTTACGAAGTGCGATTTGTGATTTAAGACTAAAATTGCAATTGTTGTTTTGTTATTTTCTTATTAATGTGTGATATTCGGATTCTAAATTTGTTTGTTAAAAACTATAGTATTGTATACAGGTTAAATTTTATCAGGTTACAAAACAGGTAAATAAATATGCATATATATATATATATATATATTATTTTATTATTTTTAATTCGTGCGGGTCAAACCGATTCGACCCGGTTGAACCACTGACCCATCGACCCTGTGACTTGATCGGTTCGATGACCGGTTCGGTTTTAATAACACTGGTATCAAAGGTTATGCTGGGCTGATGTTGATAGAGTCTGTAATAAGCGTACTGAAAGTAAATTGCGGAAATTAAAGTACTTGAAGGACAAGACTTGCAGAAAGTAATTGCTTGAAGGACAAGACTTGCGGAAAGTAATTGCTTGAAGGACAAGACTTTCGGAAAGTAAGCAGTTGATATTGGTACTTGAAAGTAAAGTAACAGGTGATGTTTTAATCAAAGGAAAGATTCGGTTTTAGGGGCCTTGTATAATAGTCTGTTTATCATCGACCTCTAATGATCATACTAAGTGTTCAAAGATGTATCAAGGCTATTTCTAGCACATGACTTGCCACACCGTTTGGAACACTTGTTCTATTTAGACTAATTCCTCCTTTCGAAGTATCTTAGCCTTATGTGCATCCATTTGATCAATCATTTCCAATTAACCAAATGGTGTTTTAGAGAGGTTGAATTCCACAGATAAACTGTGCTCTTTCGAGCCTCCACTTATCCACAGAGTCACGAACCCATGGAAGAGCTTTGCTCTTTCGAGCCTCCACTCAATCAATAGTGTTCTGACCTAGTATATGGCACATAGAACAAGTTTTGAACACAAAGAGGCACTAAAAGAAGGGTCTAAAACATTTTATGATACAAGCACGCCCCTTCAACCGAATGAAGGGTTTAGCTACTAATATCCATAGAGGTGGATACCATAGCTAAGTGCTGAGTAAAGTAAAGGTTTTGAAAGACAGGAAAGTAAAGGTTTTTGAAAGACATGAAAGTAAAGGGAATGCTTGAGTACTTCAAGAACCGACAAGAGTACTCAAGAACAAACTTGGAGCTTCAATATCAAAGTGGTGTGTTTACATGGATTGTGCCCAAACTCTAGAGAGATAAGTAACTATGAAACCTTTGATGGATGATGGAATGGGATGGATTGAGGATGAGATTATGATACAAGGAGGAGAGGTCTCTATTTATAGGCATGGGGAGAAGATGAGAGCCACACACTTGTCAAATGGGAGGAGAGGAGCTCAACACATGGCAAGAGAGGAATGGAGGGGAGGAAAGCCGCCGGGCAAGGTGGCAAAAGCCACAAAGCCGCCGGCCACATGGCTTCTTCTCCTCAAAGCCGCCGGCCTTAGGTGGAGGGGAGTGGGTGGTGAGTGTTTTGTGATCTTTTCCAAAAGCCATCGGGTCCTTTCAGCTCCGGTCTGACTCTGGTTGCTCTTCGGTTGGACTTGTTTTGAGTGATTCCACATCAGGTTCATGAAAGTTGTACAATCAGAATCTGGCCGTGACCTGGAATGACTCGTAATTCATTTTCAGCTTTAAAACTCCTTTTTAGCTCGTATCATCTCTAGACCTCGAAATAGCCTGTAGAACAAAAGTGGAACTAACAAGCAAAAGTTAAATAGACAAAGAGTCTAATTTGGTGGGTTTAACTGTCTTAATGAATCATATAAATATGGTCCATCAGATCACCCCACACTTTTAGTTGTTCGTCACGAACAATGCTATTTAAGAGATGCACACACAATCCAAGTAAAAACTTCAAATAGGAAAGTGAGAATATAGAACTAGATTTATCCTATTCATGCATTACTTTATTACCAAACTAAACCGTGTAAATACTTAGAAGAAACTTGATACTTGTACCTTCGAGCCGAGATGCAAATTAATTTGGATGATTCGGGAGATAGCCCTTTTCAGGCTCCTGGACTGCATTCTTGGGACCGTTTCGCACTATATGGTTTGCTTGTCACTTTCTCTAGCACATGATTCAGTTCGCGATTCAATGAGTTGAGCACTTTGATTTCCTTTCGGTGAGGGACAGCTTCTGAAGTGAATTGGCCTTTGATGTTGAATTGGAGTTTCTTCACTTTTGTTTCGGTTAAAACGTTCACAATTTTGGCTTTCGGCCTTTGATTAGCTTCTTCGAGCTTTTGCTTCTTTGTGATTTGCTTGTCCATTTTCTCAACCTTCTTGGGAGGTCCAATCATCGCCTGAGAGCATATGGAAATACCTCCCCGCTCTTTCTCATCCTCGCCGTTTTGCGCAGGTCAAGATGAGGGTCGCTCATCTATTTTCTCGGCTACTCGGGCTAGAGATAGGACGGTTTGATTCCCGTCCCGCCTCTTGCATAAACGCTGCACGGCGGAGATGACTCTGATCTTCTTTGAACCCCGAAGTGCAGCCTCCACTGACTTCGTAAACTATATAGTGAAATTCAGTCCTTTGATTGCTTGCCAAGCCTCTCTAGGGCAATTTATATCAACCCCACATCCCCTGTATATCTCAACACAAAGGAACAAATGAGAAGTTACATCCTAAGTCTCTACACAGTTGAATTTTCATAAGGCAATTGCATGAATTTAGATCTATCTTTTTCACATTCTCAAGTTCATATTTTCAAAAAGATAATATTAAGGGAAAAGGAAAAGAAAAAGTATGTACAAAGGCAGTTTCTCACCCCACACTTTTGAACGAAGGCGTGCCTCACAGCACGACTTAGTTCAAAAGTTATGCTAGCAAATATATACAAGAGAAGGAAATGACATTAAGGAAAAGGGAAGAACTGAACTCCCTTTACGGTGTCGTTACATGTCGAGGACATGTGAGCGAACGACATGGCTCGAAGCTGGATAATCGAGGGAGTTCTGCTGGGGCCTTGAACTCTCGGCGCAGGCCCGGTATTTCTCGGAAGCTGCCTGGCTGATCTGATCTTGCTCCAAAATCCGATTCCTACATGTTAGACATTCCTTCTATACAAAATGGGTGAGAGCAACTGATAAAGTAAGAACTAAATGACAGAAAATAAATGACTGAAAATAAGATAAGTGTCGGGTTACCTCCCGACCAGTGCCTTTGTTTAACGTCGTTGGCTCGACGCATGGGGATCACAAGTTCAGATCCCATGGGTGGCTCAGGTCGTAGTGTTGTGGAGCGCCTACTTTCATTATTGCCTTGACTTTCCCCGATTTCTTGTTAGATGATGTGCTCGGGTCAGGACTTCTTTATTCCGGTGGTTTTTCTTTCCATTGTCTCTGAGAAGGCAAGGGACCTTTGACCATAGCTGCTGGTCTTGCTACTCTTACAGTCTCTCTTGGCAGGTTAGAAATTTGTGTACTGACATCCGAGATAGGCACAATGTCTGGCGGTTTCCTTGTACTTAGGCGGCCATCATAATCATCAATGTAGAAATCTGAAATTTTACCGCCAAATGTAAGTGATAACAAGCCCTTGCCCATGTCGATCCATGCCTTGGTGGCGAAGAGAAAAGGCCGTCCCAATATAAGTGTTGGAGGGTCGCCTTCGCTGGTGTCTCCCGTTTGTATTACATAAAAGTCCGCAGCAATGACGAGCTCTCCCACATGGAGTATTAGATCTTCAAGCACTCCAACCGGTCGGATACACGATTTATCTCCCAACTCGATATTTGACCTTGATGGTTTCAATGGGCCAAGCCCTAATAAGTAATATAAGGAGTAAGGCATGGCATTGACGGCAGCCCCAAGATCGATTAAGCATTTGTGGATTTGGGCTTCACCAATACCACAGGTGACTGTGAAGGCCCCTGGGTCCTTATCCCTTTCCGGTTATGACTCCTGATCTTCTAGGTAAATGTTTTGCTCCGATGCATAGATGTTAGTTGGGGAATCCCATCTGAGACCATCAGAGTCATTGTCATCCCAGCCAGATGCCGGTATGTCAAAGTGTGTAATCGGTGGGGGTGTCATGCTAACCGTGAATGCATATCATCCATTGTCAGCATGCGTGACCCACGTTCTGCCATCATTGGGTCGGTCTTCTTCTTGATTCCAATCAGGACGGTGCCTACGGGTGAAGTACTTGACCGTAGGTTTGTAAGTTGTGGATCGTGCTGTTTCATTCAGTGCTTCCTTCATGTTTGACTTCCTTATCATGCTAACATTCGCCTTTGGGTTTTGGATGGTTTGTGAAGGAAGTCTGCCAGGTTCATTAATGAGTGCGGACATTGAGGTGGCGAGCTGGGACATTTGTTTGGTTAAATCTGAAATTGCCCCGTCACTTTCGCCTGGAATTGGTGTAGCGAAGTACCTAATTGTTTTACGCTTCCTGCGAGCTCCTTCATTGTGTCTTCAAGCGACTTGTTCGGTCCTTGCTGATTGCTCGGGCCGGCTTGGTACTGGTTTGGTCCTCTTTGCTAATATTGGCCTGTTGATGGAGCGTTCTGGTTGTACTGCCGGTGGGGAGGTTGGTAGAATGACTGAGCTAATTGTGGTGCGGCTTGTTGTGTCTCCCTCGGAGGATGGTTGTCGTTCCGCCAGCTTGGATTGGTCTCTTGATTATACTGTCGGTTTGGTCCAGCTCTGTCGTTGCTGTTGGTGTTTTTGTATCCTTGGTATCCTACCACTGCATTCACTTCTTCTGGTTCCTCTACTATTAATGTTGGGCATGCGTCGGTCTTCTGGTCCGTAGAACTGCAGAATTCGTAAGGCTTTACTGGAACTGGCTGCCTTCGTAGGATCTGAACCATCATCTCCTTCATTTGTTTCATCTCCTCTGGCATAGAGTTCATCGGTGTTTCAACTTTTGCCACATTCTTTGTTCGGGAAAATTCTTCCTGCCGAGTTGTCTCTTCTCTGAATCGGGCATTTTCAGCAACGTCGGTGATGAGATTCCTTATACCACTTAGTGACAGATTCATCATGGATCCTCCAGCTGAGGCGTCCATGAGCATTTTGTCTAAGGGTCTTAATCCATCAATGAGGTACTCGATGATGAGTTTCTCGGGCAGGTCAAGGGTGTAGCAGCTTCTTTCCAGGTGGTTGAATTTTTCCAGGTAGTCGTACATGGTTTCATTGGGCCCTTGCTTGATGTCCTGCAGTTGCCTCCTCACTTGCATTTCTCTTCCTGCCGGGTAGTATTTGTCCAGGAATTTCTTCTACATCTGAGCCCATGTTCTGATGCTACCGGGAGGCAATGAAAGGAACCAGTCGTTTGCTGAGTCAATGAGGGAAAAGTAGAACGTCTTTAACTTGAAGTCGTCTACGTTCACGCCATTGGGTTTTAGATTTTGGCAAATGCCGTGTAAGCGTTGGAGATGAGTCGTTGCTGATTCTCCACGAATTCCTGAGAACTTGGGCAAGTTGTGGACCACTGAAGTGTGGATGGCAATGTTTTCCAGTTCAGGGCCCTCGTAGATGCACCACGGCTGATTTCTGAAATCCGGTGCCGACAGTTCTCTCATAGTAGGTTCGCGGAAATTGTTGTTATCCCCATAGTAGTTATCAAAAACGGGTTCTCGTGTTGGTGTCGAGGTTGAGGGGTTGGTGGATATCTAGGGGGTTGTTGCACTGGTCTAGCTTAATTTTGGTTCTTGGGTGGTCCTTGGTTTCTTCGGACGGCCTCCCTATCACGAGCTCTACGGTTTCGGATGAGTTGTTCCGGATCGTCAATAAATGGAGGCGGCGCCTCATCATTTCGATCGTACAGGTTTATCTCGTCATCATCCTGATAGTCATGGTGGCTTCCTTCGCGAGACATGGTTATGAGTTCGAAGGAGAAAAAGAAAAAAGAAAGAACAGTTATCCGAGTGTTAACTCTAATTCCCCGGCAACAGCGCCAATTTTGACAGACTGCTTATCGTTAGAGCAAATGCAAAATACAATTTATAAGTCCGCTACTCGTGACTTCACTATTGGGTAGTAAAGCGGTAAGTAGGGGTCGAACCCAAGGGAATTAGTGATAGTAGTTCTTTCAAAGAGAAGGAAAATTAAACAGTTGGTTGGTTGTGGTTTCAATATTGAAAAGTGTTGGAACAGTCGATTTCAAGATCAACCGCAGACACACGATTGATACTGGCCGCACGCTGTGTTTCAAGCGTGTTGCGTATCAAAGGTTATGCTGGGCTGATGTTGATAAAGTCTGTAATAAGCGTACTGAAAGTAAATTGCGGAAATTAAAGTGCTTGAAGGACAAGACTTGCAGAAAGTAATTGCTTGAAGGACAAGACTTGCGGAAAGTAATTGCTTGAAGGACAAGACTTGCGAAAAGTACGCAGTTGATATTGGTACTTGAAAGTAAAGTAACAGGTGATGTTTTAATCAAACGAAAGATTCGGTTTTAGGGGCCTTGTATCATAGTCTGTTTATCATCGACCTCTAATGATCATACTAAGTGTTCAAAGATGTATCAAGGCTATTTCTAGCACATGACTTGCCACACCGTTTGGAACACTTGTTCTATTTAGACTAATTCCTCCTTTCGAAGTGTCTTAGTCTTATGTGCATCCATTTGATCAATCATTTCCGATTAACCAAATGGTGTTTTAGAGAGGTTGAATTCCACAGATAATCTATGCTCTTTCGAGCCTCCACTTATCCACGGAAGTCACGAACCCATGGAAGAGCTTTGCTCTTTCGAGCCTCCACTCAACCAATAGTGTTCTGACCTAGTATATGGCACATAGAACAAGTTTTGAACAGAAAGAGGCACTAAGAGAAGGGTCTAAAACATTTTATGATACAAGCACGCCCCTTCAACCGAATGAAGGGTTTAGCTACGAATATCCATTGAGGTGGATACCATAGCTAAGTGCTGAGTAAAGTAAAGGTTTTGAAAGACAGGAAAGTAAAGGTTTTTGAAAGATAGGAAAGTAAAGGGAATGCTTGAGTACTTCAAGAACCGACAAGAGTACTCAAGAACAAACTTGGAGCTTCAATATCAAAGTGGTGTGTTTACATGGATTGTGCCCAAACTCTAGAGAGATAAGTAACTATGAAACCTTTGATGGATGATGGAATGGGATGGATTGAGGATGAGATTATGATACAAGGAGGAGAGGTCTCTATTTATAGGCATGGGGAGAAGATGAGAGCCACACACTTGTCAAATGGGAGGAGAGGAGCTCAACACATGGCAAGAGGGGAATGGAGGGGAGGAAAGCCGCCGGGCAAGGTGGCAAAAGCCACAAAGCCGCCGGCCACATGGCTTCTTCTCCTCAAAGCCGCCGGCCTTAGGTGGAGGGGAGTGGGTGGTGAGTGTTTTGTGATCTTTTCCAAAAGCCATCAGGTCCTTTCAGCTCCGGTCTGACGCTGGTTGCTCTTCGGTTAGATTTGTTTTGAGTGATTCCACATCAGGTTCTTGAAAGTTGTACAATCGGAATCTGCCCGTGACCTGGAATGACTCGTAATTCATTTTCAGCTTTAAAACTCCTGTTTAGCTCGTATCATCTCTAGACCTCGAAATAGCCTGTAGAACAAAAGTGGAACTAACAAGCAAAAGTTAAATAGACAAAGAGTCTAATTTGGTGGGTTTAACTATCTTAATGAATCATATAAATATGGTCCATCAACACATGACAGAAAATTCTGGGTTTTTGACCAACATTGAAGAACACAAAGGGAGTTCGAATGTGACATTTGGTGATGGAGTTGAAGGAAGAGTCCTTGGGAAGGGAATCTTAGATGTTCAAGGACTGTCGATTACAGGCTAATCTGATCAGCATTAGTCAGTTATGTGATGGAGAGCACCATGTTCAATTCACACAGGATGAGTGTGTGGTCTTCAACAAGAATAATGAACCAGTCCTCACTGGAAGAAGGTCGTAAAATAACTGTTATCTTCTGAATCTTGGTAAATCTAATGCTGAATCTACGTGCTTACTGAGCAAAACTGAAGAGATGAACTTATGGCATCAGCGGATGGGTCACGTGAATCTAAGGACTTTGCAGAAAATTGCCTCTGATGGTCTTGTTCATCGAATAGCCAAAGTTCAAGGAGAGCTAAGCATCGTTTGCGGAGACTGTCAGATTGGCAAACAGATCAAAGTCCCACACAAGAGCACCACTCAGATTAATACACATAGGCCCCTGGAGCTGCTCCACATCGACCTAATGGGACCTATGCAAGTGGAAAGTTATTCTAGTAAGAGGTACGTGCTTGTCTGCGTTGATGACTTCTCTAGGTTCACTTGGTCTTGTTTCTTGCGAGAAAAATCAGATGTTGTTCAGGCTTTTGTCGAACTATGCACTCGCCTGGAACGTGAAAGAGAGGATAAAGACGAGCATATTGTGAAAGTATGAAGTGATCATGGGAAGGAGTTTGAAAATGCTGCTCTTGCGGACTTTTGCTCAAAAAGGGGGATAACTCAACAATTTGCTTCTCCAATCACACCTCAACAGAATGGAGTTATAGAAAGGAAGAATGGAACTATTCAGGAGATGGCGCGAGTAATGTTGCATGCAAAGAAGGTTCCTTTAAAGTTTTGGGCGGAAGCCATGAACACAGCGTGCTATGTCATACACAGAGTTATGATTCGATCCGAAACAGAGAACACTTGCTACGAATTGTGGAAAGGTAAAAAACCCACGGTCAAGTACTTCCATATCTTTGGAAGCCAGTGCTACATTCTCAGAGATCGAGAGTATCTGCAGCAGCTGGACCCTAAAAGTGATAAAGGGATCTTTCTAGGATATTCTACTAACAGCAGGGCATGCCGTGTCTACAACAAACGAACTGGAGTCGTCATGGAATCTATTAATGTTGTTGTGCAAGACGTTGTGCCAGGAGCATCTGAGACAAATTTAGTAGATGATGATGTCCCACCTCATCCAGAACAACCTGCAGTCACTTCTCCCAATCCGGAGATCAATACAGATAAAGATCCAGAACATCCTGCGACAAATGAACATCAATCAAAAGAGGATGCTGATACGGAAATAGATACGGAAACTGCACCAACACCCCCTGCCTCTCCACGCGTCCTTCATCCATCAAGAGCAGTTGAAAAGTATCATCCCGTCAGTGAGGTGATTGGTGATCCTTGATGGACCATAATTATACGAATAAAAAACTTAGTTAAACACACCAAATTAGACTGTTGGTCTAGTTAACTTTTGCTTGTTAGTTCCGATTTATATCTACAGGGTATTTTGGACTCTAGAGAGAATACACGCTAAGGAGAGGATTTTATGCTGAAAAGATATTACGAGTCAGTCCAAGGTCACGATCAGACACTGAATGAAGAAATCTCAAGATCCTGACATTGAATTACTCAAATCAAATCCAACCGAGGAACAACCAAAGTCAGACCGGAGCGAAATTGGACTGATAGTTTTGTGAAAACTGCCCAAAAATCACACAAACTCTCATCCTTATCCACCATGACCGGCGGCTATGGTTGAATTGATGAGTCATGGGTGGCAAACTCTCCTTCTCCTCCTTGGGTGACCGGTGGCTTTGCCTGGAGGTGGCCAAAGCCACAAAACCTCCACCATTTATGACTTGCAACCGGCGGCTATAGGGAGTCCATAAGGTGGTGCCATGTGGTGGCTCCTCCACCACATCTTCATCTCCTCCTCCACCTCCCTTGGATCAAAAACCACATGCCACCATCACAACCCTCCATTCCTCCTCCTCCATGGCTATAAATAGAAGCCATCCCCTCCTCATTTCATCCATCCTCAACAATCCTCAAAATCTCAAATCCATAAACACTTATCTCTCTAAAAGTTTGGTTACTTGTAAGTTTGGTTTTGAAATAATACTCCTATTTGTTCTTGAGTATTATACGCTTTGAAATAATACTCCTGTTGGTTCTTGAGTATTATACGCTTTGAAATAATACTCCTATTGGTTCTTGAGTATTATAACAGTTTTAGAGAATACTCCTGTTGGTTCTTGAGTATTCAGTAGGAATTAGGAATACTCCTATTGGTTCTTGAGTATTCCACCCCTTTCCTTTCTTACTGTTTTCAAAAACCCCCCGAGTATTTAGCTATTATATCCTGTTCCATGGATAATCGTAGCTAAACTCTTTATTCGGTTGAAGGGGCGTATTTATATTATAAAATGTTTTAGACTATTTTAGTGTTTTTCTCTGTATTCAAAACTTGTTCTATGTGCCATTTATTAGATCAGAATTTCCAAGGTTGAGTGGATGCTTGAAATGGCAAAGCTCTTCCGTGGAAATTCGTGAACATACTCGGGTAAGTGGATGCTTGAAATGGCAAAGCTTATCTGAGGAGTTCGATCTCTCTCAAACACCATTTGGATAAATCGGAAAAGACAATCCAAATGGATGCACATAGGCTAGTATACCTTGAAATGGGGTGCTAGTCTGAGTAGAACAAGGGCTCTACGTTTTTTGCAAAAGATTAGACGGTGTTGCAAGTCGAGTGCTTGAAATGGCCTTGATTCACTTTCGAACACTTTTGCAAAAGACTAGACAGTGTGGCAAATCGAGCGCTTGAAATGGCCTTGATGCACATTTGAATACTTAGAAGGATTACTAAAATGATAAAACAGGCTATGATACAATGCCCCCGAAACCGAATGCTCCCCTTGAATTACAAAACCCCCTTGTATTTACTTTCCCAGTATAACTGCCTTAATCAACTGCACTCACCTTCCGGAGGACTCGCAATTCACGCATCACCCACTGTAAGTCTTTCTTTTTACTTTTCAGTATTTTAATTCCTGCAATTACTTTTCCGCACAAAAAACCAAAAAAACCAAAAACAGTAGCTTAGTTAATCGCGCTAAAATCTCAATCAACCTTAAAACACGCTCCCTCGCTGTACCAATCCCTTAAAGAACAACGTATCCCCCTAATTCCCTTGGGTTCGACCCCTACTTACCACTTGCTACCCCGTAGTAAAGTCGTGAGTAGCGGACTTATAAATTTATTCTTGACGTTTGCACATAACGACTGTGCGTCCGTCAAAATTGGCGCCGTTGCCGGGGAATTAGCCATCGGATAAGTTGTTCGAATCGATACGCGCTTCAAACAACCATGTCTCGCGAAGAAAGCTACCATAACTACCGAGACGACGAGGAAATAAACCTATACGATCGAAACTATGAGGTGCCACTTCCATTTATGGATGATCCGGAGCAACTCATCCGAAGCAGAAGAGCTCGTGATAGGGAGGCCATCAGAAGAAATCAAGAACCACCCGAGGACCGAAATGCAGCTGGTCCTGTGCAACCCCCTAGATATCCACCACCCCCGCAACCTCGACAAGTGCCGAGACGAGAACCCGCTTTCGATTATTACTACGGAGATAACAACAACTATCGCGAACCTACATTGGCAGAGCTCTCGGCACCAGATTTCAGAATTCAGCCGTGGTGCATTCACGAAGGCCCTGAATTGGAAAATATCGCCATCAACACTTCAGTAGCCCACAACTTACCAAAATTCTCAGGAACGCGTGGAGAATCAGCAATGACTCATCTCCAACGCTTACATGGTATTTGCCAAAACTTAAAACCGAATGGCGTGAACGTAGACGACTTCAAGTTAAAGGCGTTCTACTTTTCCCTCATTGACGCGGCAAACGACTGGTTCCTTTCATTGCCTTCCGGAAGCATCAGAACATGGGCTCAGATGCAGAAGAAGTTCTTAGACAAATATTACCCAGCAGGAAGAGCGATGCAAGTAAGGAGGCAACTGCAGGACATCAAGCAAGGACCCAATGAAACCATGTACGATTACCTGGAAAAATTCAACCGCCTGGAGAGAAGCTGCTATACCCTTGGACTGCCCGAGAAACTCACCGTCGAGTATCTCATTAACGGATTAAGACCCTTAGACAAAATGCTCCTGGATGCCTCAGCTGGAGGGTCCATGATGAATCTATCATTAAGTGGCATAAGGGATCTTATCACCAACGTTGCTGAGAATGCCCGATTTAGAGAAGAGACAACTCAGCAGGAAGAATTCTCCCGGACAAAAAATGTGGCAAAAGCTGAAACATCGATGAGCTCTATGCCTGAAGAGATGAAGTAGCTAAAGGAGATGATGATTCAAATCCTACGAAGGCAGCCAGTTTTGGTAAAACCTTGCGAGTTCTGTGGTTCTACAGACCACAAAACTGACGCATATCCGACATTAATAGAAGAGGAACCAGCAGAAGTGAATGCAGTGGGAGGATACCAAGGATACAACAACAACAGTAATGACAGAGCCGGACAAAACCGACAGTATGGTCAAGCAACCAACCCGAGCTGGCGTAACAACAACCAGAACGCTCCATCATCAGTCCAATATCAGCAAAAAGGACCGAATCAGTACCAAACCGGCCCGAACAATCAGCAAGAACCAACCAAATCGCTCGATGACACCATGAAGGAGCTCGCAGGAAGCATAAATCAATTGGGTACTTCGCTACACCAATACCAGGCGAAAACTGACGGGGCAATTTCAGAATTGACCAAACAAATGTCCTATCTCGCCACAGCAATATCAACACTCACTAACGAACCTGGCAGACTTCCTTCACAGACCATCCAGAATCCAAAGGTGAATATTAGCATGATGAAAAGGTCAAACGTAAAGACGACACTTGGAGAAGTAGCACGATCCCCAACTTACAAACTTACAAACAAGCACTTCAACCGTAGGCGTCGTCCTGACTGGAATCAAGAGGAAGACCGACCCAATGATGGCAGAACATGGGCTACGCATGCTGACAATGGACGATACGCATTCACCATGTGCATAACACCACCGCCGATCATACACTCTGACATACCAACGTCTGGATGGGATGACGATAACAATTTGAAGTGGGACTCTCCAACTAATATTTATGCTTCGAAGCAAAATATTAAGGGGCCCGATTATACAAATCCTAAGCCAAGGAATGGGCAGCATGGCCCGACAATAGAAAGAGCCCTCACTTCAGATCATGAGTCACAACCAGAAAGAGATAAAGACCCAGGGGCCTTTACAGTCACCTGCGGTATTGGTGAAGCACAGATTCATAAGTGCTTAGTCGATCTTGGGGCTGCTGTCAACGCCATGCCCTCCTCCTTATATTACTTGTTAGGACTGGGTCCATTAAAACCACCCAGGTCAAATATCGAGCTAGGAGATAAATCGTGCATCCGTCCGATTGGAGTGCTGGAAGACGTAATACTCCATGTAGGAGAGCTCGTCATTGCTGCAGACTTCTATGTAATACAAACGGGAGAGACCAGCGAAGACGACCCTCCAACAATAATCTTGGGACGACCATTTCTCTACGCTACTAAAGCAAGGATCGATGTGGGCAAGGGCTCATTATCGCTTAAGTTCGGTGGCAAAATTGCATATTTCTACATTGACAATAGCCACACAGATACAAAGAAACCGCCAGATATAATACCTATCTCAGATCGCGGTACACAGATTTCTGACCTGCCAAAAGAGACCAAAATAGTAACAAGACCAGCAGCTTTGGTCAAAGTTCCCTCACCTTCTCAGAGACGTTGGAAGGAGAAATCACCAGAACAACGGGAACTGGACCCAAGCACATCTGCTCACAAGAAATCGGGTAAAGGCAAGGCAAAAACCAACACAGGAACAGTGGCGAAATTCAACCTGAGCCACCCATGGGATCCCAACCAGTGATCCAGGAATAAGGTACTGTCGAGCCAACGACGTTAAATAAGTGCACTGGTCGGGAGGTAACCCGACACTATCTTACTTTCTGTCTTTTTATTTTCTGTATTTTACTTTTCCAATAAGTCGCTCTCAACGACTTGGTGCATAGAATGATTTGACTATTTAGGAATTGGTTTTTGGAGCACGATCGGATCAGCCAGGCAGCTTCCGTGAACTACCGGGCCTGTGCTGAGAGTTCAAGGCCCCAGCCGAACTCGCTCGATTATCCAGCCTCATGCCATTCGACACAATAAGGGAGTTCTGATCTTACCTTTCCTTAAGTCATTTCCTTGTTGTATAACATCTGCTTGCATGGCTTTCGAAGTAAGTAGTGCTGAAAGGCACGACTTCGTTCGAAAGTGTGGGGTGAGAACCGCATGTGTACATAAATAAACAACATGTTTTTCTTTTTTTTAGTGTATCTTTTTGAAATTATGAACTTAAGAATGTGAAAAAGATAGACCGAAATTCATGCATTTACCTTGTGAAAATTCAACTGTCTAAAAACTTAGAACGTAACTTCTCATTTGTCCCTTTGTGCTGAGATAAACCAGGGATGTGGAGTTGATAGAAATGCCCTAGAGAGGCTTGGCAAGCAATTGAAGGATCAAATCAAACTATATGGTTTTCGAAGTCAGTGGAGGCTGCACTTCGGGTTTCAGTGAAGATTGAAGTCATCTCCGCCATGCAGTGTTTATGCATAAGGCGAGGACGGGAATCAGACCGTCCTATCTCCGGTCAGAGTAGCCGAGAAAATAGATGAGCGACCCTCACCTTGACCCGCGCGAAACGACAGTCAAAGTAGCCGAGAAAATAGAAGAGCGACCCTCACCTTGACTCGCGCAAAAACGGCAAAAACGAGAAGAGCGGGGAGGTATTTCCATAGGCTTGCGGGCGATGATTGGACCTCCCAAAAAGGCTTGAGAAAATGGACTAGCAAAGGCACAAAAAGGCGAAAAGCTCGAAGAAGCAAATCAAGAGGCCAAAGGCCCAAAATTGTGAAGGTTTTAACCGAACAAAAGTGAAGTACTCAAAGCGTCAGATCAAAGGCCAAAGGCCGATTCACTACAAAAAGCAGTCCCTCGCCAAAAGAAAATCAAAGTACTCAAACCAGTGAAACCCGAACCGAATCACGTGCTAGAGAAAGCTACAAGGAAACCATATAGTGAGAGACGATCCCGAGGTTGCAGTCCAGGAGCCTAAAAAGGGCTATCTCCCGAAACATCCAATATAATTTGCATCTCGGCACGAAGGTACACGTATCAAGTTACTTCTATTTATTTACGCAGTTCAATTTGGTAATAAGTAAGTAATGCATGAATTAGGATAAATCGAGTCCCACAGTCTAATTTTCATATTTTAACAAACCAAACTTAGAGTGCCGCCCTTTAATAGCATTGTTCGGGACGAACAACTAAAAGTGTGGGGTGATCTGATGGACCATAATTGTATGCATCAAAAACACAGTAAAACCCACCAAATGAGACTGTTGGTCTATTTAACTTCTACTTGTTAGTCCCGATTTATTTCTACAGGGTATTTTGACGCTTAGAGAGAAAACGCGCTAAGGAGAGGATTTTACGCTGAAAAGATAATAAGAGTCAATCCAAGGTCAAGATCAGACGCTGAACGAAGAAATCTCAAGATCCTGACGTTGAATTACTCAAATCAAAATCCAACCGAGGAACAATCAAAGTCAGACGGAGCAAAATTGGATTGATAGTTTTGTGAAAAGACTGCACAAAACTGTCAAAATGCACCCATGGACCAAGATGACCGGCCACCTTGCTTGGAGGTGGCCAAAGGAGGAAGCCTCCCCCCATGGTGACCGGCCACCGGCGGCTCCTCCACCCAAGGCAACCGGCGGCTTTTAAGCCACCACAAGAAGATGACAAGTGGTGGCCTCCTCCTCCACATCTTCAAAGCCTCCTCCTCCACCCTTGGATGCTCCTCCACATGCCACCATCTCCACCCTCCATTCTCCTCCTCCATGCCTATAAATATGGAGCTCCTCCTCCTCATTTCATCATCCCACAAATTGTAAAACACTTATCTCTCTAAGTTTTGGTTACTTAGTAAGTTTGGTTTGGTTTTGGAAATAATACTCCTGTTTGTTCTTGAGTATTATACGCTTTGGAAATAATACTCCTGTTTGTTCTTGAGTATTATACGCTTTGGAAATAATACTCCTGTTTGTTCTTGAGTATTATACTTTAGAGAATACTCCTGTTGGTTCTTGAGTATTCAGTAGGAAATTGGGAATACTCCTGTTGGTTCTTGAGTATTCCACCCCTTTCCCTCTTACTATTTTCAAAAACCCCTGAGTATTTAGTTACGATGTCCTTTTCCATGGATAGTCGTAGCTAAACTCTTCATTCGGTCGAAGGTACATTCTTGTATTATATAATGTTTTAATTTCTTTTAGTTTCATTTCTCTGTATTCAAAACTTGTTCTATGTGCCATATATAGTCAGAGTTTCCAAGGTTGAGTGGAAGCTGTCACAAGCAAAGCTCTTCCGTGGGAATTCGTGATCATACTCGGTAAGTGGAAGCTGTCACAAGCAAAACTTATCGAGGAGGTCGACTTATCTAAAACACCACTTGGTCGCAACGTCACTGGGAGATCAAGTGGATGCACATAAGACTAGCGAACCTTGAAAGGGGTACTCAGGCTAGTCTAAATAGAACAGGTGTCTACGACCTTTTAATGGGCTAGACAGTGTATGCAAATTGAGTGCTACGAAAGGGCCTTGATGCACGTTTGAATATTTAGAAAGGTTACTAACAGTTATTATAACATGTTATAATACAAAGTACCTGAAACCGAATACTTTTCCTTGAATTACAAAAAAACCCCCCTGTATTTACTTTTATAAACTGCTCAACCATCAACCGCTCATCTACCGGAGGAATCGCAATCACGCATCACCCACTGTAAGTCTTCTTTCCCTTAACTCTTTACTTTCAGTATTTAATTTCAGTATTTATTTTCAGTATTTACTTTTCTGCATAAAAACCAAAAACAGTAGTTTAATTACTCGCGCTAAATCTCAACCAACCTAAAACACGTTCCCTCGCTGTACAAATCCTTAAAGAACAACATATTCCACCTAATTCCCTTGGGTTCGACCCCTACTTACCACTTACTACCCAGTAGTGTAGTCGCGAGTAGCGGATGTTATAAATTTATTTGCATAGAGCACGCTGCACCTTAACGACAGTGCAGTGTTGCCTCCGTCAGTAAGTAATGCATGAATTAGGATAAATCGAGTCCCACAGTCTAACTTTCATATTATAAACAAAACTTAGAGTGCCGCCCTTTAATAGCATTGTTCGGGACGAACAACTAAAAGTGTGGGGTGATCTGATGGACCATAATTATACGAATAAAAAACACAGTTAAACCCACCAAATTAGACTGTTGGTCTAGTTAACTTTTGCTTGTTAGTTCCGATTTATATCTACAGGGTATTTTGGACTCTAGAGAGAATACACGCTAAGGAGAGGATTTTATGCTGAAAAGATATTACGAGTCAGTCCAAGGTCACGATCAGACGCTGAATGAAGAAATCTCAAGATCCTGACATTGAATTACTCAAATCAAATCCAACCGAGGAACAACCAAAGTCAGACTGGAGCGAAATTGGACTGATAGTTTTGTGAAAACTACGTAAAAATCACACAAACTCTCATCCTTATCCACCATGACCAGCGGCTATGGGTGAATTGATGAGTCATGGGTGGCAAACTCTCCTTCTCCTCCTTGGGTGACCGGTGGCTTTGCTTGGAGGTGGCCAAAGCCAAAAAACCTCCCCCATTTTTGACTTGCAACCGGCGGCTATAGGGAGTCCATAAGGTGGTGCCATGTGGTGGCTCCTCCACCACATCTTCATCTCCTCCTCCACCTCCCTTGGATCAAAAACCACATGCCACCATCACAACCCTCCATTCCTCCTCCTCCATGGCTATAAATAGAAGCCATCCCCTCCTCATTTCATCCATCCTCAACAATCCTCAAAATCTCAAATCCATAAACACTTATCTCTCTAAAAGTTTGGTTACTTGTAAGTTTGGTTTTGAAATAATACTCCTGTTTGTTATTGAGTATTATACGCTTTGAAATAATACTCCTGTTGGTTCTTGAGTATTATACGCTTTGAAATAATACTCCTGTTGGTTCTTGAGTATTATAACAGTTTTAGAGAATACTCCTGTTGGTTCTTGAGTATTCAGTAGGAATTAGGAATACTCCTGTTGGTTCTTGAGTATTCCACCCCTTTCCTTTCTTACTGTTTTCAAAAACCCCCGAGTATTTAGCTATGATATCCTCTTCCATGGATAATCGTAGCTAAACTCTTTATTGGGTTGAATGGGCGTATTTGTATTATAAAATGTTTTAGACTATTTTAGTGTTTTTTCTCTGTATTCAAAACTTGTTCTATGTGCCATTTATTAGATCAGAATTTCCAAGGTTGAGTGGATGCTTGAAATGGCAAAGCTCTTCCGTGGAAATTCGTGAACATACTCGGGTAAGTGGATGCTTGAAATGGCAAAGCTTATCTGAGGAGTTCGATCTCTCTCAAACACCATTTGGATAAATCGGAAAAGACAATCCAAATGGATGCACATAGGCTAGTATACCTTGAAATGGGGTGCTAGTCTGAGTAGAACAAGGGCTCTACGTTTTTTGCAAAAGATTAGACGGTGTTGCAAGTCGAGTGCTTGAAATGGCCTTGATTCACTTTCGCAAATCGAGCGCTTGAAATGGCCTTGATGCACGTTTGAATACTTAGAAGGATTACTAAAATTATAAAAAGGCTATGATACAATGCCCCCGAAACCGAATGCTCCCCTTGAATTACAAAACCCCCTTGTATTTACTTTCCCAGTATAACTGCTTTAATCAACTGCACTCACCTTCCGGAGGACTCACAATTCACGCATCACCCACTGTAAGTCTTTCTTTTTACTTTTCAGTATTTTAATTCCTGCAATTACTTTTCCGCACAAAAAACCAAAAAAAACCAAAAACAGTAGCTTAGTTAATCGCGCTAAAATCTCAATCAACCTTCAAACACGCTCCCTCGCTGTACCAATCCCTTAAAGAACAACGTATCCCCCTAGTTCCCTTGGGTTCGACCCCTACTTACCACTTGCTACCCAGTAGTAAAGTCACGAGTAGCGGACTTATAAATTTATTCTTGACGTTTGCACATAACGACTGTGCGTCCGTCAATCCTATAGAAGGCATAAAAACTCGAGGTAAACTTATCAATTTTCGTCAATAGGCTGGCTTTGCATGTTTCATATCTACTACAGAACCCAAGAACATCAAAGAAGCCATCAACGATGAATACTGGGTAGTCGCCATGCAAGAAGAACTCGGTGAATTCCAGCGGAATGATGTATGAGATCTTGTTCCGCGCCCGGATAATGTGAACGTTATTGGGACAAAGTGGATATTCAAGAACAAGTCGGACGAACACGGGAACATCACCAAAAATAAGGCGAGACTCGTGGCTCAAGGTTATACACAGATTGAGGGGGTAGACTTTGATGAGACTTTTGCACCGGTTGCCAGTTTAGAAGCCATTCGACTGCTTCTAGCTCTTGCTTGTCACCTAAGGTTCAAGTTGTTCCAGATGAATGTCAAGAGTGCATTCTTAAATGGGCTGCTGAATGAAGAAGTGTATATGGCTCAACCAAAGGGTTTCGAAGATCCTCATCATCCTGACTTTGTGTATCGTCTGAAGAATGCTCTCTATGGTCTCAAACAGGCGCCCAGAGCATGGTACGAGCGGCTTACTGAATTCTTAATCAACCATGGCTATGTGCGAGGAGAGTAGACAAGACGCTGTTTGTGAAACACACGGGGTCAGATTTTATCATTGCTCAAATTTATGTGGATGATATTGTGTTTGGCGCTAGCAATCAGAAGCTGGTAGACCAATTCGTCAAACAAATGCAGAGCGAATTCCAGATGAGCATAGTAGGAGAGATGTGTTATTTCCTTGGCTTACAAGTCAAACAGAAGGCGGATGGTATCTTTATCTCCCAAGGAAAATATGCTAGGAACTTGATCAAGAAGTTTGATCTCGAAAAAGCAACGCATAAGAGAACCCCTGATGCGACTCATGTGAAGGTTACAAAGGATGAAGCTAGTGCAAAGGTGGATCAATCCATGTACAGAAGTATGATTGGGAGTTTATTATACCTAACAACTAGTAGACCGGACATTGCTCATGCGGTTGGAGTCTGCGCCAGATATCAAGCGAATCCGAAGGAAAGCCACCTGATGAATGTGAAGAGAATTATCAAATATGTTTGTGGAACAACCAACTATGGGCTGTGGTACACTAAGGATACTAACTCATGTCTAGTAGGCTATTGCGATGCAGATTGGGCTGGGAATGCAGAGGATCGCAAAAGTACCTCTGGAGGATGTTTCTTTCTTGGAAACAATCTGGTCTCTTAGTTCAGTAAAAAGCAGAACAGTATATCTCTATCTACTGCTGAAGCAGAATACATTGCGGCCGGGAGTTGCTGCACCCAGATGTTATGGATGAAACAGATGCTAGAAGAATGCGGAGTAAAACAAGATGTGATGACCCTCTACTGTGACAACATGAGTGCCATTAACATATCCAAGAATCCGGTGCAACATTCCAGAACAACACATATCGACATCAGGCATCATTTCATTCGAGAGCTAGTTGAGAAGAAGATAATCACCATGACTCCGTATCAACTGAGAAGCAGCTGGCAGACATCTTCACAAAAGCCTTGGACAATCTTCAGTTCGAGACACTTAGACTTAGATCCTCACTGGGTCTGTGTGTCATTGACAACTAAGTTGTTCCAGTACAAGGTGGTCAACCGGAGCGTGCGTGTCTTGAGAATTAAAGGTTAACCCAGAAGGAAGGGCGAACGGCTTGAATATTGGAATCGAAAAGGAGTATTTGGTCAAAGGTCCGCAGAGAATAAGAGACCATGAGGTAAAAAGTTCTCTAGTTTTTAGTGCAAAGCTACTTTTTGTGCTCCCTTGTCAATTTGTGGCAAAAGGGGGAGTAGTTTCGGAGTTTGAAAGCTTCTTAAAAGATTCAGTTGTGTTGTTTTGATTAGACATGTTTAGAGTTTGAAATCTCTTTAAAAGATTCGTCAAGAGCTTTTTTTTGTTCGGAGTTTGAAATCTCCTCAAAGATTCGGTTGGTAGCTTAGTTAGTAGCACAGCTTGGGAGTTTGAAATCTCCTCAAAGATTCAACTGTAATAGTAGTACAGGTAGATTACAGTAGGAAGTTTTGCTAAAAATGCCAAGGGGGAGATTGTTAGTTTTATGGCATGTAGTTTGGAAAAACTTAGTATAGTTGTTCAAGCTGTTGTTCAAGACTCGAAGAGACAACTGTCCTGGAACAAGTTGAAGCAGACAAAGTGTTTCCAAATTCAGATTAGGAAACTCAGCCGACTGTTGGAAGAGCAAGGCGGTTGCTTATCAATGGACAGAAGTTGGAAGTTTCCAAATTCAGATTTGGAAACTTGTTTCAGCCGACGTAGCACAACTTAGCCTGAGGATATTTCCGAGATCAGTTTTGGCAAGTCGGTGCATATGGATAATCGAGGATATCCTTGGAAGTCGGTTACTTGCGCTTGAAGTTATCTTCTTATAGAAGATATTCGAAGATTGAAGATATTCGAAGATTCAAATAAAGAATTATCTTCAAAAGATATGCGCGAAAGATTAGGAAAGGTTTCCTAAGATTAGAGGCGGTTTAGTTCAGAAATCTTAATCTCTTTAGGGTTTCTACCGCTCTATATAAGGAGGGCAAATGCTTAGGTATTAGTCAGCACTTACGGAGAAATTACTCACGCTCACATACATTGAAGGGAGGTGGAGGTAATCGGTCGGAGAGCAAATCGTCACTGGTTACTCAAAGGTGCTCGGATTCAATCTGTGCTGGTGCTCGGCAGATTGATCGTGCAACAAAACTGAAGGATCACTGATGGGCCGTATTTATACGACTCATCAAGACAATTAAACCCACCAAATTAGACACTTTGTCTTAATAACGTTTACTTGTTAGTTCCATTTTGCTTTGCAGGCGATTTTGAGGTTTAGAGAAGAAACAAGCATAAAAAGGGGTTCTTGAGCCAAAAAGCTCACCAAGCATTTCTGGCCGAGAAGTCGCAACCATGGCCAGAGGAAATTCGACTATGGCCCGAGGAAATTCAGCCAGACCCGAGAAGTCTCAACCAGGGACCGAGAAACCCAGTCGGGGACCGAGAAAACTCAACCGGGTACCCAGGTCGCGTTCCCAATCTATGCCCGAGCGTCGCAACTGTTGCGCTCGCCAATGCGCCGAGGCCCGCGTTCGAGAATCTCCGGTCCCTGCCCGAGACCGAGTACCGAGAAACACCGGTCCCCGTCCGAGGCCCGCGCCCGAGCCCGACCGACCAGCGCCCAAGGAGAGTCAAACCCAATTTCGATATAGTTCTGGGCATATTTCGGCTTAGGTTCCTTCTTGAGATCGGTTTGCATCAACTTGGTCGTTCAGAATCAATGGTCCAAATGCAAAAGAAATTCCGACCAAATTCCGACCATACTCCGACCTAGCTCCGATCAAATTCCGGCCAAAACCATGTGCATGTGCCAGGTTTGGAATCTCCTCAGCATTCCAGAACAACCTTTAAATGGGCAAGAACCGAAGTCGTTCCCGGTCAAATCCAAGTCGGTTGGATTGAGCTACTACAAACCCTCTTGGATGGGTTTGGCTAATGCCACTTCAAGTCG
Organism: Rhodiola kirilowii; assembly: GCA_033675215.1. Lineage (NCBI taxonomy): Eukaryota > Viridiplantae > Streptophyta > Magnoliopsida > Saxifragales > Crassulaceae > Rhodiola > Rhodiola kirilowii. The sequence goes on from CM066201.1 coordinate 56,500,492, forward strand.
GTTTAGCTTTTTACTTCTGCCAAACCAAGACTTCACCCCTAAGTTATCAGCCCTTGCCTATAAATAGAACCCCTTGGCCAAAGAAAACGAAGACTCCACTTCACATACAACTTGAGACCACATTTGAAGAGAGGTGCTTTGGGAGGTTTGAGGTGCTTGGAGCTACTTGGTTGGAGTTTCTCTCTCTACACTTTTCTTAGTTTTTGTTCTTCTTTTGTAATCCTTTAGTTTCCTTGTTGTTCTCTTTAACTTCTTGTAAAGTTCTTGTTACCAAAGCCACGGCTTTTCTTTATTTTCTGGTCAAGTCCGAAATCTTCTTTATCTTTACTTGTCAAAACTCTCGTTTACTTTACTTTTCCTTGTTCTCAGTAATGGCTCTTGCATTCCTTGACATGAATACAAGCGGCTAAAACTCATATTCGGTATAGGGTTCTCATCCTTGTGCCGACATCTTGAGACTTGAGTTCTTAATGCTTTTTACACTTCTCTAGTCCTTAAGCTTATTTTAAGGATCATTCGGCAAGACTAAGTGGATGTTTTGCCACAAAGCTTAGTTAAGCTAATGGTCCCTATAGTCAATATCTACTGGATGCCTTGCAGCAAAGGTAGATAGTGATACCTAGTTCGAGCAACACCTTTATCGGGTTGTTCATTCTAGTAGAGGACTAGAAGCCTTAAACTTTGTCAAGCTTAGTTATGGAGTGCCACCTTTGTCGGGGTACTAGGGTTGTCACCTTTGTCGGGACAACCACATAACACCTTGACGGGTTGAGGGTGTGGAATACCACCTTTGTCGGGGTATTTGGGTTGTCACCTTTGTCGGGACAACCACACTTAGAGTTGTAAAAGAGATCATTAGAAGTCTATGATGGAAGTGTCACAAGTTGAGACCCTAGACTGAATATTTCTCTCCCTAAGTCACCTTTCAGTTGTCATTCGCGCACTTACTCTTATCGCATTACTTTCAGCCCTTTACATTTCAGTACTTACATTTCTGCACGACATTTAAGTACTTACATTTCAGCACTACCATTTCAGCACTTACATTTCAGTACTACCACTTCAGCACTTTACTTTCAGTTGTTTACTTTCACGCACTTTACCTTTCAGCATTTACTTTTCAGTCATTTACTTTCAGTTTAAAACCTCACTCAAACCCAACCTATATTTACTTACTTTCTTTTCTGTTTTCAAGAACAACCGTTCCATCCAAACTCCTTTGGGTTCGACCCCTACTTACCGCTTACTAATCCAATAGTGAGCCACGAGTAGTGGACTTATAAATAACATTTTGCAAAGCCTCAACGACGGGCTCTGTCAAATTTGGCGCTGTTGCCGGGGAGTTAGTGCATCAGATAGTTGTTCTTCTTCTTTTTTTTATTTTCTATTCTGTGCTTGCTTCTACATAACCATGTCTCATGCAGGAAGCCACCATGATGATGATGAGGTTAATGACGGGGTGAACCTGTTCGGTCGACATGATGAGGCGCCGCCTCCATTTTTAGACAACCCGGAAGATCTCATCCGAATCCGCAACCGAGCTGATAGAGAAGCCGCCCGGAGGAACCAAGGGCCACCTGAGGTCCGGAATGGAGCTGGCCCGTGGCAGCCCCCTAGACAGCCACCACCTCCTCCATATCAGCAAGTTTCGAGGCAGCAGCCCATCTTTGAGGAGTACTATGAGGGCGACGTCCTCCGCGAGCCTACCATGGGAAAATCTCGACACCAAATTTCAGAAACCAGCCGTGGTGCATATATGAGGGCCCTGAACTGGATAATATCGCCATCAACACGTCCGTGGTCCACAACTTACCCAAGTTCTCGGGAACTCAGGGAGAATCAGCAACTACTCATCTTCAACGTTTACATGGCATTTGCCAAAATCTGAAACCTTATGGAGTAGATGTAGAAGACTTCAAATTGAAGGCCTTCTACTTCTCCCTTATTGACTCAGCTAACGACTGGTTCCTTTCTTTGCCCTCAGGTAGCATCCGGACTTGGGCCCAAATGCAAAAGAAATTCCTGGACAAATACTACCCGGCGGGAAGGGCTATGCAAGTAAGGAGGCAACTGCAAGACATAAGGCAGGGGCCTAATGAAACCATGTACGATTACCTTGAGAAGTTCTCCCGCTTGGAGAGGAGTTGCTACACTCTCGGACTGCCCGAGAAGCTAGTCATCGAGTATCTGATTGATGGGTTGAGTCCCTTGGACAAAAAGCTCCTGGATGCCTCGGCTGGAGGGTCAATGATGAGCCTACCACTAAGCGGCATAAGGCAACTTATTACAAATGTTGCTGAAAATGCCTAGTTCAGAGAAGAGACCACTCGGCAGGATGAGTATTCCCGAACCAAGAACGTGGCAAGGGCCGAGGTGCAGATGAACTCCATGCCCGAGGAGATGAAGCAAATGAAGGAGATGATGATTCAGATCCTTAGAAGGCAGCCAACTCAAGTTAAACCTTATGAATATTGTGGTTCTACGGACCACAAGACTGATGCATGCCCGACGTTAATAGAAGAGGACCCGGTGGAGGTCAATGCAGTAGGTGGGTACCAAGGGTACAACAACAATAACAGCGACTGTGCTGGAATCAGCCGACAATATGCACAAGGGGCCAACAGCCAAAACTGGCCGGGCCATCCTCCGAGGGAAGTACACCAGGCCGCTCCTCAACCAGCTCAGTCATTCTACCAACCGCCCCACCAGCAGTACAACCAGAACGCCCCACCAACAGGGCAGTATCAGAAAGGGGATCAAACTAGTACTCGACGGGTCAGTATCAGTAAAGGGGGCCAAATCAGTACCAAGTCGGTCCGAGCCAGCAAGGTCCGAGAAAGTCGCTCGAGGATGCTATGAAGGAATTATCCAGCTCGGTGCACCAACACATAGCAAAAATGGATGGGGCAATAGCCGACCTAAATAAACAATTGTCCCAACTTGCTACTTCAATGTCCGCGCTCAATAATGAACCTGGCCGGCTCCCTTCACAAACCATCCAGAACCCGAAGGGAAATGTGAATGTCGTGACTCTTAGAAGTGAGCAAAGGCGTGTCGTTGAACCCACGGAGCAAGAGGAAGACGGAAACCCGGAGGTGCCCGAAGAAGAGCAACCCAGGCCCGAGGCTCTCGGTACTCCCGGACCAGACGCGCCCGGAGCACGCAGGCCAGGCCCGGTATCCAGAACCGAGAATCCTAGAATCAGCACCACCCTTCCGTTCCCAGTACCAGCGCGGGTTCCAAAATAGCATGTTATGGATAAAGAGGTGTTTGAGCTATTCAGCAAAGTCGAGATCAACATTCCTCTCTTGGATGCTATCAAGCAAATCCCGAGATATGAAAAGTTCTTGAAGGAGCTTTGCACTAACCGAAGGAGAGGAACCCGAAATGATCAAGAGCTCATGAGCAGAAACGTGTCGGTAGTTATCCAGAGGAAGGTGCCCGCCAAGTGTGGTGACCCAGGAACCTACACCATTCCATGCACAATTGGGAACATCCGGATCGAGAACTGCATGCTGGATCTTAGGGCCTCCATCAACGTCTTACCTTTCTCAATTTACTCGTGCCTTCGGATTGGGCCGCTCGAACCCACCGGTCTCACTATCCAACTGGCAGACAGGTCGTGCAAACAGCCCGAGGGCAAAATAGAAGACGTTCTGGTCCAAGTGGGCGAACTGGTGTTTCCAGCGGACTTCTATGTCCTAAAGATGGAGAATGGCGGACCAACGGACCATGCACCAATCCTTCTCGGCCGCCCATTTCTCAAAACCTCGAAAATGAAGATAGACTGTGGAAGTGGGATGCTCTCAATGGAGGTGGAAGGGGAGGTGTTTAGCTTCGACATCTCCCGTGTGATGAAGCATCCCATGGAGTTTGAGACCGTGCACGCTCTCGATACTTTGGATGACCTAGTCCAAGAAGTTCAACCGGAACCGATAACAAATCCTTTGGAACTCACACTCAATGGAGCCGAGAGCTCGTATGAATTGGCCGAAGGCGTGCATGAGGTAGTAGCACACTTAATGATCTCGGAGCCTCTTACACCAAGGTATGAAGTAAATGAGGTGAAATTATTTAAATCTAATACCTTTTTACCTTCAATTGTGCAGGCACCCGAGGTAGAGTTGAAGCCCCTGCCCGGGCATCTAAAGTCGTGTTCCTAGGGGAGAACAACACACTCCCGGTGATCATCAAGAGTGGCTTGGAAGCAGACCAGGAGCGTCGTTTGATAGAAGTGCTAAGTCGGCACAAATTGGCGATTGGATGGACTTTAGCCGACTTGAAGGGAGTAAGCCCGGCGGTATGCATGCATCGCATCTTACTCGAGGATGGGGCCAAGCCATCAAGGGAGCCTCAACGACGGCTCAACCCAATCATGATGGAGATCGTCCAGAAGGAGATACAGAAGCTACTGGATGCGGATGTCATCTATCCAATCTCGGATAGCCAGTGGGTGAGCCCGGTCCATGTGGTCCCGAAGAAGACTGGGATCACGGTCGAGGAAGATGCCGAAGGCAAGATGGTGACGACAAGGGTCAAGAACGGCAGGAGAATGTGCATCGACTACAGGAAATTAAACGCCGTCACAAGGAAGGACGATTTCCCTCTGCCATTCATCGATCAAATGCTAGACCGACTGGCGGGCAAGCCATACTTTTGCTTCTTAGAAGGGTTCTCGGGCTACAACCAGATTCCCATAGCACCTGAGGACCAAGAGAATACTACATTCACCTGCCCATTCGGCACATTCACCTTCAGAAGGATTTCGTTCGGTCTATGCAATGCTCCGGGGACTTTTCAAAGGGTAGTAACCAGCATCTTCTCGGACATGATCGGGACATTTATCGAGGTCTTCATGGACGACTTCACCATCTATGGTGACACATTCGACGCTTGCCTGGACAACTTGAACACGGTTCTGGCACGATGTGTGTCAATGAACCTTGTGCTCAATTATGAGAAGTGCCACTTCATGGTAACACACGGAGTAGTATTGGGACATGTCGTCTCACCAGAAGGCATAGAAGTGGACAAAGCAAAGGTCGACCTGATCATGACTCTGCCATACCCCTCCACGGTCCGAGACATCAAATCTTTCCTTGGCCATGCGGGTTTTTACCGGCGGTTCATCAAAGACTTCTCCAAAAAGGCATTGCCTCTATCTACTCTTCTCCAAAAAGAAGTCCCTTTTGAATTCACCAAGACATGCGAGGATGCCTTTGATGAGCTTAAGAAGGCCCTCACTCGCACACCCATCATCAGAACACCAGATTGGGGCCAACCTTTTGAAATCATGTGCGACGTAAGCGACTTCGCTGTGGGGGCGATTCTCGGCCAAAGCATTGACAAGAAGACGGTCGTCATCTACTACGCCTCAAGGACCCTTGATACAGCCCAGAGGAACTACTCCACCACAGAGAAGGAGCTCTTGGCCGTGGTTTTCGCACTAGAGAAGTTCCAATCCTACTTGCTTGGAGCCAAATTAATAGTCTTCTCGAACCATGCGGCCATCCGGTACCTGATGAAGAAGAAAGAGGCCAAGCCAAGGCTGATACGATGGATCTTGCTGCTTCAAGAGTTCGATGTGGAAATAAGGGATAAGAAGGGAATCGAGAATACAGTGGCCGACCATCTGAGCCGGATCGTCCGAGGAAAAGAGGAAGGGCATATTACCAAGTCGTTTCCAGATGAGCACCTCTTTGCCATCTCAACCAAGGTGCCGTGGTATGCTCAAATCGTCAACTACCTGGTAGGAGGTACATTTCCTCCCTCTTTTACTAAAGCTCAATGCATGAAACTTAGACATGATGCTTGATTCTACTTATGGGCTGATCCCTATTTATGGAAAATAAGAGTAGATCAAATGCTTAGGAGATGTATCCCCGACAGTGAAATTGATTCTGTTATGAGCTTTTGCCATGAGTTTGCATGTGGAGGACACTTCGGGCCTAGGATAACCACTAGGAAAATCCTAGATAGCGGCTTCTTCTGGCCGAGTATATTTAGAGATACCTATGAGAAGTGTAAGAAGTGCGATAAGTGTCAAAGGGTAGGCAATGTGTCGGCTCGAAATGAGATGCCCCAAGTGCCCATCTTGGTCAATGATGTCTTTGACATTTGGGGCATTGATTTCATGGGGCCTTTTCCAATATCATGCGGGAATATTTACATACTAGTTGCTGTAGATTATGTGTCAAAATGGGTAGAGGCTAAGGCCACTAAGTGCGACGATGCAAAAACTGTCATAGATTTTTTGCGATCTAACCTGTTTTGTAGGTACGGCGTACCGAAGGCCATAATTAGCGACCAAGGATCGCACTTCTGCAACTGCATGATGGCCGCCACCTTGAAGCACTATAATGTGCACCACCGGACATCCACGGCATATCACCCCCAAACCAATGGCCAAGCGGAGATCTCCAACCGCGAAATCAAGGGGATCTTGGAGAAAATGGTGAAGCCAACAAGGAAGGACTGGAGCAAAAGGCTAGATGAGGCTCTATGGGCATACAGAACGGCCTACAATATGCCGATAGGGACCTCTCCCTTTCGGCTTGTCTATGGAAAGGCACGCCACCTTCCGGTGGAAGTGGAGCATAAGGCCTACTGGGCACTCAAGCGTTGCAATCCAGATTTGAAGGCTGCCGGATTGGATAGGAAGCTTCAGCTATGCGAGCTTGAGGAGTTGCGGCTCGAGGCTTATGAGAGCCAAACCGACTACAAGGCGCGGACCAAATTGTACCATGACAAATTCATCCTCCGGCGCTCATTTGAAGTTGGGCAGCAAGTACTGTTGTTCTCATCTTGTCTAAGGCTGATGCCCAGAAAGCTGCGCTCGAGATGGACGGGCCCATACACGATCGTTCAAGTCCACAACCATGGGGCGCTAGACCTAGAGAATCCGGGAGATGGGGACATATTCAGAGTCAATGGGCAAAGGGTGAAACATTATCAAGGCGAGATCGAAACACCTGCCCTAGTGTTTGACTTAGCCGAGCCTCCCGACGAAACATGAGTGAGGTATCGTCGAGCCAACGACGTTAAACAAAGGCACTGGCCGGGAGGTAAACCGGCATTTTCATTTTCATGGATCTTTTTATTTTTTCAGTCATTTTACTCATGTCATTTAGTTTTAATCTTGAATCGTTCTCACCCATCTTTTGTATAGAGAAAAATGATTTTTGTGCAGGAACTGGGTCCGAGAACAAGTTCAAGCAAGCCCGGGCAGCGGCCGAGGAGTACAGGGCCGCGCCCGAGAGAACTGGTTCCCAGCCGAACTTCCTCGACCAATCAACCGAATCTGGCCAGGCTAGGCCCCGTCGCTTGCTCAGCCATCCACGACTAAGCAGCGACGATATAAGGGACTTCCATTTGCACTTTTAAATTTCGATGTCATTTCCTTTCTTTTGATTAAATGCTTGCTTTTGTGTTTTGAACCAAGTCGTGCCGTGAGGCACGCCTTTGTTCAAAAGTGTGGGGTGAGAACAGTCTTTGCACATAGTAGTTAACATGTTTTTTTTTCTTTTCCCTTAATATTAACTTTTTGAGAATATGAACTTGAGAATGTGAAATAGATAGATCCAAATTCATACATTACCTTGTGAAATCTCAACTGTGTAAACACTTGAGAATGTAACTTTCTGTTTGTCCCTTTGTGCTGAGATATATAGGGGATGTGGAGTTGACATAAATGCCTTAGAGAGGCTTGACAAGCCTCAAGGGACCGGATCTCACTATATGGTTTACGAAGTCAATGGAGGCTAGCACTTCGGGTTTCATTGGATTCAGAGTCATCTCCGCCGTGCAGCGTTTATGCAAGAGGCGGGATGGGAATCAAACCGTCCTATCTCTAGTCCAAGTAGCCGGGAAAACAGGTGATCGACCCTCATCTTAACCCACGCGAAAACGGCAAGGATGAGAAAGAGTGGGGAGGCATTTCCATATGCTCTCGGGCGATGATTGGACCTCCCAAAGGTTGAGAAAATGGACAAGCAAAACACAAAGGAGCAAAGCTCAAAGGATCAAATCAAAGGCTGAAGGCCAAAATTGTGAAGGTTTTAACCGAAACAAAAGTGAAGAACACCCCTTCCATATCGAAGGCCGAAGGCCAAATCACTACAAAAAGTTGTCCCTCAAAAGGAAATCAAAGAACTCAACTCATTGAAACCCAAACCAAATCAAGTGCTAGAGAAAGCTACCAAGATAACCATATAATGCGAGTCGGACCCGAGAGTGCAGTTCAAGAGCCTAAAAAGGGCTATCTCCCACTCATCCGAATTGAGTTGCATCTCAGCTCGAAGGTACAAGTATCAAGTTTCTTCTATGTTTTTACACGGTTTAGTTTGGTAGCAAGTAAGTAATGCATGGATAGGATAAATCTAACTAGCATTCTATCATTCTTATTTAGGACTTTATGGTGTTTAGGTGTTCGTCTTTTTGCCTAGCCTTGTTCGGGATGAACAAGTATAAGTGTGGGGTGATTTGATGGGCCGTATTTATATGACTCATCAAGATAGTTAAACCCACCAAATTAGACACTTTGTCTTAATAACTTTTACATGTTAGTTCCATTTTGCTTTGCAGGCGATTTTGAGGTTTAGAGAAGAAACAAGCTTAAAAAGGGGTTCTTGAGCCAAAAAGCTCGCCTAGCATTTCTGGCCGAGAAGTCACAACCATGGCCCGAGGAAATTCGACTATGGCCCGAGGAAATTCAGCCAGGCCCGAGAAGTCTCGACCAGGGACCGAGAAACCCAGTCGGGGACTGAGAAAACTCAACCGGGTACCCAGGCCGCGTTCCCAATCTGTGCCCAAGCGTCGCAACTATTGCGCTCGCCAATGCACCGAGGCCCGCGTCCGAGAATCTCCGGTCCCTTCCCGAGACCGAGTACCGAGAAATATCGGTCCCCGTCCGAGGCCCGCGCCCGAGCCCGACCGACCAGCGCCCAAGGAGAGTCAAGCCCAATTTGGACATAGTTCTAGGCATATTTCGGCTTAGGTTCCTTCTTGAGATCGGTTTGCATCAACTTGGTCGTTCAGAATCAATGGTCCAAATGCAAAAGAAATTCCGACCAAATTCCGGCCAGATTCCGGCCTAGCTTCGATCAAATTCCGGCCAAAAAGATCTTCATGTGCCAGGTTTGGAATCTCCTCAGCATTCCAGAACAACCTTTAAAAGGGCAAGAACCGAAGTCATTCCCGGTCAAATCCAAGTCGGTTGGATTGAGCTACTACAAACCCTCTTGGATGGGTTTGGCTAATGCCACTCCAAGTCGGTTTAGCTTTTTACTTCTTCCAACCCAAGACTTCACCCCTAAGTTATCAGCCCTTGCCTATAAATAGAACCCCTTGGCCAAGGAAAACGAAGACTCCACTTCACATACAACTTGAGACCACATTTGAAGAGAGGTGCTTTGGGAGGTTTGAGGTGCTTGGAGCTACTTGCTTGGAGTTTCTCTCTCAACACTTTTCTTAGTTTTTGTTCTTCTTTTGTAATCCTTTAGTTTCCTTGTTGTTCTCTTTAACTTCTTGTAAAGTTCTTGTTACCAAAGCCACGACTTTTCTTTATTTTCTTGTCAAGTCTGAAATCTTCTTTATCTTTACTTGTCAAAACTCTCGTTTACTTTACTTTTCCTTGTTCTCAGTAATGGCTCTTGTATTCCTTGACATGAATACAAGCGGCTAAAACTCATATTCGGTATAGGGTTCTCATCCTTGTGCCGACATCTTGATACTTGAGTTCTTAATGCTTTTTACACTTCTCTAGTCCTTAAGCTTATTTTAAGGATCATTCGGCAAGACTAAGTGGATGTTTTGCCACAAAGCTTAGTCGAGATAATGGTCCCTATAGTCAATATCTACTGGATGCCTTGCAGCAAAGGTAGATAGTGACACCTAGTTCGAGCAACACCTTTATCGGGTTGTTCATTCTAGTAGAGGACTAGAAGCCTTAAACTTTGTCAAGCTTAGTTATGGAGTACCACCTTTGTCGAGGTACTAGGGTTGTCACCTTTGTCGGGACAACCACATAACACCTTGACGGGTTGAGGGTGTGGAATACCACCTTTGTCGGGGTATTTAGGTTGTCACCTTTGTCGGGACAACCACACTTAGAGTTGTAAAAGAGATCATTAGAAGTCTATGATGGAAGTGTCACAAGTTGAGACCCTAGACTGAATATTTCTCTCCCTAAGTTACCTTTCAGTTGTCATTCGCGCACTTACTCTTATCGCATTACTTTCAGCCCTTTACATTTCAGCACTTACATTTCTGCACGACATTTAAGTACTTACATTTCAGCACCACCATTTCAGCACTACCACTTCAGCACTTTACTTTCAGTTCTTTACTTTCACTCACTTTACCTTTCAGTATTTACTTTTCAGTCATTTACTTTCAGTTTAAAACCTCACTCAAACCCAACCTATATTTACTTACTTTCTTTTCTGTTTTCAAGAACAACCGTTCCATCCAAACTCCTCTGGGTTCGACCCCTACGCTTACTAATCCAATAGTGAGCCACGAGTAGTGGACTTATAAATAACATTTTGCAAAGCCTCAACGACGGGCTCTATCAATCACGCACTGCTGTTCTGTTACTGCGCATTCGGGAGAAGACGCTGGTTCTCACGAAGAATCGCATTGGTGGATACGGAGCGGGAGCAAAGTTCTAGGGGGGAACCTGAGAGTGCAATTACTAGAGTGTTCGAGGCTCGGGATAGTTTAAGAGGGATTCTGTAAACGGTAACCATGTACTTGCAAAACTCAATTTTAGTGAATTGCTATCCACCGGGTTAGGAGATGGCCCCTGACGGAGCCCACTGCACTGTCGTTAAGGTGCAGTGTTCTCTGTACAAAATAAATTTATAATATCCGCTACTTGTGACTACACTACTGGGTAGTAAGTGGTTAGTAGGGGTCGAACCCAAGGGAATTAGGGGAATAGGCTATTCTTTTAGGGTGATTGAACTGGGGGGAGCGTGTTTTATGGTTGATTGAGGTTTTAGCGCTCTGATTAACTACGTGATTTTTTGGGGGTTTTTGGTTTTGATAGCGGAAAAGTAAATACAGAAATTAAATGCTGTAAATACAAAGAAGACTTACAGTGGGTGATGCGTGATTGTAATTCCTCCGGTAGATCAGCAGTTTGTGATTGCGGTTTAACAGTTAAGAGAAGCATTCGGTTTCAGGTACTCTTGTATTATAACATGTATATAATAAACTGTTAGTAACTTTTCTAAGTATTCAAAGATGAATCGAGGCCCTTTCGTAGCGCAAGACTTGCAACATCGTTTAAAGCAACCCTTGTTCTATTTCAGACTAATTCCTCCTTTCGAAGTATCTTAGCCTTTTGTGCATCCACCTGATCTCACAGTTACGATTGACCAAGTGGTGTTTTAGATGAGTCGAACTTCTCAGATAAGCTTTGCCCTTTCGTAGCATCCACTTACCCGAGTATGTTCACGAACCCCACGGAAGAGTTTTGCCCTTTCGTAGCATCCACTCAACCTTGGAAATTCTGACTATAAATGGCACATAGAACAAGTTTTGAATACAAAGAAATGAAACTAAAAGATATTACAACATTATATAATACAAGAAAATACCTTCCACCGAATAAAGAGTTTAGCTACGAATATCCATAGAGATGGATACCATAGCTAAATACTCGGGGGTTTTTGGAAACAGTAAGAGGGAAAGGGGTGGAATACTCAAGAACCAACAGGAGTATTCCTAATTCCTACTGAATACTCAAGAACCAACAGGAGTATTCTCTACAGTATTATAATACTCGAGAACCGACAAGAGTATTATAATTTCCAGTATAATACTCAAGAACAAACAGGAGTATTATTTCAAAATCGAACCAAACTTACAAGTAACAAACTTAGAGAGAGAAGTGATTTACAATTTTGGGATGCATTTGTGAGGAGGAGGAGGGGTGTATTTATAGCCATGGGGAGGAGAAATGGAGGGCTAAGATGAGGGCACTTGTTGCATGGAGATTGGATGGGCAAATCAAGGGAGGAGGAGCCACCACATGGAGGGGCCAAAAGCCGCCGGTCAAGGAGGAGGAGGGTGGTGGCAGCCGCCGGTTGCCGGTTGCCTTGGGTGGAGGAGCTCCTCCCTTGGCCACCTCTTCATCAAGTCACCAAGTCATCTTGCCATATGTGAGTTTTGTACAGTTTTGTGCAGTCTTTTCACAAAACTGTCAGTGTGTTCTTTCCCCGGACTGTCTTGACTTCACTCCTGATTCTTCTGATTAATTTATTCTGGTCAATTTAACGTCAGGATCCTTGATATTTCTTCAGTCGGCATATGATCTTGACCTTGGATTGACTCTTGTTATCTTTTCAGCATAAAATCCTCTCCTTAGCGTGTTTTCTCTTCAGTCTCTAAAATGCCCTGTGGAAATATATCGGGACTAACAGATGGATGTTAGATAGACAAACAGTCTAACTTGGGGGGGTTTTACTGTGTTTTTGATTCGTATAATTGTGGTCCATCAGCCCCCCAGACGTAGGCTCGTTAACGCCGAACTGGGTGACAACTATGCGTGTCGTTATTTTTCTGCACTGCTTTTAAATTACGCATTAGTTGTTCTATATATTGTTCTGCACCCGACCAGAACAACATCTCATCTACCGAGGGAAGACTTCAATTTTGTTAAACAAAATGACGTGCATCACTAACGAGTTTTCTCCGTCTTCGTCAGTTTTTTTCATCTTTCAGTTCTTTTCTCTCGCAATCTGTGGATGAAATCAATGAGAAGTCGACGGCCGTGTCGTTTGTGTTTGTTGGGCTTAAAATTTTCCTATGGGCGATGTTGTGGTTGAACATGATCTTTCTGCTCTCTGAGATTGCACTGACCCCGTGATATCAGCCCACTTTAGTGAAAATGCTTGCGACTGGTTACTTGGTACGAACATCATGGAATGGAGGGAAAGCAACAGAACAAAGACATATCACTACTACTGGCAGTTTGATATGTATGATGTTGGGTAAGACTACTGGTTTTCATGATTAAAGCTTCGAAGTCAGTTGTACCAAAGTTGGCAGCTCTGCACACTTTATGTAGCTTCTTCCATCTGCGTGGCATCATAGACTACTTGACTTTTACACAGTAACTTCATGTGTGATCCTTTGGTTTTAATAAGGTGCTGTCCATTTGAACTTATATTTATGACGGTTAAGATAAGTTTCTTTCAATCTACATAAGTTAATATAAGTTACTTTCAGTCAAGTTAAGTTAAGTTAAGTTCGAAAAAGAAAAGGTCTCGAGAGGAGAGAGAAGGTCTCGAGAGTTCTACCGATTTCTAGGGTTTTTGATGTTTCGACAGCTGTTGCGTCCGCCCTTCACCGCCTCATCTTCGGGAGTTCTTTGCGCCTCTACGCTGGTCCTCAGTTCAGACGGATGGTGTTGGCGGTTCAGATCGACTTTCGAGGGTTGTTTGAGTCGGTGACGGGTGGACGGGAGGGGGTTGGCTTTTGGAGTTTTTTGGTGGCTTTGGGTGTACATAGGGCGCTGCTCTGTTGGCCGGATCCTCGGCCAGGCCTTTTGGGCAATGGTGGTCGGCCAGATCTGCTGGATCTCCGCGCTGATGGTGTTTGACGATTTTGGCGTTGTGCTCCTTGCGGGTGGCGGGGCGTGGCAGCGGCTCTGGTGTGTTTGGAGTCGGTGGTGCTTCTTCCCTGCTGGGTTCCTTCGGTGGCAGCGTGTGGGCAGTGGCTCCGGTTGGGGTTGTTGTGCTGGCTGTACGGGATAGGCTGTATAGGGTTGTAGTTTAGGTCTGTAGTGTAGGCCGGTTTTACCGGGGTTGTTATGGATTAGATCGTTTGACCTTTTTGAAGGGCCCTCTGGTCTTTATTTAGTCTTTTAGTGTCGGCTGCTTCAGTCGGGCGGCCGATTTTATGTTGGGCCCTTCTTGGGCGGTTGTACTGCTTTGTAGCGGTTTGGCGTCTTAATCCAAAAAAAAGTTAAGTTAAGTTCGACCACCACCGCCACCCTCGCCCGCTGGACCTCCGCCCACCATCACCGCCGTCCGCCGCTACCGGCCGGACCACCACCAAACCACCATCGGCCGCCGGAGGTGGTCCGGTGGCTCAATCAATATGAGTTTCAATTAAGTTAATATAAGTAATATCAGTCACTATAAGTTAATATCAATCGATATAAATTAATATCAATCAATATAAGTTAAGATCAGTTAAGATCAATTAAGATAAGTTATGTTTCAGTTCAAATAGACTGGCCCTAAGAGTGCATGAACAGTTGAACTATTAAAAAAATAAGATAAAAAAAATAAAGCTATACGGCGTCGTTCCGGATAGTCAAAGCCAGTCAGATTCACGAACACCTACCGAGAGTTTCAACCCTGAAGATACTTTCTCTACTGATCGGAACTGCGACTCAACCCAGAATCGCTGACCTGCTACCTCGACATCTGCTATAGCTTCTTTGCAAGTATTACAGCAACTGGACAATGGTACGAGGAACACTCAGTCGATCATTTTGCCAAGCTCGGCCGACCTCTTCATCAGTGATGCATACAATCAATGTTGCGACCAATTTAAAAGAAACAACATGTCAGGACACAGCTGGTGGTGTTGAGTGTCAACAAAGCTCTCGACAAAATGCGCCAGTCAGACCAAGCTTGTCACATATTGTTGGACCCTTTGTGTTTTCATGATAACAAACACGTAACTAAAATCCACTGTCTGACAGGTAGGGTTACTAGACATCTCTGAGAGCGAGTAGTGCTGCGAGAGAGATGCGCTCTGTGTGAGAGACACACCGACACTGTGACGAGATCGGATATGAGGAAATATACTCGATACAAATCAGGAGATATACGAGTATATATGCTGGATAATTGATGAGAGAATTGACATCTGAATATACGAATCAGTATATACGATAGGGAGATTGAAGCCAGATTTGGTAAGATAATAAGTGATATGGTTAAGATATGGAAATATCTTAACCAAATCACATCTGGGAGATTGAGGTCGAATCTCTGATGGAGACGAGTTTCAGCCGACTTGAAGACGCTATAAAAGGAGGAAGAGTCTTCAGTGTGGAGTTCGGCTTTTTGGAGATAGCAATCGGAGATTGAAGAATTGATCAATTCCGGAGCTGACGAAGTGCTGCTGTGTGCGGATAAGACGATCATGTTAGTTGATCCTTCGAATTGAGTAGATTTGTTAGTTGTCACTGTGTGAGACAAGTGTAATAAACTACAAGCATATTCTTTCATCAATAACACCGATCTTGAAGCCCTTCTGGAATTGTCCAGAAGGCAAGTGGTTTTCAGCCTGCTGCAAGGATTGCAGTAAGGTTTCCACTCTAAATTGTGAGTATTTATTTTCTGTTTTGTATTTCCTGTACGAGAGTTAATTCCCGCTGCCATCTGTCTGAGGGATACCACTTTGGGATCTCCCTCACATAGACGGCTAACCTAACGATCCAACAATTGGTATCAGAGCCCGGCTCTAGATTGTGTGTTAGCCTTTGCAAGAAATCATGTCTACCGCAACCGATTCCTTCTGGAAGCTGCCGATGCTTAACCCGGGAGAATATGATTGGTGGAAGGATCAGTTCGAAGCGCATGTCTGCTCCCTGGATGGGAAGCTGTGGCGCGTATTTGAAAAGGGTAACTTCCCTATTCTGGATATGACAGATCCAGCCAAGCCGATAGAAAAGGAGAAAGACAAGTACACAGACGCTGACTACAAAGCTGTTCAGCAGAATGCCAGGTTTCAGGCCGATCCCAGGGAAACCCACGTGAAAGTAGTAAAGAGGATACTGAGGTATTTGAAGGGAACAGATGACTTATGCCTGTTCTATCCAAGAGGAGGAGAATTACGTCTGACAGCATACACTGATGCGGATTATGCTGGTTGCAAGACAGACATGAAGTCTACGTCAGGGATGGCCCAATATCTTAGACCATGTCTCATATCTTGGGCATCGAAGAAGCAGTCCTCAATTGCACTTTCCACCGCTGAGGTAGAATACATCGATGCTGCTGCTTGCTGTGCGCAGCTGCTATGGATCAGACAACAGCTAAGTGACTATGGTGTTATTACTGATTGTGCTAAAATTTTGTGTGATAACACTAGTGCTATTAACATCTCTAAAAATCCATTGCAGTTCTCACGTACTAAACATATAGAGATTCGATATCATTTTCTACGAGACTGTGTAGGAAAGGGAACAATAGAAATGGAATATTGAAAAAACGAGGAACATATTGCAGACATATTCACAAAGGCATTGCACAGAGAACCCTACGAGAAGCTGAGGCTTGAACTAGGTATGGTTTCTCTTCCTTAGAACTGTGTTCATATGTTGCTCCCTCGGTGATTGGCTAGACTAGATGCATACAAGTCACGTCTGATGGAGAATTTAACATGGATGTTCTGTGCTAGTGAAAAAGTAGGTTGTGTTCACACTGTATCTATGCGTGCTAGCTATGTGATTGATGACTGCATTAGAGATTGAAAAACATGAAATTCTAATTTCTTACTGCCCAAAAGAGACCTCCACAGTTGATCCCACATTATAAGCCCAGGAGGTACTCTAGACCAACCCTAGCCTATCCTCATGTGGCGTGCTGCTATGAGCCCATTGATACTTTTTTTTAGAGCTATTCCACATGAGGTACGAAGACAATTAAATATGTTTGGATGATCTCATTTTTTTCTTTCTTTCGTGATTGTGTGTGGTGTTATTTGTACCTTTTGGGTAAAGTTAGCACACCATACCAAAACCTTGCGTACCCATGAGACAGTCGGATTAAGTCATCACTATGGAAGGTTCTCTTTAGCTGGGAAACAATCTGTGTGACAGTTGTGAAGATGGTGAGTTTCACGTCCTCGGGCAAAGTTGATTTCGAAGTGGGAAGAGGTAAAGTTTGACTAGAAACGTGAACAGTTTTTGCTGAAGGCAGTTGTCCCGTCGGTTGCTTTTCTGAGGAAACACGCATGCCTCCTGATGACACGTGTTGTCCTCTCCGTGTGAGGCAAGTTTTGTGCGGTTGGGTGAATTTGGAAAGTCTCTGGTGGGAACCATTTTTGGAAGGGGCGTATCGCTCGGATGTAGCGAAAAATTCGGCGAGAAGTATTTACTGCCAAAATTAAAAGAGGTGACGTTTGAAAACAAAAAAAGAAGGATTCTAGGGTTCACGGAGAGTATAAGAAGAAAGCAACGAGAAGGGTTTCATCTCAACAATCTCAGACAACCTTCTCTCTCAAATCAAAGTTCAAACCCTAAATCCATGGCGTCTTCAAACCCCAAGTCCAGTGTCTCACCTACGGCCGCCGCTGAAATGGCAGCTCAATTGCTTGCAAGGGGAGTCAATCCTCTCAGTTTGGAGACTATTTTGCAGTCCGTCACGCCGTCTGGTTCCACTCTGACGGACTCTGCAGTGGCCAGAGACCTTGCTATGCTCGAAGAGCTTCGAGAGGATTCTTCCTCCCAGCGCCGTGTTCAAAAAGAGTCCTCGATTGCTGCGAGGTCCGCGGGCAAGCGCCCAAGGAAATCTGCTCCTCCATCCGCCTGGAAAAGTCACAGATCTGCTCGGTCCTCTGCGCCGTTGGTTGATGAGGAGGGCGAGTCGGATGGAAGCGCTGAGGAGTCAGAGGAAGTCGGGAGGGGCTTCGCTCAAGGGTTGGTGCTGAAACATGAGTGGCTTGTGGAGTACAAGCTCGGAGAAATTGTGGATTTGCTGGAGGCCCAAGGTTGGGGCGAACTGTTCAGGAAGCCAGTCCTCGTCGATGAGAAGCTGGTCAAAGAATTTTATTCAAAGTTTAAGCAGGTGGAGAAAGCCAAAGACAATCTGGAGATTTGTGTGACTGTGAAGGGAGAGGTCTTCACGCTGAATCTGAGGGAGCTGGCCACTATTCTGAAGGTGCCGAGAGTTTGGTACGATGAGTACGCCAAGGGCACGTGGCCGAGCTCAGTGGCAAAGCTGGAAGTATTCGCCCGACTGGGGATGGATCCCGCAGTGAAAGGGGCTAGGGAGATTGTCAATATGGACGTGCTTCCACGGATACTTCACAGGATCCTGGTTTCCAACATCACTCTGAGGAAGCCGAAGCACACTGTAGTTATGTTTCAGGACATGCTGCTGGTGGACCAGATCATGCAGAGGAAGCCGGTGAGTCTGCCCTTTTAAGTGATGCGGCATATGGAAAACAACAAGGAGAATCCCTCGAATGGACTGCCTTTTCCCCAGTTTGTAAAGGAGATCATGCAGTACTGGGAAATCTACAGCCCTACCTCTGAGAAAGTGCTCTCGTCTGCCTTTTGAGATGAGCAGCTCATCAAACTGGGTCTGGAATACTCTGCTGGAGAAGGATGGGTAGTCCATGTTGTTGACGAAGAGGCGGGTGATGATGATGTCATTGAGGTGACCCCCCTGGCTGCTGCTCCCATGGGTGAAGAAGCTGTTCTCCCCTCTGATGGTCTGGGTGCGGTGCTAACTTTGCTGAGAGAAGTTCAGTCCGAGTTGGTGGAAGTAAGGACCGAGTTGACAGCCGTGAAGAAGAAGGTGGTTGACCTAGAGGTTACAATAATAGTTGACTCGGGGGCAATGTCGGTGGAAGTCGAAGGGTTCCCAGCGTAGATGAAGTCCCTTGCCGCAGAGATTGTGGAACAGATGAAGGATTTGTTCCAGATTGAGGCCTAGTCTGGACTGTCTCATGGATCTCCCTGTTTGCCAACTGATGAGCCGTATTTATACGACTCATTGAGTCAACAAATCCCACCGTTTCCAGCACTTTATTATACGAACAGTTACTTCTTAGTGTTGTTTCGTGTTTCAGGTGTTTTGGAAGCTCTAGGAGGAATCGTGCTTAAAAGATGGCTTTCTGAGCCAAAAACATCACAAGGAGTCGAGACCCGAGGAATGCCCGAAGAATATTGAGGATGGCTCGAGGAAATTGGAGGGGTGCCCGAGAGTCCGAGACACATGCCCGAGAAATTAGGACCGTGCGCCGAGTCGTTACTGTAGTGCTCGACCATGCACCGAGGCCCGCACCCCAGTGCCGAGCATCCCAGGGCGCGTCCCAGCATCATCGGCCGTGCACCGAGCCCTCTGCTGTAGCGCTTGCCAGTCTCGGTCCCCGTCCGAGAAGACCCGGCAGGCCGCACCAAAGTTCACCATCTTCGGCCCCGACCAGGTTCCGATCAGGCCCCGGCCAAACCAACTCCGGAGCTCGAGTTCGACACGTTGCGACACCCCAGAACCAAAGCCAGAAGTCCGAGAAACCGAGGTCGAAGGACCGGCCCCTGGCCGAAGCAAATCTCGCCAATGTGCCGAGGACCGAGCCCCAGTCCAGATCCCGTTCGAGCAAGGTCGACCAAACCTCAAGATCTCAGCTCGTCGCTTCCGTGGCGGTTTAAGCCATGCAAATTATGAGCCAAGCCGAAGCCAAGCCGGTCCGAAGCCGAGTCCAAGCCGAGTTGACCCGAGGAGAGCCGAGTCAAGGCCCGTCCAACCGAGTCCCAACCAAGTCCAAGGGCCAAACTTCGGCTCGTCAATTCTCTTCATGCGTGGCGGTTTAGGAAGTCCCTAGAAGGTTCTGGAAGGCTCTACAAGGTTCAGGAAAACTTGCAGACGAAGTTAACTTAGAGACCAAGCAAAGTCGGTTTTAAGACATGTTTCCTAAAACCGTTTTTGGACCAAACCAAAAGGGAAGCTTCGAGGCCTCATTCAACTCTATAAATAAGAGCTCTCCTCAGCCCTTTCATATCATCCCTCACTCGAAGAAAACTCTCCAACTCAAGAGCTCTTCTCTCCTCTGCCCGGTGCTCTTCTTCCGACGGTCCAACATTCCGGCTCCGGTCTTCCTTCTCGGCAATAGAGGAGAACTTCTTACTTTCTTTATTTTTGCATTCTGTTTTCATGGCCATGTGTAGGTTTAGGGTTTAATATATTGTGACGATTGTTTTTGAGACTTGTTGCTTAATGCTATTTTTATTGTTCTACTAGTCCTTGTGCTTATTATCTCGGTTTGTATTGCGAAGCTAATTTGATACTCAGAACGGTTTGGCTTAGCTGAGCAATACAAACCCCTTATTTACTGTTTGTTTGATACTAGACCGTTGATAACAAATAGAGCACGAATTTGATATATCTTCGAATGGAGTATTAAATTGCTAGGGCTAGAATTCTATAACCCGGAAAGGAAGTAGATTGTGGTGTAGGCGTCCGGAAAGATCCTACTTTAGGTTATAACTTGGAATGGGAGTAACCACACTTAGGAACTAGAAAATAGATAATTAGAAGTCGATGATAAAACAAGTCACAATTGAAAACCCTAGACTGAATATTTCTCTCGATTGATAATCTTTCGTTTTGTTTCCAATTTCGGCATTATTTCCTATTTACTCACAACCAACTGTTTTCTTTTCTTTTACAGAACAAGTAGAACCCCGTCTAGCTCTCTAGGGTTCGACCCTTACTTGCCGCTGTACTAACCCATAGCCAAGAGTAAGGAAAAATATAAATTTAAATTTGCAGGTACCAACGACAACCTGTCAAATTTTGGCGCCGTTGCCGGGGAGCTACGCACAGTGAAACTTGTTCTTTCCTAATTTAGTTTTTCTGTTTTCTTTTATTTCCTTTTCTTTTCCTTTTAGTACTTTATGCTTTGCTACTCGTGTGCTATGTCTCACGCAGGTAGCCAAGTCGGTGACAACAACGAAGAAGTCGAGCAAGTTCTTCGGGACATGGAAGGACTACCCCCACACCATGAAGACCCGAACCAGATGCGACAGAATGGAGAGATCAAGGGGGCTGCCCACGTGAACCAGAGACCACCGAATGGGGCTGTTCCGAGACAACCTCAGTAATATCCACCGGTCCAACAATTCCAGCAGCTCCAACTGCCACTACTCCAACAATACCCGGTGCTCCCTCAACAGCAATATCCTCCGCGACCTCCACAGCCGAGACAACCACGACCTCAGCCCCGACCACCCAGACAACCAGTGTTCCACGACGAGTACGACGAGGAGGATTACGACCAAGAGCCAACCATGGGAGAGCTCTCGGCCCCCAACTTCAGGAACCAATCTTGGTGCATCTACGAAGGGCCAGCCCTGGAAGCCATAGCAATCAACACGGCGGTCGTCCACCACATACCGAAGTTCTCAGGGGCCAAGGGAGAGTCGGCCACAGCCCATCTTCAACGCTACCATGGGATATGCCAAAACCTAAAGCCATACGGAGTCCAAGTCGAGGACTTCAAACTGAAAACTTTCTTTTTCTCGCTAATCGACTCTGCTAATGATTGGTTTCTATCCTTACCTGCAGGTAGCATCTACTCATGGGACCAGATGCAAAAGAAATTCCTCAACAAGTACTACCCAGCAGGCCGAGCCATGCAAGTCCGAAGGCAACTACAAGAGCTTCGACAAGGGCCCAACGAGACCATGTATGAGTATGTGGAGAAGTTCAACGCCTTGGAGCAGAGCTGCTGCAACCTCGAACTGCCAGAGAAGCTGCTCGTGCAGTACATGCTAGATGGACTGCGGAGATTTGATAGAAAGCTACTAGATGCCTCGGCTGGCGGCACAATCAAGAACTTGTCCCCGGATGGAGCTCGGAGAAAGATCATGGAGATGGCCGATAGTGCTAGATTTCAAGACGAGTCCAAAGAAGAAGAGTACAGCCGGCCCAGGAACATCTCAAAGGCCGACGCTCCATCAAACTCAATGGTCGAGGAGATCAAGCAGCTTAAGGAGATGGTGGCCCAACTCGTCAGGAAGCAACCTACCCAGACAAAGCTATGCGGGTACTGCGACACAATAGACCACAAAACCGATGAGTGCCCGACCATAGCAGAAGATGACGAAGGGGAGGTGAACGCAATAGGCGAATACCAGAGCTACGGCAAATGGACCGGACCAGCTAGGCAATATGGATCGACCGCGACCAGGCAAGGATCCAACGGGCAGTATTGGCGAAACGACAACAACCGTGCCCCGAGGGAACCAGTCCAGCACGCCGCCCCTCAACCGGCCCAGCAACAATACTATCGACCACCGTATCGCCAACAGCAGGGAGGAAGCAATGGGCCGAGCCAGCATCAGCAAAGACCGAACCAGAGCCAGGCAGGCCCAAGCCAACCGAGCAAGTCCTTGGAGGATATTGTGAAGGACCTCGCCACCTCAGTGCATCAGTTCCAGGCCAAGACCGACGGAGCCATCGCTGACCTGTCCAAACAGATGTCACAGATTGCAACAACGGTCTGGGAGCTCAAGAACGACCCCGGACGCCTCCCATCGCAGACAATTCAGAATCCATGAGGGAATGTCAGCATGATGGGAATGGTGGACGTGAACGCGGCACTAAAGGAGTCCGCACGTTGGGAGATTGAGACGCTCAACACGACGTTAAGGATCACTGAGGAAAAGCCTAGATCAGATTACATCTGGGCATCAGAAGACTTCAACCCGCCGGCACCTGAAGGAGAACCAGCCGAGACTGGCCCGGTCCTCACTATCGGGCTGTCCGAGAAGACTCCGATCCTCGAGACCAAAAATTTTGAGACTCACGGTCCTTCGTGTTCTATGCAGGCGATTGCTCCTGAAGGCCATGTGACCCACAAGGACGAGCTAGAAGGCAGATAGGAGCCAAGGCCTAAGCAGAACGACCCAATAATGGAGCACCCCCTCGTTACAAGCCATGAGTCTCCAACACATAGTAAGGACCCAGGTGCCTTCACGGTCACCTGTGGTATCGGTGAGACTCAGATTCATAACTGTTTAATTGATTTGGGTGCAGCCGTTAATGTTATGCCTTACTTCTTATATTGTTCATTGAAACTTGGCCCATTGAAACCGCCAAAACTGTTAATTGAACTAGGGGATAGATCATGTACTCGGCCTGATGATTTGCTTGAAAACTTAACACTCCGAGTAGGAGATCTTGTTGTTCCTGCAGATTTCTATGTCTTGCAGATGGGCGAAGCTAGGAACGATGTACCACCGGCACTCATCTTGGGACGACCATTCCTCTTTGCCACCAAGACCATAATTGACATGGGCACGGGCCTACTATCACTTGCATTCGGTGGAAAGACGTCAGATTTCTATATCTACATGGATGATGACCGTCCATGCACGAGGAAGCCGCCGGACATAGTGCACACCTCAGATCTTAGTGCCCTAGTTCCCGACCAACCAGAAGAGATCATGTGCGCGACCGGGCCAGTAGCGATGACCAAGAAGTCCTCAACGACCCGGGAGTATGTGAAGGCGAAACCACCAGACCGATGGAGAGCAAACCCGAGCAGATCATCACGCGGTGGATTTGGGCAGATGAAGGAGTTGCAGGAGCGAAGTATGACCTCACACGCCCATGGGATCCCAACCTATGATCCCTAATGAGGTACCATCGAGCCAACGACGTAAAACAAAGGCGCTCGCAGGGAGGCAGCCCGGCATTTTTTGTTTTTCTTTGTTTTTCTTTGTTTTTCAGTTTTTTTTAGTTTTATTTGCTTATGTCGCTTTTATTTGAGTCATATTCTTCACATTGTACTTGGGAAAGGAAGTGTTTTTCTATGCAGGAACAGATTTTGAAAAGCGAGGTATTTCGGAGAAGGCTATCTTCTACCCATTCAACACGTGGCCTAAGGACTCGTCGAGGGCGCTGCGGGCGCCACGGGCATAGTCAGAGAGCTCCTCATTCGTCTGTCCGTTCAGTCCGTGGCCAATGGCAAGCTACGAGCGTCCCACCCGTGGCCTAAGGACTCGCCGCGGGCACTGCGGGCGCCACGGGCGTACTCAGTTTCTCAGCTTATAATTGAAATCAGAAGAGAAAAAAAAGAAAAAATACGATTGTCACCATCAGGGGAGTTCTGTTCTGCCCTTATTCTTTACGTTGCTTTCCTTTTCCATAGTTTTTTGCATGCATGTTGTGTCTAGAGTCTAAGTCGTGCTGTGAGGACACGGCTGGATTCAAAAGTGTGGGGTGGGAGAGTCAGTATGTTGCGTCAGCAAGTTTACTTTCTGCACCTTGCATAAGAGTCAGCACGTTTTCTTGAAATTTTTAAAATTTTTTGTACATGTTTCTCTCTATTTTCCTAGATTTGCGATATTGGATGTTGATGATGTGAAATAGATAGAACCGAGTATATGCATGCCTTTGGTGAAATTAGAATTGTGCAATGACATGTGAACTTAACCCTTTACGTGCCTTTGTAAGTTGAGATAGACAGGGATGTGGAGTTGACAGAAACGTCCTAGAGAGACTTGACAGAACATTCAAAGGCCGAATTTGAGTTATATGGTTATGCAGATTTCGTGGAGGCTAGCACTTCGAGGCGACATGGTTAAGAGTCTGCTCCACCACTGTGGTACTTATGTAGTTTGGTGGGACGAGAAAACAACACACCATCCAATCTCTAGTCCAAGTAGCCGGGAAAATAGACGAGCGACCCTCGGCTTGACTCGCGTCAAAAGAACGAGGATGAGTGAGAGCGAAAAAGATATCTAGTCCAAGTAGCTGGGAAAATAGACGAGCGACCCTCGGCTTGACTCGCGTCGAAAGGAAGAGGAATCACGGATGAGCAGTTCACAATCAGTACCAAAAAGAGAAACATCAGTCAATCGTGAAGTTCTACACGCAACAAGTGAAGTACCACCACTGCCACATCAAGGCCGAAGGCCAAGTCACTACAGAAGCTGTCCGAAAAGAACTCAAACACCTTGAAGCTCGAATTAATCACGTGTAAGAAAAAGCAATGAAGCATAAACCATATAGCAAGAGTTCGGAACCGAGAGTGCAGTTCATGGGTCTAAAGAGGACTATCTCCCAGACATCCGAAGTGATTTGCATCTTGGCCCAAAGGTAACACGTATCAAAGTTATTTCCATGTTTGAGTATGATGCTATTAGTAACGAGATGTGCATGGAAAGGTGAAGTCTAGTTTAACAAAGTCATATTCATGTAGCATGTCTAGGATGTTGAAGAAGCTGTGGTGTTTCATTTATTTCCTCTTAGGACCTAGTTCTTGTTCGGGACGAACAAGTTTAAGAGTGGCGTGGTTTGATGAGCCGTATTATACGACTCATTGAGTCAACAAATCCCACCGTTTCCAGCACTTTATTATACGAACAGTTACTTCTTAGTGTTGTTTCGTGTTTCAGGTGTTTTGGAAGCTCTAGGAGGAATCGTGCTTAAAAGATGGCTTTCTGAGCCAAAAACATCACAAGGAGTCGAGACCCGAGGAATGCCCGAAGAATATTGAGGATGGCCCGAGGAAATTGGAGGAGTGCCCGAGAGTCCGAGACACATGCCCGAGAAATCAGGACCGTGCGCCGAGTCGTTACTGTAGCGCTCGACCATGCACCGAGGCCCGCACCCCAGTGCCCGAGCATCCCAGGCCACGTCCCAGCATCTTGGGCCATGCACCGAGCCCTCTGCTGTAGCGCTCGCCAGTCTCGGTCCCCGTCCGAGAAGACCCGGCAGGCCGCACCAAAGGTCACCATCTTCGGCTTCGACCAGGTTCCGATCAGGCCCCGGCCAAACCAACTCCGGAGCTCGAATTCGACACGTTGCGACACCCCAGAACCAAATCCAAAAGTCCGAGAACCCGAGGTCGAAGGACCGGCCCCTGGCCGAAGCAAATCTCACCAGTGTGCCTAGGACCGAGCCCCAGTCCAGGTCCCGTTCGAGCAAGGTCGACCAAACCTCAAGATCTCGGCTCGTCGCTTCCGTGGCGGTTTAAGCCATGCAAATTATGAGCCAAGCCGAAGCCAAGCCGAGTCCAAGCCGAGTTGACCCAAGGAGAGCCGAGTCAAGGCCCGCCCAACCGAGTCCCAACCAAGTCCAAGGGCCAAACTTTGGCTCGTCAATTCTCTTCATGCGTGGCGGTTTAGGAAGTCCCTAGAAGGTTCTGGAAGGCTCTACAAGGTTCAGGAAGACTTGCTGACGAAGTTAACTTAGAGACCAAGCAAAGTCGGTTTTAGGACATGTTTCCTAAAACCGTGTTTGGACCAAACCAAAAGGGAAGCTTCGAGGCCTCATTCAACTCTATAAATAAGAGCTCTCCTCAGCCCTTTCATATCATCCCTCACTCGAAGAAACCTCTCCAACTCAAGAGCTCTTCTCTCCTCAGCCCGGTGCTCTTCTTCCGACGGTCCAACATTCCGGCTCCGGTCTTCCTTCTCGGCAATAGAGAAGAACTTCTTACTTTCTTTATTTTTGCATTCTATTTTCATGGCCATGTGTAACTAAACTATTTATTCGGTTTAGGGTTTAATATATTATGACGATTGTTTTTGAGACTTGTTGCTTAATGCTATTTTCATTGTTCTACTAGTCCTTGTGCTTATTATCTCGATTTGTATTGCGAAGCTAAGTTGATACTCGGAACGGTTAGGCTTAGCCGAGCAATACAAACCCCTTATTTACTGTTTGTTTGATACTAGACCGTTGAGAACAGATAAAGCACGAATTTGATATATTTTAGAATGGAGTATTAAATTGCTAGGGCTAGAATTCTATAACCCGGAAAGGAAGTAGATTGTGGTGTAGGCGTCCGGAAAGACCCTACTTTAGGTTATAACTTGGAATGGGAGTAACCACACTTAGGAACTAGAAAACAGATAATTAGAAGTCGATGATAAAACAAGTCACAATTGAAAACCCTTGACTGAATATTTCTCTCGATTGATAATCTTTCGTTTTGTTTCCAATTTCGGCATTATTTCCTATTTACTCACAACCAACTGTTTTCTTTTCTTTTACAGAACAAGTAGTACCCCATCTAGCTCTCTAGGGTTCGACCCTTACTTGCCGCTGTACTAACCCATAGCCAAGAGTAAGGAAAAATATAAATTTAAATTTGCAGGTACCAATGACAACCTGTTACCAACCCTCCCACATCTACCCCTGTTTTTTTATGTCTTGTTTTGAATTTCATGTTTAAGATTTCTATGCATTTTGAATTCTCTGCTGCATGTGTGGTGTCCGCGTGACACACTTTTGATTTGCTGGCACTGAATGAAATGTTTTTCTTTCCATTACTCGGTGCTCTTATTTGCATATCTTTTTGATGATGCCAAAAGGGGGAAGAAATATATGTGCATACACTAAGGGGGAAAAACAGTTCCAAAGTTTAAGCGGATGTCTATCTGAGGAGGAACTGCGCCTGCTAGACTCTTAATAAAAATCTCGTGAATTAGTTCTGAAGTAGCTAGCTGTCCTAGGGGAATATAGATGTAAAATCTATGCCTTCGGTGTGTGTGATTTCTCATTTGTGAAGAAGTGTTTGTCATCATCAAAAATGGGGAATTTGTTGGACCCTTTGTGTTTTGATGATAACAAACACTTAACTAATAATCCACTTGAGTTTGCAGAAATCACTGTCTGACAGGTAGGGTTACTGGACATCTCTGAGAGCGAGCAGTGCTGCGAGAGAGATGTGCTCTGTGTGAGAGACACACCGACACTGTGATGAGATCGGATCTGAGGAAATATACGCGATACAAATCAGGAGATATACGAGTATATATGCTGGATAATTGACGAGAGAATTGACATTTGTATATACGAATCAGTATATACGATAGGAAGATTGAAGCCAGATTTGGTAAGGGAATAAGTGATATGGTTAAGATATGGAAATATCTTAACCAAATCGCATCTGGGAGATTGAGGTCGAATCTCTGATGGAGACGAGTTTCAGCCGACTTGAAGACGCTATAAAAGGAGGAAGAGTCTTCAGTGTGGAGTTCGGCTTTTTGGAGATAGCAATCGGAGATTGAAGAATTGATCAATTCCGGAGCTGACGAAGTGCTGATGTGTGCGGACAAGACGATCGTGTTAGTTGATCCTTCGAATTGAGTAGATTTGTTAGTTGTCACTGTGTGAGACAAGTGTAACAAACTACAAGCATATTCTTTCATCAATAACACCGATCTTGAAGCCCTTCTGGAATTGTCCAGAAGGCAAGTGGTTTTCAGCCTACTGCAAGGATTGCAGTAAGGTTTCCACTCTAAATTGTGAGTATTTATTTTCTGTTTTGTATTTCCTGTACGAGAGTTAATTTCCGCTGCCATCTGTCTGAGAGATACCACTCTGGGATCTCCCTCACATAGACGGCTAACCTAACGATCCAACACATTGGGTTTCAATCGATTGTTAACTGGGATTCTTAGAGCTAACAAGTACCGTGATGCGATTGTAATGTACATGACATTTCATGATGAGGTAGTTCTGAATATCTATACGTTCAACATATTGATGAACTGCTATTGTTTTGGAATATTGGCCATGATTATAAATTATAATGCATTGGCCATGAATATTGGCCATGATTATTGGCCATGATTCAACAAATGGGTTACTTTCCGGATGTTGTTACTTATAAATTATAATGCATTGATTCATTGGTTATGTCGTGCCGGGGAGTGGGAGAAGGGAGTTGCTCCTAATGTGGTAACCTATAATGTGTTGATACGTGGTTTGTGCATAGCTGGTAAGTTGGAGAAGGCCAAGGAAATGTATGTTGAGATGAAGAAGAATGGAATTTCTCCAAATGTGGTAACTTGTAGCTCACTTATTCATGATCTCTTTCAGGCTGGAGATTCAGAAGATGCTAAATAAATTTTTTCTGAAATGAAAAACAGTGGTATTTCCCCAAATTTGGTAATTGATAGCTTGTGCAAGTCAGGTAATTTGAAGGAGGCCAAAGGGATATTTTGTAAATTGATTATTAATAGGTTTATTCCAGATGTGTTTACTTACACCTCATTCATCCATGGTTTATCTGTTGGTGGTAAATGGGAGGAAGCTGATGCTGAGCCTAAGGCTATGCTTGAAGAGATGATTAGGAATGACATTTCCCCAGATGTGGTGACATACAGCTCCTTAATACATGGGTTGTGCAAAACTGGCAAGTTGGAAAAAGCCAAAGGTGTTTTTTTGTAAAATGATTGTGGGTGGAGTTACCTCAGATTTGGTTATTTATAATTCAATCATTCATGGCTTCTTAAATGCTGGTAAATGTGAGGAGACAGTTGAGATATATCATGACATGAAAAACAATGGAATCTTCACGGACGTGGTTACTTATAATTCGATGATTCATGGCATGTTTCTTGCCCGGAAAATCAAGGAGGCCAAGATTATTGTTTCTGAGATGAAGAGCAAGGGTATCGCTCTTGATGATATTACTTTTAACACATTTTTTTCCCGATATATATTACTTTTAACACATTGATTCATGGTTTTTGCAATATTGGCTACTGGAAGGTGGCTGAATGTATCTGTTGCGACATGATGGAAAAAGTAGTTTCACCCAATGCGATAACATATAATGTCCTCACAAGTGCACTAATCAAGGATGGAAAGGGAGCAGATGCATATCGATTGTTGAAGTTCATAACCGAAAGAGGTGAAAGGCCAGATACGATTACTTACGACACTTTTAAGTCGTGGCTTTCATATGGCTGATAAGAGAGCAATGGCGGGCGGCGCATCTTTGGAGTAGGCTAAGGCTAGCATGCAGTGTAGCTAATTACAATTTAAATTATATTTTATAACTTCAAGTGCCATTAATTGTAGTTTAGGAAGATTTAGGCCTTGAAAAGTAAACCTTAAAATTCACTTTTCTGGCTCTACATACATTTTTTGCTTTTTCTTAAAAATAATTATTAAGTTTTGACACATGACCGAGTAGGTTTTTGTTATAGTGGTACGAAATTTAACCTTGCCTTTACTTGTACTTCCTTAATGTGAAAGAGCGTATAGATGTAACATTCTACTATAACGTTGGGGGGTCACATTCTTGGCATGATGTGCTTTCTCACCTACTGAAAAAGTTGTCTGTAATCTGTATAATATCACTATCGTAGTTTCATTCGAGAAAGGTACCAAAGTAGTCATGACTTATGTGATGTGAATTCAGTAGATGAAAAGTGAAGATTGTTTTCGAGGTTTCGTGTCTGTATTTTTTGCTGAAAATCCTTGTGATTCACAGAAGAAAAACAGGGTTGGTACACTTAGCATAATGGTCATTTGTTTGGCACCCTCTATGGGTTTTGTTCTTACATGCTGCAGTGTGCATATACTGATATACATGTAAATCATTAGAGCGTTATGATATGATAAGTTGCAATACTGAATGTATTAAACCAAGTTAATTGTGTCATCTAATGTGCTGACAGTGATTATTCATATCAGCATTTTTGAAAGGGAGCCTGATCAGGAGATCTTTCTCATGATAAAACCTCCATTCCTCGTCGCGAAGCTGGTGGGGTCATGCCTTTTTTGCCCCTAGTGAAGAGAGACTTCAGTCTGGAATAATATATTATATAGGAGAAGCTACCTGGAAAATCAGATTGATGTTGCTTTGCTCTTAATGGAAGGAAAGTTCCTGTTTCATTTGTGATTGTTTTGGTTGTCATCTCATGCTATGAGGGTACTATGGTTATGGTTGATTTGTGCGTGTTATTTAGTTACAATGGTTTTAGGCTTCGTATAGTTATGTTTCTTTTTATCTGTGCAGAGTTGCTGAAGACGCTATCTTCGGTAAAGAGAATATCACACAGGAGCATCAAACGGCTTCACGCAAGCTTCGAAGGTGGCTAGACTGTTATATATTTGACTAGGTGAACGTTAGATTTTATAGATCATAAGCAAAAGATACACAGCACTCAAGCATAAATCAGCAAGAATGTTCAAAAGACAAGCCCCAATGAAAACCAGTCTTATACAAATGGATCAACAACAATAAGACTAAAGAGAAGTGAGGGATCGAAGCCCCCTCAAAGCCCCTGGAAACGGAGGAGCAGCGCCGGAGCAGCTACGCCGGACTCGCCTCACAATCCCGCACGAACAACCAGTGCTATCCTTGCAATCGATGCGCCTCCAGCAGTAATCAGTACTGCGCACACCTTCAGAAAGCTTCGGAACACGTTCGCCAAGACAATCGCTCAATCGCCTCTCGAAGAAGAACTCGAATTGGAAAGTCGCTCGGAGGGAAATTGGATTTTGGGATGAACCCTAATCCCAATTTGAATTCGCCTTATAAACCCAGCTATTGCTTACTCGAAACGCCACCGTTCCAATCAGTAACGAACAAAACTGAAACTCGCACCAGCCAAAACGCCCACGTTTCACTCCAAAAAGAAGTCTTCTTTAGGTCCCGTTACAATCCAACACAGCCCGTGACACTAGGGCTTGTCACGGCTGTCACGGCTAGCAAATGCATCCGAGAAATAGGCATGACCCGTGACACCCGTTACTCTTGCTGGAGCTCCCGTTACAGATGAAACTTTCACCAACTGTTCTTACTGCTATTTGATCCTTAAGCCTAAACCTATTCTAGACCTAAAATTGGAGCTTGCTTAGACTTAATAAGTAGATTAACACTTACAATTTGCCCTCCTAATCTACTTGCACTTGACATCTTTGCTTGATCTTCTTTTGAGCTTGATCTTCTAACCATTCACCAGATTTTCTCAGACACCATCCAGGCTTTAGGTCACTTTGTCAATGTGTAATGCCTTCCTGCAAAACTCAAATTTAACATAAGGTACCACCTTTGTGCCAAAATCAGCAGGGTTGATATCACCTAGAATTTTCTCAATTCTAATCATACCCTTCTCTACCATATCCCTAATAAAATGTAGTCTAACATCAATATGTTTGCTACGTTCATGATAAACAGGATCACGGCATAAATGAAGAGCACTTTGACTATCAGAATAGATCAATGGAATATAATCAGTTAAGGTGATTTCAGACAATAAGCCCTTCAACCAGATAGCCTCCTTTGCTGCCTCAGTTGCGGCAATAAACTCTGCTTCAGTAGAAGACAGAGCAACAACAGATTGTAATTGTGATTTCCATGAAATGCAATTACCAAACCATGTAAAGAATAAACCAGTTGTAGATTTTCTGTTGTCCCTATTACTAGCATAGTCTGAATCCACATACCCAAATAAATCAGATTTCTGTCCATTACAAGCATACACAAGGCCTAAGTTCTTAGTATTGTTCAAGTATTTCAACAAGAATTTCATAGCATGCCAATGGGTCTCACCAGGGTTGGCCATAAACCTACTTAACACACTTATAGCAAATGCCAAGTCAGGCCTAGTACATAGCATACAATACATGACAGACCCAACAGCAACATCATATGGAATATCAGCCATTTTTTTCTTATCTTCTACTGTTTCAGGGCAATCTTGTTTGCTAAGCACTAAGTGCCCTCCTAAAGGAATTACTGCAGGTTTGCTATGTTCCATACTAAACTTCTTAACAACCTTATCAATGTATTCAGCTTGTGACAAAATCATCTTTTTATTCTTTCTATCTCTGATTATGTTTATGCCTAAGATTTTCTTAGCATTTCCCAAATCTTTCATGTCAAAGTTTTTGCTTAACTCTTTCTTTATCTTTTCAATTTCAGACTCAGCATTGCTCATTATCAGAATGTCATCAACATACAAGAGCAAATACAAACACATGCCAGATTTAGGTCTCTTCAAGTATAGACAAGTATCAAACTTGCTTCTAATGAAACCAAGAGACATCATGCACTCATTGAACTTAATGTTCCATTGCCTTGGTGATTGTTTTAGGCCATAAATGGATTTCTTCAATAGACAAACATGATTGGGTTTACTACTATCTTCAAAACCAACAGGTTGAGACATATAAATTGTTTCATTTAGGTTTCCATGAAGAAAAGCAGTTTTTACATCCATTTGTTGTAAATGCCAATCATTAACAGTTGTCATTGCAAGTAAGAGTCTTAATGTTTTGTATTTCACTACGGGGGCAAAAATTTCATTATAGTCTATCCCCTCCCTTTGCTTAAAGCCTTTGGCACAAAACCTGGCCTTAAACCTAGGAGGATCATCTAGGTTATTACCTTCTTTAATCCTAAATACCCATTTAGAACCGATTACCTTAGCCCCTGCAGGTTTTGGTACTAATACCCAAGTGCCATTATTGTACATAGACTCTATTTCCTCACACATAGCAAGTTTCCATTTATCACATTCTTTACTTTTCATAGCATCAGAATAAGTTTCAGGCACAATGTATTTAACATTTTCAGCAACAATCAAGGCATATTCGAGAACATTAGCGAATTCAGCCACACTTGCATATCTTTTAACTGGAAACTTTTTTCTAACAGGCCTATCCCTTACTAATTGATAGTTTGACAAATCAGTGTTATCAATCACATTGTCAGTCACACCATCATTAGCAGACATATCAGCATTCACAACATCAGCAGGAAAATCAATATTAGTGCCTCTATCACTGTTGCTTATAGAGGCACCTTGTACAGGATTATCAATATTTCTAGCAGAATCATTTACTCTACTAGAAGAAGAAGAAGAAGAAGGGCTTATCTGGTCCCCATCAGTTTGTTGATGGGGAGAAGAACCTCCTTCTCCAAGCTCATCACTCCCCCCTTCTTCTTGGTTTTCCAAGCTGAGTTGTGGTGGAGTTTCTAAATCCAAGTGCCCTCCTGATTCATGTGAGTGAGCTGGAGGATCATCCCCTGCTCCATCATCTCCTGGTCTTCCCATAAAGTATCCAGAAGGGATGAAACTTGTAGTGTTTTCAGTGGCATTTCCTGAAACAACAGGAGCAGATGTGAGTGAAGTCTTAAAATGAAATTCCTTCTCATTGAAGGTAACAGATCTAGACTTAATCACTTTGTAACCACCAGGCTGTACAACTAACAGTTTATAGCCTTTAACACCACTAGGATATCCAAGCATTACAAATTTAATGGCCCTAGGTTCAAGCTTTCCATCAGAAGTTTTAGCATAGGCAGTGCATCCAAATGGCCTTAAGTGATCTAGATTTATCTTCTTATCTAACCACATTTCTTGGGGTAACTTAAAGTCAATAGCAGAACAAGGGGATCTATTAACAAGATAAGCAGCAGTCATTACAGCCTCTCCCCACATAGAACTCTTAAGTCCTGAACTAAACAACATGCATCTAGCTCTATCTAAGAGAGTTCTATTCATTCTTTCAGCTATCCCATTTTGTTGGGGTGTACCAGGAACAGTCAAGTGCCTTTTAATACCACATTCAGCACAATAATCATCAAATACTTTGTTGCAAAACTCAAGGCCATTGTCAGTTCTTAAACATTTCAGTTTCAGATCAGTTTCATTCTCAACAGACAATTTCCAGGATTTAAAGCAATCAAACACTTCAGTTTTTGATTTCAGCAAATAAACCCAAACCTTTCTAGAGTAATGATCAACAAAAGAGATGAAATAATTCCTACCACCAACAGTTTGTACTTGGGCAGGGCCCCAAAGATCACAATGCACATATTCAAGTCTAGCATTAACAGTCATTTTAGATTTAGAGAATGAATGTGCAGTTTTCTTCCCAAGTACACAGATTTCGCAAAAGTCAATATCACAAGGCTTATTTTTCAGCAAACCATTTTTAAACAAGTATTGCAAGCCATTGTTCCCTATATGACCAAGCCTAGCATGCCAAAGTTTGGTTTCTTCCAGATTTTCAGTACTAGCATGCATCACATTCATTTCAGGAATCAAAGAAACATGGTATAGTCCTCCTATTCTCATGCTTCTAATCACAGTATGATCTCCTTTAATAACTTCTCTTATTCCATTCTTGGATGTTATATGGCATCCTTTCAGTTCTAATGCAGATTCAGAAATCAAGTTTCTCCTAAGATTAGGAACCCAAGCAACATTTTGCAAAACTCTGATTTTTCCATCATACATTCTTAAGGAAACATTGCCCATACCCTTAACATGCAAAACAGTGAGATCACCCAATTTGACCTCACCCCCATTACATGTTTTCAAAGAATCAAATAGAGATTTATTAGGTGTAGCATGCATTGTACATCCAGAATCAAGAATCCAAGCATTTGCATCATTAGAACCAGCAGCAACAAGCAATTCATTGTCATAAATGGTCTCACACACATTTGTAAAATCAGTTTTAGACCCACTAGGCTTGTTCTGTTGGTTATCCTTCTTTTTCTTAGGGCAGCAGTTCATGTAATGTCCCATTTCCTTGCAATAAAAACACTTTACATTCTCCCTGGATTTTTCAGTTTCTTTGGACTTATCCTTAGGCTTATGGGATTTGTTGGACTTATTAGGGTGCTGTTTCTTATGTTTCACAAACATAACTTCATTCTTAGCATCAGTCTTATTTCCATGACCATTCCTAGACTTAAAGACCCTTAGAGACTCATTTTTCTGAGTTATAAACTCTGTGATTTTAGTTAGGGTCAGATCCTCCCTTCCAAACTGAATTACATCTATTAGATTGTCAAACTGATGAGGCAAGGCACTAAGGAGAATCACAGCTTGGTGTTCCTCCTTAATGGAGTCCTCACATCTATCTAACTCTTGGGTAATCTTAAGGAAACTATCTAAGTTTTCTTGGATACTCAAGGACACATCCATTTTAAATGTGAACAATTTCTTAAGAAGAAATATTCTATTGGGAAGGGATTTTTTCTGGTAGGTTGCCTTAAGGGTATCCCACAACTCTTTTGGATCTGTTATTTTCATAAATGGCCTAACTACATCATCGGTTAATCTCAGCCTAATCTCAGACAAGGCCACCTCCTTAAGGTCTCTCTTAGATTGATCAGAAGTAGGACACAACCACTCTTCACTAACAGCCCTCCAACATTTTTCCTTAACTAGAATTCCCTGCATTCTCATCATCCACATAGAAAAATCCATTTGCCCATCAAAAGGCTTAAGTCTAATGTCAGACATTATAGCAAGAGAGAGTGCAAGATCAGTTCAATGTTAATTGCAAGAAAAAACAGTTTCAATGCTTTCAATGATCAATAAAACAGTAACAATCGCCACAGGCCACAAGATTCACAATCTAAGGTCACAACAATGCAAGAAATCAAGCAAGATATGATCAAATGCCAGTCCAGGTTCAACAGGCCACAAGGCGGAACCGACAATGACATTCAACACAATCAATGACCAAAGATCAACCAAACTTCACCGAGATCAATTATGATTGATGAATAATTTGCTTTGATACCACAATGTTATATATTTGACTAGGTGAACGTTAGATTTTATAGATCATAAGCAAAAGATACACAGCACTCAAGCATAAATCAGCAAGAATGTTCAAAAGACAAGCCCCAATGAAAACCAGTCTTATACAAATGGATCAACAGCAATAAGACTAAAGAGAAGTGAGGGATCGAAGCCCCCTCAAAGCCCCTGGAAACGGAGGAGCAGCGCCGGAGCAGCTACGCCGGACTCGCCTCACAATCCCGCACGAACAACCAGTGCTATCCTTGCAATCGATGCGCCTCCAGAAGTAATCAGTACTGCGCACACCTTCAGAAAGCTTCGGAACACGTTCGCCAAGACAATCGCTCAATCGC
This sequence comes from Rhodiola kirilowii, assembly GCA_033675215.1. Lineage (NCBI taxonomy): Eukaryota > Viridiplantae > Streptophyta > Magnoliopsida > Saxifragales > Crassulaceae > Rhodiola > Rhodiola kirilowii. The sequence continues at coordinate 56,536,906 of CM066201.1, forward strand.
CTCTCGAAGAAGAACTCGAATTGGAAAGTCGCTCGGAGGGAAATTGGATTTTGGGATGAACCCTAATCCCAATTTGAATTCGCCTTATAAACCCAGCTATTGCTTACTCGAAACGCCACCGTTCCAATCTGTAACGAACAAAACTGAAACTCGCACCAGCCAAAATGCCCACGTTTCACTCCAAAAAGAAGTCTTCTTTAGGTCCCGTTACAATCCAACACAGCCCGTGACACTAGGGCTTGTCACGGCTGTCACGGCTAGCAAATGCATCCGAGAAATAGGCATGACCCGTGACACCCGTTACTCTTTCTAGAGCTCCCGTTACAGATGAAACTTTCACCAACTGTTCTTACTGCTATTTGATCCTTAAGCCTAAACCTATTCTAGATCTAAAATTGGAGCTTGCTTAGACTTAATAAGTAGATTAACACTTACATAGACAAATGGAAGAAATACTGGGGCTCAAGTTCAGTAACAAGATTGGACAAGTCGCTATTGTTGGGAACTGTTCTTCGGACCGCTGGTGTGTGTCCTTGCAATCCACTCACAACTTATCTCAAGTGTGCAGTTAATACCAGATTTCATACTTGCTCCCCCTTGCCTTAATTAGTGATTGATAAATTAAACTATTTTCATCTGTGTTTATTACGCAGATTTCCTCCCAAAAGGTCTACTCAATGACCGCCGCGGATCAGAAAGTTAGGGAGCTTGTAGAGAAAGCATAAGCAAGGGCCACAGAAAACTTCATCACCCACATTTGATTGTGATGACATTATGTGAGCTTCTATTTTGGGTAGGTTTTAGTACATCTATCAAATGTCATTAATCTTACTAGTTAAATAATCATTTTGTGTAAAAATAATACTGAGAATATGGGAAATATCAATTGAGCAAATGGAGGAGATAAATTGTAAAATACCAGCAAATGTCAACAAGAATTCATGAATTCAATGTATTGAGATAAAATAAGAGTAGAACATTAAATGAGGCAACAAGTTTCCATCTATTTGTTTGCATTTAAATACATCTATTTCAACGGAGAAAAAGATATCAAATGCTGTGCCAAAATCGCATCATTTTAATTAAATGACATGATTCAATTGATTTTTTTTAAATATAGTAAAACGATGTTATTTTGACACTCCAGCATTTTATTGCACTGCATCAAGTCCAGATCCGACACTATCTTCATCAAGTTAAGAGTTATAATTATAAATATTGCTTGCACATCACTCTAACTACACAAGGACACTTTGCTTCAATGGAGTTTGAGATTATCTCCTTTCCATCTAGCAAGCTTACTCAACACTCTCCCATCTCCAAAACTTAAAGCTCTCAGCCCTCGACCAGCTCGTCCCTTTTCCTTACGCCTTTATAATTTTCTTCTACAGCTGGGAGAAAGCTAGTGAAACTTGGGAGTCAAGTAACTATTGTCCAATTAGGATTGTAGCAGTTTCCGCTTTGTTATGGAGGTCATTTATTACCGGATCGCGATGGAGGCAAACGAAAAAGAGTCATGCACCGAGACTATCCGTGACTTATATGTCAAACTACGACCGAGAGTTGGCCAGACACTTCCAATCACTGATCAAGCTCTCCTCAACTTGATCTAGATCGCACCCGCCACGGCCGCTCTAGACAGCAACACGGATCATCTCCGGCTACTGTGTGCCAAAATGAAAATTTTAATATCGAAAATTAACAACGAGTTTATTAACAAGCTGAGAGGGACTGAAATTGAGGCGAGCCATTTTGTCAAAGAGTCGTTGAGAGAGATTACGGATACAGGTTTGTTCCGGGTCGGATCTAATTAAATTTAGTAGGTGGTCCGGGTTCGGGTTTTACAATGTGGATTTCGGTTCGGGCAGATCGGTCTAGGTCGGATATGTTCCCTTAGAGGTAGCTATTTTTTTAATGTGGTGGTGCTGATTGATACCGGGGATGGTGAAGGAATTGAAGCTTGGGTAGCTATGGATGCGGACTTGGAATTTGGAATGAGATCCCATGCAGCCAAGCTAAACAGAGCCAATTAAGGAAACGGTGTAGTTTTATGTGTTTCAAGATAAAACTGTGTAGTTTTGAAAAGAGTTTAGTTATTAATTTGGGGTTATATTAATGAAACTGAGGCCAGATCTGGTGCAAAGCCCAGATCTGGTGCAAAATACAAATTCATCCTCTCCATTCATTTTAACAATCCAAAGGCTAGGAATATTATATTTAAATAATTGAAAACTGAATTTAACATGACAAAAAGGGTAAAATCGACCATAACAATTCAAAACTCCCCAGTATCTCTCCTCCGTAACTCAACCGACCGACGATTACGGAAATCGATTTAGGGTTTTCCGAAAGCGAATCGCGTTCCCTCACGAATCTCTCCGCACTTCGCAACGTTCTATAGGGATTGTCGTTCGAATCCTTCGAAATCGATTTTAGGGTTACGGCAAATGACGAACAAAGGTAAGTTGTATTCGGTTTGTTTTATTACCGTACGAATATCCTGTAATTTGGTCGACGATGAATGTCCATTAGTGATTTAGAGCTATTGAAATACGTTTACTGACATTCAATGATGAACCAGAAGAAGAAACAGTAAGCTTCAACTGCTGGATTACATTACATCTATTAATATCAAATATACTAACATACACACGTTTGTACAGTACCCAAACAAAATGTCAGAGAACAAACCACAAGAAGAAAATGCTAAAAGTACTCCAAGAGTACGTTATTCATCATCAGTCACTTATAATTCGTCTTCTCTTTTATAGTTCGTTTACTATTATCATTTAATTCCAATTTCCTGCCATGATTAGTTATAATTCGTCATCTTCCTTTATAGTTCGTCAATACTGTATATAGTTCGTCACTTGTCATTTTAGTGCGTCAACTGTTTATAGTTCGTCAAATATTTATAGTTCGTCAATTGTTTATAGTTCGTCAACTGTTTATAGTTCGTCAATTGTTTATAGTTCGTCAATTGTTTATAGTTCATCAATCGTAAACAGTTCGTCAACTATTTATAATTCATCAATTGTCATCTATTACTATTTATAATTCGTCAACTGTCTTTATGGTTTATCCTGTACTACTTATAATTCGTCAACAGATATTTATAGTTCGTCAATGTTTACTACCTAATAAACTGATCAATATTAATGGCATTTGAGTCTGGTAGTAACATAGTTCGTCACTTACTATTTATAGTTCGTTGTCAATGTTTACTACCTAATAAACTGATCAATATTGCTGTCATTTGAGTCTGGTAGTGATATAATTCGTCAGTTAATATTTATAGTTCGTCAATGTTTACTACCTAATAAACTGATCAATATTGTTGGCATTTGAGTCTGGTAGTGACATAGTTCGTCACTTATTATTTATAGTTCGTCGTCAATGTTTACCACCTAATAAATTGATCAATATTGTTTGCATTTGAGTCTGATAGTGACATAGTTCATCAATACTATTTATAGTTCGTCAGAAGCTATTTATAGTTCGTCAATGTTTACTAACTACTAAACTGATCAATATTGTTAATTGTGCAGCACTGTATCTGACATCAGTTTCCATCATGGCGGGATTTTGGGGCCAATTCTTCATAAGGAACCTCGTTACATTTCTGAAAAGAGCTTCCATCATGGTATTGATTCTATCAGCTGTGATCTTCGCTAGTGATCCCACAATGGCCATATTCTTCACGTTGGTTGGCATCTTGCTGCGTCTATTAGCGTTGGGACATTGAATAAGCTTCTCGAGTAGTGTGTATCATTGATAATGTATATCAAGTTAGTTGTTGAAGAGCAGTTATGTGTATCATTGATAATGTATAGAATTTGTGCTAAATTTATGTGTAATTCCACAAAGTGACCAGTTTGTTGTTTTCTATAGAATTTATAGACTTAGGCACTACTGAAGGATTACAGTCAGGAAATTGAATGAGATTCTATTTATTCCAAAACATGACAAACTATAAATTTTGCCACTTAGGAAAAGAATCCCAAAACTCTATTGATAACATGACGAACTATAAAATTGTCATGACGAACTATAAAATGTCATGACTAATTATACAATGATACTGTCGAATTCTGACGAATTTTAGTTTACTTTTGACGAATTATGACATAATTCATCAAAATTGGACTATAATGCGTTAAGAAATCGTCAAGCAACTTCACGACTATGTTGAATTTTTAAGAAGTGCATGGGTCTGTGTTTATGAATACAAGATACCAAAAACATCATAGCTTTCCATGGGCAGTATTGTAGAGTAGAATTTATAAAACTTGCAAACACGAAGTATTACATGAGACTTTGCATTCAACCATACAGTGGAGTATATAAGGAGCCTCAAAACTCATAAAACCTGTGACTAATAAGTACAGCAGATTGAGAGTACAACCTTTTATTTTTGCAACACACAGGACCAGAGACACTATTGAAGCAAATACTGGTGTGGATAAAGTGATCTCAGATGGGACCAATAAAGTTTTCACATATGATAACTCGCAGGCAACCATGAAGAGGATGATGAAGCATCGGGTAGGTGTACGATTATTCTTTGATGACATCTTCTGTTGCGTCATACTCCTCGTCGCAGATATGAAGATCACCAATCAACTCATCTAATGGTACAGAAGGCAAATACTCGCCATCAGTAACAGAAGTCATCTCTGATGGCTGGTACTCACTCTCACTGTCACGGTACAAGGAAATATTGAACCTCAGATCAGAATTTTCCTCCAATATTGAACTTCCAAAACACCTTCCAGTACTTGACCAATATCTCCTCTGTTAATCCCTCTCCCATATAATAATTATTCTTACTATTCAATAATCTGATTACTTCATATGCAGAAGAGATGGAAAATACACTTGAGCTTGCACATCGCCATATCCACTCTTCCCTTACTTGGTCATAATTATCCCATATCTGAGGAACTCTAGACTACGGAAAATGCTTCTCCAAGTGTATGACCCCTTTCTACCAACAACTGATTCTAATAAACTGTTGTCAGTGAAATACCTGGCCTTGAATATTTTACTCACCAACAAATCTGGGCAGTGTAGCAACCTCCAGATCCAATCAATCTAACAGAATTCGAGATATGAACGGAGCTTACCGAAGACAGTGTTGATTGGATTCATGGCGACCTGGTTCTTAGCAGCATCACCGATCTACCTCTCGGAATCGGTAAACGCCACATACGACGGCGTGGTCCTATTTCACTGGTCATTGGCGATGATCTCAACACGATCTCAACAGGAGGAAGTGGGAACTTGATAATTGAAGAGGACAAAGCGATTTCCGACTGCGTATAGTGCTTCCACGAAGCCAGGGTGGAGCACCGGGTGCAGGAGGAGCGGGGATGAACGGGAGGAACCCTAAAAAGTAGACTGACTGAATATGATGTATATACATAATTACCCTTATTCTAATTGATATTTAAATTTAAAATGATCTAGTTCCAATTAATCTGATCCATTGAAATATCAAAATTAAGGGTATTAATTAGTTTGTATTTTTTATCATAATTTGGACTTTGCACCTGAACCATTCTCTTAAACTACATAGTTTTGATATTATTTTATTAAAACTACGTCGTTTTTGATTGGTTGTATTCGGCTTGGCTGCACCGGATATGAATCCTTAGATTTTATGGCTAATGATCTGGTACTTCTCGAGTATGCCTCTGTTGATACGAGTCCGATAAGGCCTTGATGTCAAGTATTCGTTCCGATTTCGAAAATTTTGCTAGAAAAAATGGTGAAACATGTGTTTTTCTTTATGGTTGCGAATTGATAAGGACCTAGAAGAAAAAGAGAAGGGAAAAGTATAATTTGAGTTCTTATATTATTGACTATCAGAGTGTATTTCAGTGACAAGAACAGATGTTATAAGAATCAATCTTTCGAAATTCATGTGAATTGAACTTTGTGATGCTTCTTCTTCTTGACACTAGACCAGCATTTCTTAAATTATTAACTATCTTCAGTTGTTCATAAGAACCAATGTCTCGAAATCCACGTGAATTAACTTTTACGATGTTTTTTCTTCTTGACACTAGACCAACTTCTGATAGGCAAAAGTGAAACATTCAGATGCGATTGAACTTGGATACATTGAGGCAAACCTTCCAACCTCGGAATCCTTGCATAAAACATTCATGTCGGATTCGTCCATAGTTACCCAAGCTTCAATTCCATCTCTAGTATCACACAACAAAACAAATTGAAAAACAGTGAGCCTCTCACTCCAATGCTACTTATCCAAATTGGTCTACCTCCTCCGAAATTGGCCTCGTATAACCCCAACTTACACCAGCTCGTAAAGCCTAAAGTATTCGAATATAGCTCAGTTATCGCTTTAATCGACTCGAGTATAACTGGTTTGACCTCGTCGCCTTGCATCAGATTATGGATGAATTCGCTGTCCACTTTTGCGATGCAGGCTCTTACTTTCTCGGTTAAGTCACTTAGCTCTGGCTCATGCGCGCAGGGTAGTCGCAAATGCGATCCATAGCAAGTTACAAAGTGTCTGGTCAATGATAATGGGAGCTTTGTTCAGAACGCGACATCGTAGGTTTACAAAATTTGAGTAGGCAGTAGGCCGTTGGTTTTTGACTTAGAAGCAACCGCTTCGATTTGAGTAGGCCTTTGATTAGTTGGCTCGCAAGCCACCGCTTTGATTCAAGTAGGCCGTTGGCTACTTGACGCGCAAGCAACCGTGATCTCGTCTCTTAGTTTCATAATCGATCCCGAATCAAAGACAAATCTTTTAGTCACGAAGTTTCCAGGCTTGAACATCACGCGCTATATTTCTGACACGATCTCTTTGAACCACGGATTCATAGGTGGAAATAATGAACAAGAACTGAAATTAAGAGAAATGATCGAACCGAAATCGCCCCGGGCGGCTGCTGCCCAAGCATTCATGAAGATGCCTATCCCCACCCCATCAAGAATCTTGTGTCACACTCAAAGACCAATAGTGATGCCGCCGCACTTAAACACGTTTATCTAAACATTCCCCACATATTTTCCAGGGATGTTATCTTCAACATCAACGGGAAGAAGCTTGTGGATCATGAGCAAATCAGGATTGGTCAAAAAGTGATTCATGTGGCAGTTAACTTGTGCCTCAAGGTATGGAAATCCTTCGTCTTTGCATTTCATTGTGAGCTCATCCTTGACAATTCCAGGTAGTGTTCCAGAAAATGGTCGCCTAGACCGCCTAGGCGGCCATTTTCTTGAATCTGTTCCGTTTTGACCAATTAGGCGGTTTCTGGACGGTCTAGGCGGCGCCTGGGTGGTGTAATCGGCTTCTGGGCGGTCTAAATCGGTTTCTAGGCGGAATGGTCAACTACATGTCAGTATTCAAACTTGAAGGGCTTATTTGTAAATTTTAAAAAATTAACTTATTATTGCAACTAGGGATTTGGATTGTATTGTTTATGCTGCTTGATTCTTATTTTTCATAATTTAGATTTGATTAACAATGTTAATGTGGATGTAGCCATTTACAATGTTCATATTCATTTGCAATGTCAATGTGGTTGAACCCATGAATTGATTAAAAGTTTACATTCAGGACAATATGGAGGAAGAAGTTCGTATATTAAATAATGTATATATTTAAAAATATTAATAATTCAAAACCGATTAATCCTTGGAGACCCTTTCCGTCCGATGCCCGCCTAGCGTTTTATGCAACCTTGATTCCAGGTAAGGGATATAACTGGTTTAATATTGGGATAAAGAATCCATCAAGAGTTTGAGGACTCGAGTTTTCTCATCTCCGATTTGATAGTAGAAGAAGGCAATCGGAGCGTAAGGCGATGAGATTAGCTGATCAAGAATTGAGAGGTTTAGGAATCTGAGACTTGGAGGCGTTGGGGAAGATGGCTTAAGACAAAACTCGGATATGATTTCCACTTCCATTGCAGCGGCTTGTTACATAATCCTTGCACCTAATGTGTAAGACTCGAATCTGGCCTTGATCGAAGTGGTGACATTTTGCGACCCAAAGTTTAAGACCAGAAGCAAGTTTATGACTTCAAATGGAAAATTGGATGGTGACATTGTTAGTGAAGATGAGACCATAGAATGGTATCTTTTGATGATAAAATTTCATGGCAAAGGAATCAATGCAAGTCATTATTTAGTCATTTCAGATGGAGCGTTTATAGAGACAAAAACAAAATGGCTTTTTAGAATTTACACAAATGGAGCGGCAGAGAATCTTATGCTATAGGATTTTAGATAACATTTCATTTCATGTTTTTTCTTGTGCAATCATTTCTTCATAATTGTGCTAGTCCTCTATGTTGGACTAATGTTGTGATATTTATTATATTTGAAAGTCTTTAGCAAGAATCGAATTTGTAACTTTGCTTATTTCAATTGTTTGTGCATTCACTCACCCACCAACTATGTTAATTCAAAATTCACCCAGCATCCTCCACCCTCTTCTCCAAACACATTACCTCATTAGGACTGCACCCCATCTCCTCCATCTTACAGAAAATCCACCCAGCATCCTCTACCTTCTTCTCCAAACACAACCCTTTAACCAATGTGGTGAAAAAATCACATCAGGGCTTAATCCCCTTTTCAGAATCAAACCCAGCATCCCAAATCCATAATCGATACAACTAACTTTAGAATAACAATTAACCAACATGTTGATGGAATTAATATTTGATTGGATTACTTCCAACTTTCTGTACATCTGTGTAGCATCGTAGCATTCCATAGATAACTTGTACACATCGATGCAATACTCTTCAAAATAGATTTTGGGAAAAATAAGACTCTCATCCAATAAGTGGTCATAGTACTCAGTACGTGTTTCACTAATATAAGTCTACCCGCGTAGGATAAGCATTTGGCAGACCAACAAGAGATTTTTGCAGTAACCTTGTCAATCAAAGTCTTGTAAACCTCTACTCTAGGAATTTTTCCGTCAAGGGGAACTCCAAGATAGCGAAAAGGAAGCCTTCCTACTCTTAACCCAATAGAGGAAGACATCTGCAGCTTCTCGGCTTCATTGCAACCATCGAAAAAACTTCAGATTTATCTGTGTTGACTTTGAAGCCTGAGAACTCATAGAAGCACTGCTGAGCTTCATTAATCTTCACCAAGGAGGGTATGGAAGCTTTAGAAAAATGATCATGTCATCTGCAAACATAAGATGCGACAATCCAATTCTAGCACAAGGCATATTCGTAAGAAAGTTTTACCTTGCCGAGAATTCTGCCTAAAACTTCCATAACAAGAGTGAATAAATAAGAGGAGATTGGATCTCCTTGCTGCAACCCTCCATTACCCGCCAAAACAACTTCCAAGTTTCCATTAATCAACCCTAAAAATTTAGCATATAAAATACAACCCATAATCGATTTGATAAATCTTGTCGGAAAACCAAATAAAGTCAGACTAGCCTGAAGGAACTTCCAGTCGACCATATCAAATGCATTACTATTATCCTATTTTAGCGTACATCTCTTGATCACAGATTTACGGTTATAATTACTCATCAATTGTTGAACCAAACAAACATTATCACCTATGTTCCTCCCTACAATAAAAGCTGATTGAGATGGATCAACTAGGTAGTAGCACTGGTTTTAACATTTTAGCCAATATAAAGGATATAACTTTGTAACGACATTTGTATAATAAGTTTTTGTAATTATAATTTGATCCCAAATTATTTAATTTGAAAAAATTAAAGATTCAATACTTATATTGAAATGGTTTTCCTAAAAAAAATTAAGGGTTGAAATTAAATACATAAAGCTATGGATTTATTGTCCAAATAAAATTTATTAACAATGTCTACACTAGTCACTAGCGTAGATGATAAGATTGTGCCAATTATTTATTTAAGCTAATATGCCTTGGTTCGACAATCCACATTAGAAAAAGAAAAAAAAAGCCTATATCGTAGATGTAGAGGTGATTCGAAGCTGTCAGTTTATTAATTGACAAGGAGCTGCGTCCTTTTTGGAAAGTGAATTCGATTTCAGCAGGTGTTTTATTCCGAAGCTATTCAGATATACAGAAAGCTTTATAAGAAATGCATCTCCATTATGGCTTTCTCTGGCCTTGATGATGTGTATGTGTAGCTGCAATCTGGGATTTTTTTGGCTCTTGCTATCTCCAAAATGGAAATGGCTTAGTAGGCCTCGGGAGCTGCTTCAGCAAAGCCATCTTTGGAACGTTCCAATGTTCCACAAGCCTGAAAGGATGAAAGAATATACATGAGAATGGCGAGACGAGGAGGTAATAAGAGAGGGCTATCTGTAGTCACCTGCAAACTTTTCCAGTCTCCACGTCAAAATAATAATTTGTGAATCCAGTGGCTGCAAAAAAAAAAGGGTTCAGTTTGATCTTGAGTGCATTGGAAGATTGGAGTTTGAGCTAGAAATTGCGACGACAATAAAACATATTTCTGCAAATACCGGACAGTATAGGCTTCATTGTGCAGGAGCTGTGAGTTTTTTGAGTACCGGACAGTATAGGCTTCTAAGGGAAGGAAATTACACAACGAAAAGTCCTCCTCCCATTTGGTAGCAAATGTTGTTACACCTCAAAGGCTTTGGATTTGTTACTCCCATTCTGTGAGTTTCATATTGGATCCTCTCAAAATCGTTGTAGACCTTTTGAATGATCCGGCTGGATCAGCAAACTCACAGTCCTCAAGGTATGCGCAGAGAGCGCCAAATTTCCTGAATACGGAGTTCGAAGTAAATAGAGAGATATCAGAACTAAAAGTATCATGGATTTATGAAATTCATACCATTCTGTCCCTTGTGGAGCTTCTCCTGGAACGTTCTGCACAAGTCACAATCTGGTCTTCAATACGAGACTCCAAGTACATGATCTGAGTTTCATCAATTCGGTTACTTTCCTTCAACCGTGCATTTCTTACTGCATCAAGTATAATGTAATTTGGTCTAACTTCCTGCTCCAGCATCTGAGTAAAAATTCAGTTGGCTGCCTTCCAGTCACCTACTTTGCATAAACCTCCAATAATCGACGTATAAGTATACTCATTGGGGGAAACCTTGTCAGCCTTCATTTCATGAAACAGACGTTGGGCCCGTCCTACCCTTCCAGCACGAAAAAACACATTTATTATTGAGTTATATGTAACAACATTCGGGTTAGTACCTCGACTCTTCATTTCCGTAAACATACGCCAAGCCTCCTCAAACTGACCAATACGACACAAGCCATGAATTAAACAATTATAAGTTACAACATCCGGGTCAGGTCCACGAGTCTTCATTTCAGTAAACATATGCCAAGCCTCCTCAAACTGACCAATACGACACAAACCATGAATTAAACAATTATAAGTTACAACATCCGGGTCAGGTCTACGAGTCTTCATTTCAGTAAATATATGACAAGCCTCCTTAAGTTCACCAGCACGACACAAGCCATGAATTAAACAAGTATAAGTTACATCATTCGGGTCAGGTCCACGAGTCTTCATATGAGTAAACATATGCCAAGCTTCCTTAATTTCACCAGCCCGACACAAGCCATGAATTAAACAAGTATAAGTTACAACATCCGGGTCAGGTCCACGAGTCTTCATTTGAGTAAACATATGCCAAGCCTCCTTAAGTTCACCAGCAAGACACAAGCCATGAATTAAACAATTTATAAGTTACAACATCCGGGTCAGGTCCACGAGTCTTCATTTCAGTAAACATATGCCAAGCCTCCTTAAGTTCACCAGCAAGACACAAGCCATGAATTAAACAGTTATAAGTTACAACATCTGGGTCAGGTCCTTGAGTCTTCATTTCATTAAACATATGCCATGCCTTCTCAAACTGACAAGCCCGACAAAAGTCATTAACTAAACAATTATAAGTTATAACATTCGGAGACAGTGTACTGTTCTTCATCTCATGAACCATACATAGTGCCTCCTCCACTTGACCAGCCCGACAAAAGCCATGAATGATCATATTATAAGTGACAACAGTAGGACAAATATTGTAATACTTCATATCAGACAACATATTTATGGCCATCTCCATCTCTTGAGCACAGCACCAAAAATAAATAAACGAATGATAAGCGAACAAATATGGCACAATCTCCTTCCGCCTCATCTCAACCATCAATTGCTCAGCTTTGACAACCGACCCCTTTTCAATAAGATAGTGAATAGCCACACTGTGACAAACCGAAATAAGCTGCATAACAATATCTGAATCCGCATACAACTTACCAGCCAACTTATGGCACAAATGAACGGCCAGATCCAAATCCCCCAAACTACACAATCCTCCATAAAATGTCCGCCACATTACCTCATCAGGACTGCACCCCATCTCCTCCATCCTACACAAAAGCCACCCAGCCTCCTCCACCCTCTTCTCCAAACACAACCCTTTAACCAATGTGTTGAAAAAAATCACATCAGGGCTTAATCCCCTTTTCAGAATCAAGCCCAGCATCCCAAATCCATAATCGATACAACTAACCTTAGAATAACAATTGACCAACATGTTGATGGTATTAATATTCGATTGGATTACTTCCAGCTTTCTGTACATCTGTATAGCATGGTAGTAATGCCCATTCTGAATGACAATTGCTAAAAGCTTGTTACTTTGTCGAATTGATTTAAGTCTTTGCGATGAAATCATCGCATCGAAGAAGCTTATGGCTTCGTTTACATCTACGACACTCTTTGCAGATTCGGGTTGGAAGAGGGAACTCAGCTTACCTCTGGGATTGGTTTGGTTGGCTGCCGAGGCAGATGAATATTGAGATGATGACGAGCAGAAACTTCGGCCGCGGATGAGTATCGCTCTGACCATGGCGGCTGCGCTCGGATCCGAGTCGTGGTGAAGAGAAACCAAATCGAATCAGGTCGACTAACGAGCAGAGCGAATTCGATCGAGATGAAGAAATTTATAGATCGGACCGTACACGTGGTATCTTTTGCAGCGTCGAATTGGGGTATGCTGGATCTAATTCATATTCTTAACTAAATGGGTTGGTCCCAATCAAAAAAAAAAAACTAAATGGGTTGGTCCAACAAAAAAAAAACCATGAGATGGGTTGGAGACTTCTCAAATATAAAAGACGATTCGTTTTGAATCTACAGTATTTACAAAGAAAAAGTTGTTATGTTTGATGTGGGTTTATTGGCTGCCTAGCTGAGCTTCTCGATTGTTCAATGGGACGTAGCAGATAGAGGTTTCAGTGTGGATACTGATTTCTCCTTCTAAACCCTTGTCGATTACTTACAGTTCTTGAAATACTTTTATATCAAGTAATTTGAAACAGTTTTATGTCTCCTTCCAAAACATGTGAATGAAATCAAGTGAACCAATCGGCGATGGATAGAAAAGAAAACAGTAAGCAACACACCTCCGACATGAATTGCAAGTGAACCATCATTCTTCAATGGAGCTGCTTTACTCTTTTGAATGTTTTCAATCGAGGAAACTGCCAACTCGGGTATATATTCCACGCCAATCGCACGACTTTCTGGTCCCATCGTCATACCAAAGCATGCGGATAAGTATCCAGTACCTGATACATAACTTCACCAGATGACGTGAACATATACCTACACAAAGTTGAACACGTCAGAACTCATAAGTACATTAAGTCAAGTCGAGTATCAGTGAAATCACTGCCATTCTTTTATCAGTTGTCAATAATCTAGTCACCCGGTAAACCATTAGGAATTCGAATTAGAAAGTAGTCCGTCATTAATAAAAACAAATAAGATGCATCAAATAACCTTACCTGAGCCTATATCTAAAGCACGAAACCCAGGCTGCAGATTTTTCTTTAACAATTCAAGGCACTAGCATGCATGTGAGGTGCCGAGATTGTGGCATTGTAGACTATAGCATCGGAGAGTCATCATAGGGATTACCGCTATCAGGAACAAAAAAAACTCTATCAATAATCTCCGTAACTTCAGCCACTTTAATTGAACTAATTACTCCAGAATGCTGGAGGTGCTCTACCATCTTCTTATTTTGGTTGATCCCACTTCCACTAAAATATCTCAGCGCATATCATAATCAGACTAAGAGATTTCGTATAAATGGATCAGTAAAATTAGGCCGTTGAGACCACATATATCAAAGAGAGAAGAAAAAACAACTATAACATATGTAATGTATACCTCGCCACCAATCTAAACATGTCAGCTTGGTCCCAATAATACAGTTCCACATGATAAACAAAAAAATGCTTAAAGATCAATATCCACTGCAATCTATCAATTTATCAGACGTCTTGGGCAAACAACATATAGCTGAAGGTCTGAAAGTAGCGCAAATGAAAACCAGCATTACTACCACCTCGCATCCTGATTCATCATTGTCATGAAGGCGCAAACTTAATCCAAACAATGAACTTTCATTGCATTACAAGAAGCAGTCACCACTAGTACAGAAGGGACATAAGACATCGCTTTTTTAGACAATAGACATCGCTTGGAGAAGCGTTGTCTATTCGACCGCTGTCTATTGTATGAACAATAAATAGTACTTTTTAGTCGATTTTACACCTATTAATTAGCTATAATACACCTATTTACAGCAACCACAACACATTTACTTACAATTTTAACATTCAAAATAAATCATCTTTATTTAATATTCTAAACAAAAGTTCATACACTTTCGATGTTTGATACATCCAAAAGTTCAAACAAAATGGGACAGATTTTGTGATCCCAGAGCTTGATAATGGGACTCCTACTCTCAGCTTTTTTCCTACCAGCATCTTCATCCCAGAGCTTGATAATGTATCCATTGGTTGTGTAGCATCAACACTTGCACAATTAGAAAGATGCTGATCTTGCTACCAGAAGAAAAAGGAAGAGTTCAGTGCACAAGACAAAATCTGAGTAAGTAATAGGAAATCAAAAAGAGCAATCCATATTTTAGAGCAAACCAAAATCGAGCATTCTCAATCCTCAAACCGGCACATCATGTCAGCATCTCAAAACAATAGCTAGACTCAACATATACACATACATTCATATATTATTCTGCCAAACCCGCTATCAATAAAGTTTATTGGACAAAATAATCAAAACAATAGCTCAAAACTCAAATTGGGCCTTCTTCAAATCTCCTGGCTGAAACAAACAACAATTATTCATGTATTCTTAAACTGCAATAGAGACACAACAAGTAACTTTGAAAAAAAGATCAAATCAAAACAGTAACTTCAGAAATCTATCAAAGTGAAACCTGACACCTCGGAGAAACTCGAGTACAAACTCATTGCTCTTGCAAGGTATCTTTGTCACCTCAAAGATGTGAGCTCCAAAAAGTTCCTAGGCTTTTCAGTCATAACTCCTGAAAATAATTAAGGCAGATTGAATTTATAAACATCAGTAATTCCATCCAAACCCTAAAAATACAATAATAGCATACCAACTCTTTCAACATCTTAACATTTCATCAAATGTTCAACAAATTGGATTCAAATTAATCAACATAGAAACCACTTGACAATCAAAAAATCAAACATAAAACACATTTCAACATATCAAATTTCCGACCTTCAGAAACGGAGTTACACTGGTTGAGAGCATCAAGCGCGGACTCAAAAGGATGAAACGCTGTTGAGAGCATCAAGCGCGGCCTGAAGACGACGCTGGAAAAACACAACGAGATTATTCATTCGACAACCAGATTCATCGACTATTGGCGGTATGCTGCGGAGGAGCTTGGTGGCGCAGCCTTTTCGACCAACCTATGCAGCGGATCCGACGTTTGTGTATTTGCTCTTGGAGCAAACATTGCCGTTCAATTTAGGGTCAATGTGTAAATTAGTTTTGGGTTGTTTTTGTATTTGATCTAACAATGGGAGTCTAGTGTATTTGATTGTAAGTATAAAACGCTAACTGTGTTTGCGTATCAATGCATTCAAAAATTTTCCCAAAACACCATTCTCTCCCGCTTTCGTTCCAGCCTCACGCCGGAGCTTCGATCGTCCACAATCGAGCTCACCTGTGTTAGTTTCTATATGGTATCAGAGCGGAAACGCTGATCTTGTTGTGTTGGTTGATCAATTTCTATTTTGATCCATTTTTGGTTTGTCCGATCACCGCGTCTGATATGGCTAGGGTTCCGGAAATTTCTATAGAAGGAAATTGACCGACTGCTGCAGCGGATGATCTGTATTACTTCAACAGTAATGAAATCACCGGATCGTCGATTGTAAGTGAAGTCTTACTCGGGAGGCAGAACTTGTAGAAATCCAATCCACGGATTAGGATTCGTCGGAGATCAGAAGAAGAGTGCGGAGACGATAGCACAGTGATGGCGCCAATGGCATTTTCAGTGTATTGAATGAATTGAAAAAACCAGCACTACAATGCTTGATATGTACAAAGGATTAGTTTACAGTTAAGTCACTGATCTAAGGTCAATTATCAGAACTAAATGCAATTTAGTCCCTGAAGTAAATATATAGTTTAATACCCCCCTTCAAGCTGGACTGTGAGGGAAGTTACTCACACCCAGCTTGGAGGATAAGTAGAGAAGTTGACTGTGCGGCAGGGGCTTAGTGAATAGATCAGTAGGCTGCTCTGAAGTATGAATGAATGTCGGGTGAATCTGACCTTTGTTGACAAATTGGCGGACGAAATGGTAATCAATTTCAACGTGCTTTGTACGCTCATGGAAGACGAGATTACGGGCAATGTGAATAGCCGACTGACTGTTGCAGTGAAGACTGATCGGAGAGGGGACTGAAATGAACATGTCCGCAAGTAAACGGATGAGCCAAATGATTTCACTGCACGCGGATGCCATAGAGCGATACTCTGATTCTGCCGATGACCGAGACACAACGTCTTGCTTCTTTGTTTTCCAAGAGACAACTGATGATCCAAGGAGCATACAGTAACCTGTGACCGATCGTCGCGTGAGGGGGCAACTTGCCCAGTCGGCATCGCAAAAACCAGTGAGCTGCAGGTCTGAGTTTGTTGAGAAAAAAATACCATGTGCTGGTGCTAGTTTAATGTAGCGTAAAAGTCTACGGGCAGCCTTTAAGTGGTCTTCGTTACGCTTAGCCATGTATTGACTCAAAATATGTACAGCAAAGGCGAGGTCCGGTCTTGTAACTGTGAGGTAGATAAGTCTACCAATAAGACGCTTGTACTGTGCATGGTCGGATATGGAATTGGTAGTAGACAAACTCAGACCATGTTTAGCTTCAATAGGCGTTTTGATAGGCTTAGATTCTGTAGACTTGTAATTCTCAAGGATATCCGGAACATACTTGCGTTGATTAATAAAAATTCCTTCTTCTGATCTTGCGACTTCCAGGCCAAGGAAATATTTTAAATTGCCAAGATCCTTAATTCTGAATTTTTCATGTAGGAAACCTTTGATCTGCTGTATGAGATCGGAAGAAGTTCTTGTTATCACTAGATCATCGACATAAACTAACAAGACAATGAGGTCATCATTTCTTGTAAGTGTGAACAGTGAATAGTCTTGTAAACTCTGGATGAACCCAAATTCAATCAACGCATCACGAAACTTAGAGAACCACTGACGAGATGCCTGTTTCAGACCATAAATACTCCTCTGCAATTTACAAACCAAACCTTGAGAATTTGCAGCATGATATAAACCAGGAGGAGGCTTCATATATACTTCTTCAGATAAGGAGCCATGTAAAAAGGCATTGTCAACGTCAAGTTGAAACAAGGGCCACTTCCTGGCTGCTGCCATCGCCAATAAGCATCGGACGGTGGTCATTTTGATAACTGGGGCAAAGGTGTCATGGTAATCGATGCCCTCGACTTGTGTGTAACCCTTGGCAACTAATCAGGCTTTATATCGTTCAACTGTTCCATTAGAGTGATATTTAATCCTAAATATCCACTTGCTGTCAATAACATGCTTACCAGGTGGAGGAGGAGTTAAAAGCCATGTTTGATTGTGCTCCAAAGCTTGGATTTCTTTCTGCATAGCAAGTTGCCATAAAGGGTCTTTGGCAGCTTGAGCATAAGTCTTAGGTTCCTTATGAAGAGCCACTTGATTCAAAATTTTTGTATGTGCTGAAGAACAGGTAGAATAAGATATAACCTTGTCCAGGGAATGTGGTGAAGTTCTGTTATGAATAGAGGTGCACACATAGTCCTTTTGCCAAGATGGAGGTTTGTGTTGTCTTTGAGATTTTCTTATAACAGGAGGTGAATCTGGTTCAGGAATAAGAACACCTTCATCTGAATTATCATGAACTTCAGTATCTGCAGAATGGGTATCAACAAAATCAGAGGTGTCATGATTAGAAAGTACTGAGTAATGATCATCAAACAACTCATCAGAATAGTCAAGAACAAGTAGCACTGTAGATTTTCCATTTGCTTGAAATGGCACTGTAGCCTTCCCTTTTTCAGCAGCATCTGATTTTGCAAATGGAAATATATCTTCATAAAAAACTACATTTCTGCTGATCAAAATTCTGTGAGATTGTAAGCAATAGACCTTGTATCCTTTTTGACCATAAGGATAACCAAGGAATACACAAGGAATTGCCTTGGGATCAAATTTGTCCCTGCTATGAGGTAGAGTATTAACATAGCACAAACATCCAAAAACTCTCCAATTGTCGAGTGCAGGAGGAGCACCTAAGAGAACTTCATAAGGACTCATGCCTTGAAGGAGATGAGTAGGAGTTCTTTTTATTATATAAGTGGCAGTTAGCAAACAATCACCCCGGAAAATTTTTGGAAGATTTGACTGAAGTCTCAAGGCCCTAGCAATATCCAAAAGATGCATATGTTTCCTCTCAATCACTCCATTTTGTTGAGGAGTATAGGCACAAGAACTTTGGTGTATGCAACCTCGTGACTTCAAAAAACTACTCAACTTGTCATTAAAGAACTCTCCCCCATTATCAGATCTGAGAGTCTTAATTTAGCAATTAAACTGAGTATGAACAAGTGCATAAAACTGTATGAGAAGGTCTGTCACCTCTCTTTTCTCTTTTAAAAGAAAGGTCCATGTGCTTCTTGATTTATCATCCACAACAGTGAGAAAATATTTAGAACCACTCATGGCTGAGACATGAAAGGTCCCCATACATCACAGTGAATCATGTCAAATACATTAGCGAAACAATGATCACTCAATGGAAATTTCAGCTTGCTTTGTTTAGATAAATGACAAATAGAGCAATATTTGCAAATATCCTTCTCACTAAAACTAGGGACATATTTATTGAACAAGGTCTTCATTCTATTGTAGGACATATGTCCCATCCTAAGATGCCAAATAGAAGAAGCTACTTGCTTACCAACAGCTGATGCTAACAGGCCTTGTTGAGCAACTCCTTGTTTTTCCAACTGGTACAAGCCTCCATGATATTTATCAATCTCTAGGGTAGTCCTCCTTGCGAAGCCTTGTATAATACAGCTTGTCTTAGTGAAAAGAATGGAACAATTATTGTCACAGATTAATTTCCCCACTGACAATAAATTGAATCTGAAACTGGGAACAAGAAGCACATCATGTAGAATTAATTTTGGTGTTAGTGCATGAACGAGCGTCGTTGTACCCATCAAATTTAAATTTATATTTTCCTTACTCTTGGCTAGTACAGCGGCAAGCAAGGGTCGAACCCTAGAGAGCTGGTGAGGCTAAGTTGTTCTGTAAGACAAAGAAAATTGGGGTTTGTGAGTGATTTGGAAACAAGTGCAAGAGAAACAAACAAAGGGTGTATTCAATCAGAAGAAGTATTCGGTCTAGGGTTTCCTATTGTGACTTAGTTTATCATCGACTACTAATGATCTAATTCTATGCTTCTAAGTGTGATTGTCCCGACAAAGGTGACAACCCAAGTATCCCGACAAAGGTGATACGCCACAACCTAACCCGACAAAGGTGTTAGACTTCTAGTTCTTTTCTAGACCTAATAATCCGACAAAGGTATTATTTAGTCTAGGTGTTACGATCAACCTTTACGACAAAGTATCCAGTTGATATTAACAATAAGAAATAACTGCTCAATTAAGTTTTGCGGCAAAGCTTCTACTTAATCTAACAAGTCAAATCATAAGATGAGCACGAAAACTAGTAAAACATAGAATAACATTAAGGACGAAGTCTCAAAACAATAGTCACAATATATGAAACCCTAGTCCGAATAAGGGGCTTAGCTACTCATATCCATGGGAATACAAAACAATAATAATAAAAGAAAGGAATTCTTCTCTATGTCGTCGAAGTGTTGAAGTCACGACCGGAATGTTGAGAACCGTCGGAGGAGGAAACTAGAGAGAGAAGCTCTGGCTGAGAGAGTGAGATGCTTCTTCGCTTCCATTCTTAGAAATTATTCGACAACCTTTATCTTCTAATGTAGATTCAAAAATTAAATTTCTTCTCATGTTAGGTACCCAAGCAATATTTTGCAAAATTCTTATTTTACCATCAAACATTTTTAATGAAAAAGTCCCAATGCCCATGATTTCAAAGTATTAGTATCCCCTAATTTTACTTCAACGCCATCACAAGGTTTCAAAGAATCAAACATGTTTTTATGAGGGATAGCATGCATAGTACATCCTGAATCAAGAATCGAAGCATTCATGCTTTTAGAGTTAGCAACAACAAGTATCCCATGTTGATATTGAGTTTTACATACATTGGTGTAATTTGTCCTATTAAAATCATTTTTATTTTGGTCTTGTTTCGTTCTTTTAGGACAACCATTCATGTAGTGACCCATTTATCCAAAGTGAAAACACTTAACATTCTCCAATTTCTTATCAGACTCTTTGGTGTGGACCTTAGGCTTTTAGGATTTGTTGGATTCGGGGTTAAACTCAGGCTTTGTCTTAGCATACATTACCTCACTTTTAGCCTCATGCTTAGCACCATTTTATTGCTTAAAGACCCTTAAAGATTCATTTTTCTGAATAATAATCTCAGTGATTTTAGCTAAAGTCAGATCCTCTCTCCCAAATTGAATTACATCAATCAGGGTATCGAACTGGTGAGCCAAGGAACTAAGGAGAATTACAACTTGGTGTTACTCTTTAATAGCATCCTCACACCTCTCCAAATCTTAGGTCATCTTAAGGAAACTATCTAAGTTTTCCTCTACACTTAAGGATACGTCCATTTTAAAGGTGAATAACTTCTTAAGGAGGAATATCCTATTGGGTAGAGACTTAGTTTGATAAGTGGCCTTAAGAGTATCCCATAAAACCTCAGGATCAATGATCTTCATCACATCTCTAGCCACATCATCTGTTAACCTCATAATAATCTACGTCAAGGCTACTTCTTTAAGGTCTATCTTAGTTTGGTCAGAGGTTGGACACAACCACTTAGTTCATCATGAAGAAAGGAGAACAAACAGCAAAACACGACAGCAAAGTACATTTGCCCATCAAAGGGCTTGAGCCTAATATCATTCATCATGAAGAAAGGAGAACAAACAGTAAAATATCACTCAATATCAATGAGCACAAAAGCATTAACTTAGTCAAAACACGACAGGTCACAAGAATCACAATCTCAGGTCACATCTATGCAAGATGGCACATAAGACCTGATCTAGTGCCAGTCCGAACTCAACAAGCCACATAGCGGAGCGATAATGACACTAGACTCTATAAATGACCAAAGATCACACCTATGTCCACCAAGATCAATAATGATTGATGAACACAGTCGTTGATACCATAATGTAAAGATTATGCTAGGGCAATTTATTACTTTATTGATCAAACAAATATAATACATGCACTAGGGCAAAAACCCCAATGTTCAATCAAGCTCAAATCACCCAACACTATCTTATACAATCACAATTGAACGCATCTACTGTAAATTAAAAAAAAGAGTAATGGAGGGTTCAATGCCGCCTCCGATAGCCCTTGGATTTAAAGACGCTTGCAAGCACAGCCTTAAGGAACCCCAACGACGAACTCTGACCAGCAACCAGTGCAACCTTAAATCGACGTGCTCTCAACAACAATTGATGTTGCGCCCGCCTTCAGATCACTTGACTCACGCTCACGGACTCAATCGCTCAATCAATTTCTTGGAGAATCGCTTGTATCTTGGAATCGCTCAAAGAAATTAGACAAACCCTAATCCCCAAATCAGCTTCCTCTTAACCCAGCTATAATGGACTCGAAACGTTACGTTTTGCATGAAGCCAGAGGAACGCTCGGGCTTTATCCAAAAATGATGACGTAACAGTCACAACGACTTTAACGGCTTCTCGTGCCTAATAGAAGCGTTACCGTTTCACTTGGCAACTTCCGCTTCTCTGAAACTGTGTCGTTTTGAGACATTTGGAAACTAAGCTCAAAAATGGCTAAGTCCTAATCCCAGGGTTACTCTCCTGCCATATTTCACTATGCCATTTTGTCAATTAAGCGACAAATTTTGCTCGGCGTCCCTTAAAAATTTTTCACTGAAACTCATTTAAATGACATACATTGACACGAGTGTCGCGTAATGTTACTTACACGACAAATTTTTAAGCGACGTTCAATGTATGTCGCGTTATGTGACTTACAGGACAAATTTTTAAGCGACGTCTTAAAATATGCCGCTAAAAAGTACTTATGCGACAAATGTTAACGCGACGATAAAAGTGGGTCGCTTTGGTACGTTTAAGCGACAACAAAATTAAGCGACGTAGTATGTATGTCGCATAAACGACTTTAAACTTCACATATTTATGCGACATTTTAAAATTTGCCGCTTTATTATTTACTCTTTACGACCTCATATTCTTTGCTATTTTTAAAATTTGAATGTTGGAGTTTAAAACGTAACGCGACATGGTTTGAATGTATGTCGCTTAAACGAAGAAACAGATTTAAAACAAAATCGAGATATAGACCCAACAATCAGTAGTTAGAACAATTTAGGTTTTCATCCGACATACACAACGGCCTGAATCCCTCCGTCCCCAACCATAATTGACCGCACATATCGTCCGCCCGGTCCGTCACCGACACAGTCAGCCGCCGTTAAGGTTCGTCGGCTCACAAGTCGTCATCGGCGGCTCCATCCCCAACGTAACGCAACTCACATATGATGCGGTAATTTTGGAGATTTAGCAATTGAATTGGATCCTAGAACAAACAGCAGTTCACTACATCAGGTTCGTATTTATCTTTTCATATATATTCCCAACTGAATTTGATTCTTAGACATAGTTTGATGAATTGAAGATTTGATATATTACAGCAATTATCAACATAGAAATTTTTAGGATTTCCTTCTACATATGGATTTGTGGCTTCCATTGATTTACTTTCTTCCATAAAAACACCAGCAATTATCGTTTGTGTCTATTTATGTCAAACCATTCATTTCTTTGATTTGAAACCATGATTGATTTCTAACTTATGTTGCTGTTGTAATGGTTTGAGCTTGTATTTTCTCAATACTTGTGTCAAGCTTTATGTTAAACCTATTTATCTTCAAGCTTTCTAATGTATGACTCAAATTCTCAATATATCTTAATCAATTAGAATTATGTTCATTGTTGATTCAAAATGTTTTGTTGATTCATCAGCTAGCTAGCCATTGAATTTTTGAGAAACTATTAAGTGTTTTTGCATTATTTGAAATCCATTATTGTGCACGCTGGCTAGCTAGCTGATGTTGGACTTCATTGTTGAATGGATAGCACAATTCATGCTTGTTTGATATAAACATTCGATTGATTTCATTGTCGAGCATTGACATAATTTTTTGTGCTTCTTTTATGCTTCAACGTGTACAAATTTGATTGTTTAGCTAAAAAAATTTCTAACACATGTTTACTTGTCTGTTATACAGCAAATCATGGATAAAAGTTGGATGAAGCTGCAAAGATACGACAAGCGCTATTTTGATGGGATTAATAATTTTATAGACTTCGTGAGACAGAACAGGCCCGAGACCACGCATTTGTTTCCATGTACACGTTGTAGATTGCATCATAGAAAGCTTTCATTGGATCAAATGTATGCACATTTGATTCAGAATGGTATGATGATGGATTACACTACTTGGACTGAACACGGTGAAGTTCGCACTAATCCTTAAATATACATGTTAAGGCAACAATATATTATGGAGAAAAGTCAGGGGAACACGTCTCGCAATAGTGGTTGTGATACTTGTCCGGCAAATTCTACATTGGATAGTCTTAATGATGCCTTCCCTTTTCGAGATATGCATCAAATGACTGATGTCGTCGATGATTCATTGGGTAAGGATGCTTATGAGAAGTATTCTCACCTACTTTCTGAAGCTCAGACACCCATATTTGACGGCAGCAATAAGAGTGTGTTAGACACCGTATTGAAAGTGATGCAAATGAAAGTGGATAATGGTTGGTCGGACAAATCTTGTACCTCTCAATTAAGGTGGTTCAAAGAGTTTCTCCCAAGCGACAATAAGTTTCCTAGTTCTTATGGAGACGTTAGAAGAAGCTTGAAGAATTTGGGATTGGGATATGAGACAATTCATGCGTGTGACTACGATTGCATTCTATACTACAAAGAGAATAAAGATTTAGATTATTTTCCGGTGTGTCATGAGTCGAGATATGTTTGTGTTGAAGGTACAAGCACAACACCCAGGAGAGTTGTTCGTTACTTCCCATTAACACCAAGATTGCAACGTTTGTACATGTCTGAAACAATTGCCAAGGAGATGCGGTGGCACGGAGAAAGACGTGTGGTAGACGGTCATATTAGACATCCTGCTGACGGGGAGGCATGGCAAGATTTTAATAAGGAATTTCCAGAATTTGCCAGTGAGATTCGGAATGTCCGTCTTGGATTAGCGACTGATGGATTTAACCCATTTGGAGCACTTGGTGTTTCACACAGCACTTGGCCTGTTATGGTTATGCCTTATAATTTACCACCTTCAATGTGCATGAAAAAGGAATTCAACCTACTTACTTTGTTGAAATCTGGCCCGAAGTCTCCGGGAAAATGTTTGAATGTGTTTATGCGACCATTGATTGATGAACTGAAAATGTTGTGGGACACGGGTGTAGTTACTTATGACAGGTACGACGGTTTATCCTTTCTTATGAAAGCAGCAGTAATGTCGACCATTAGTGATTTCCCAGGGCCTGTCATGTTGGGAGGTATGAAGACTAAAGGTTACAAAGCTTGCCCAATCTGTTTGGATGGTGTTGATGCTGAACATTTATCTGGGAGAATGGTGTATCAAGGTCACCGCAGATGGCTTGATAGAGATCATCATTGGAGGCAAGCCGTTAATAAATTTGCTGGTACAAATGAGTTGAGGAATCCACCACCTTCCATTATTGGCCATGAAATTATGGATGAGATATGTAATCATGAGTTCCCGATTCTTAGTTTACATCCAAAGTTTAAGGCTTATAGAAATGGTTCATAAAAGTTGTGTTGGACCCATCAGAGCATTTTTTTGAGCTACCATATTGGAAATATTTGAGGCAGCCGTACTCTCTAGATGTAATGCACATTGAGAAGAATGTGTTTGACAACATCATAGGCACAGTGCTTGGAATCGAGGGAAAGACGAAGGACACACCCAAAGCACGTGAAGGCCTGAAACAACAAGGAGTTCGTCAAAACTTATGGGAGAAAGAACCTGGTCCATCGACAAAGAAAGCCAAAGTGTCTCAAGCTCCATACACGGTTTTACTAGATTGTAGAAAGGAAATATTTGAGTGGATTCGAGAAGCCAAGTATTCGGATGGTTATGCGGGTAGTTTAAAGAACAAGATAAGCGTCACCGATAAGAAATTTAATGGGTTGAAAACACATGATTGTCATGTGATGATGCAACGTTTACTTCCCATTTTTATTCGTCCATACTTACCGTACAATATAGTTGAACCGCTAATAGCATTGTCAAGGTGGTTTCAGAAGCTATGTTGCAGAGAGCTACAGAAAGATGACGTTTGTCGAATGAGAGATGACATAGAAATGATTTTATGTAAGTTAGAAATGATTTTTCCTCCAGCCTTCTTCACTATCATGGTTCATCTATTGATTCACCTTCCCGACCAAGTGTTACTTAAGGGTCCCGTACACTATAATTGGATATTTCCCATTGAAAGGTATGTAATTAAGCAATCGTCGTGTTTAATTATACAATAAGAAGTCTTGTATAATTAATCAAATCGTCTTGTTGCAGGCAACTAGGTCATTACAAAAAAGCGTAAGGAACGCTCGATATCCAGAGGGGTGTATAACTGAGCAGTACGTGGTCACTGAATGCGTGATATATTGCAAGTTATACATGAATGGAGCAATTAATTTATCGTTAGCCAAAAACGGTACATCTTATGAGTCTAAATTCAAATGCTCCGTTGTTTCTGATCTTGTTAAACCTATTGCTTATAAGCGCAATTTTAAGTTGGATAAGCAACCACTTGAAACTGCGCATTGGTGCGTCATGGAACATTGCAAAGAGGCAAGGTATTACATTGCTAAGCATGCAGACAAATATCTCAAGAAATTTCCAGATGGCACTAATGAAGCACGAAAAAAGCATTTTCGTTCGTACTTACTAAAATGGGTAAGCTATATACGTTTACTTTTTGGGGGTATTAAGGATTTACCTTGAGTTGTACTAACATATGTTTGAATTAACTAATGCAGATTTTGGATCTACAAAAACAACAATCAAAGCATTATTCACCAGTTCTGCATATTTTAGCATGTATACCGCAGACACATACATGCTATTCACAATGTTATGTCAATGGCGTTAAGTTCGTGGTGTGGGAACGTGATTGCAAGCTGAAAACTCAAAATTCGGGAGTGATGGTTGAAACGACAGACATGACTTACTACGGTATTGTCGAAAATGTGGTTGAATTAAAGTATGCAGATGGACTGCCTGTAGTTTTGTTTCAATGCAAGTGGTTTAACACTGATCCAAAGGAACGTAGAAGCACAAGGAAGGATCACAGCCTTTTATCAGTTGACACGTCTACGAGTTGGTACGAAGATGAACCATTTTGTTTAGCATCAACGGCAAGACAAGTTTTTTATTTAGATGATCCGAAAGCAGGCGAGCCTTGGAAGGTTGTTAATATAGTCACACACAATGGTATATATAGTGAAAGTTTGCTCGCGAGAGACCAAAGTGGTGTGATGTTATCTCACGTGGTTGAACCGTATCAAGAAGATGTAGCCGCTAATATTATAGATGGGCATATCCCTATTAGCGGCATAGATATTGATTTAGGCTCTCTACCTACTATCGGTCTTCATATGCCTACGGCTAATGAAGTATTGGAAGATAATGATGATTCAAGTGATTCAGAGGATGGAGGAATGTATGATTCAAGTGAAGGTGAAGAAGATGAGCATTACACAAGTGAAAGTGAAAATGAAGGTGAAAATGAAGACATCATGGGAATAAGTGAAGGTGAATATGACGATAGCAAAGAAAGTCAATAACTCTCTACTCACGCTTTGATTGTTGTTAGCATTTTTAATGGTTTTGTGCTAAAAAAATGTTTCAGATTGTGAGTAATGGCTGTGTTCAGGGATTTTATTTTGTCTGGCTTTTGAATAATGTGTTCAAAGAGTTTAACTATTTATGTTGTCAAACTCCTTCCTGGATGTTTAAGTGACATACTTTACTTACTATGTCGCCTAATGGAGTACACAGCGCTCCTTATTGGATGTTAAATTTGGGCTAAGTCATGTACACGGTACGTAAAAAAAGCAATTGAAGTGAAAAAGAAGCTAAGTGACATACATATCTTTTATGTCACATCCCATTACAGCTTCGGCCTGCTTGGCCCATTAAACGCGACATGCGTGTATACTTGCTAGGGTAAAAACTTATTCACTTTTCACTCTCGATCCGCCGCTTGCCTCTCTCAGTTTCGCTCGCTGCTTTCACTCCGACGAACGATTTCCATGGCACCAAAGACAAAAAGCGCAGTCTCGAAGCAATCCAAGAGACCACTCGGCAAGGGATGAAACTCCAGTCGCCTTCGTTGATCAAACCAGCCAAAGGTTACAGCCATGAACCCATACCAAAAAGAGATAAGCAAACAAACTCTAAATCAGTCGCTACTAGTCGTCCTCCGACACACCCGCCGTCTCCACCACCTGTTATCCCACCAGAAGCTAGACCGACCGAGAGGTTGAAAGCATTTGTTCGTGGAATGGAGGACAATCGAAGGAAGAAAACCCCTAGCCCCAAAAAGCAAGCTGTACGTCCGCTTTCTAGCCTAAAGAAGCATGTTAACCCACTGCCTTATCCAGTCCGTATGCCGAGCCCTAGACAAAATTTTGTGGCTTCCACTCGTGCTGCTCTCAATATTCCAGTTCAACCTGCTCAGTCACCCCTACCTGCCTTATCCAATTTGTGTGATATTCCCTCGGAGTTGATACCAACAGTGAGCTCTTCGGTTCAGCCCACTCGGAGTACAAATGATGAACCACTGCCACAAGCTGAAAATCTTGCTAGCAATGAGCATCTGTCTGCCAATGAAAATGCTCCCTTACCTGCCAATGAACAAGCTCCCTTACCTGCCAATGATGAACCAATGCCACAAGCTGAAAATCCTGATGTCAATGAATCGATTGTTGATGATCCACAACCGCCAGAGTTTGAAGATGATGTATCGGTTGTTGATAATGTTGTATTTGAAGTCCCGGAAGGGGATATTCCTGTTCCAGAGAATCCATGGAGCATTAGATGCAAACCCAAGGCAAACACAGGTTAATTTCCTTTATAGTTCCATTCATTTGATTGGTCTAGTTTGATCATAATATACATATTGTTCATTTTACTGATATAGTTTCTTTGTGTTTATCAAATGTAGGAGATCAACCTAATAGAAAGACAAGGGGCGTCGTCAATGGTCAAAAGGTGGCCAACTATGTGAGCTCGTTGGGAACCAAGATAAAAGTAGAACATGGTCCGGAACATAATGGCCCTAAGAACCGTCATCTGAGGAGTATGCTAACACATGAGATAGGGTCATGTGTGCGAGACAAAATTCCAATGCTTGCACCAAGCTTCAGTGGGCTCGAGCCAGAGCATTGGGCCATCTTCTTCGACCATTTGACTGTGAGTACTTATTCCTTTACTTCACATTACGGTGATTGATTATATTTTTTCCCATTAATTAACATCTATTATTTTCTGTAGCCCAACTTCGTGCTCGACTTTTATGATACATGGATTTGGAGGTTCATTAGCCGAATAGCTATTGAAAGATACCGAGACTGGAAGTCAGACTGCAAAACACACTATGGAAAATATGGTGCTGAACTGCCTTTGGAGTTTGTTGACCGCAGAGAGCAATGGCGTTGGCTAGTTGGTCATTTCAGGGAACCAAGTGTTCAGGTAATGCAATTCTCAATGGGTGTCAACTTACATTGCAATTATAGTATTATGAATATGCTTCATTTATTTCTATTATTTATTATAGGCTCGAGGTCGTAAAATGAAGGAAGTACGTAATGCAGCAAGCAGAACAAATCATCACTCGGGAAAGGTCACGTTTAGCCATCGAGCTGAACAACATGCTCTATCAAATGACAAGGCCCCTTATATTGCAGCATATGGCGAGGTGTATGGCGCTGATGCCAGGGGAGCAACGATTGCGGTAATATCCACATACTTTCAATCATTTCTACTTTCCTACGCTATAATTATTTGGCTGTGGTTTACGCCTACGATTGCGGTAATATCCACATATTTTAGTGTGTAACTATCACTGTTTACTTTACTATTGGCTGTATGGCGCTGATGCCAATCGAGTCACTTGACTTGTTGTATAATGAAAATAATATTTATCTCTTATTTGTTTTGCCTCTTATAAGCATCCCTATATTATGACTTTCTTTAATTGGTCCCTTATTTTCTTGGACAACTTGTATTATTTAGTTTGTTAGTTCCCTTATTGACTATCCTGCTTGTATTATAGGAACAAATGAGGCAGCGTGTGATTGAATTCGTGGCGAACCATGACTCGGAGGATCTAGAAGCGATAGATGAATCGCTGCCAGTGAGTACTCAAATTGAGATAATAAGTCAGCTTGTGGGCCTGAAGCGTGGGACGCGTATTTCTGGAATTGGCAAGGCCTTGTCGAGAGAGCCACAACCACGAGGAGGAGCAAAAGTTGCGGCTGAAACCATTCAGATTACACAGGAACTCGGGAAAACACAAGAGGACATGGCTAAGCAATTCGAGGATCGAATGGCAGACCAAGCTAGCAAGTTTATGGAGCATATACGAGTACTCGAGGAAATGATCAAGGGGGGACCAAGAGTCATGGCCAGCAATGCTGCCTCGGATGGAGCCACTAGTCATCTGCCAGTCGCACGCAATGGATGAATTCCGAATTTGGGGAATGTTGCTGATGTCCAAATTTAAACTTGCGACTTTGTTTACTATTTGAAAAACTACCTGCTTTGTTTTGTATTGGTAAACATTAAAAATGTGGCAAGTATTTTGGATGTTGCTAGGGTAAAATTGACATGTACCCTTTTTGATAGAATGAACAGCAAGTTTTAAAATTTAAGTTTTAAGTGACATAGTTGCTACCTTTATGCGACATGCCTTCTGAATTAACAGGACAATTCTATAGCTTTTACGCGACAACAACTCTTTTATGTGACATATATTAATTATAAAGCACAACCTAATATCTTTTAAGCGACACAGAATGCCATTTTATGCGACAACAACTCTTTTAAGTGACATAGATTAATTATATAGCACAACCTAATATCTTTAAAGCGACACAAAATGCCATTTTATGCGACAACATAATCCTTTATATCAACTTTATATATGTCCTATAAAACCATTTATGCAACACGGTTAACTTTATCTGACGAATGTGGTATATAGCTAATGTGACGTAATCTAATCATACTGCATATTAAATTCATGTAGCCTAAAGGATTTAATACGTCGCCGTGCGCTTTAGGTGACGACTGTCGTTTAATGTTAACGCGACTAACTTGCAAAATGTCGCTTTAATTGCCACACGTTAAAGCGACATACCCATTTGTGTACGTCGCTTAAACACTCATGTCACAAGGATTACGCGACGTTCCTAAAGCGACGCGATGTTTGTCACATAAGACTTATGCGGCAAAATTGTACATTAAGCGACGCTTTTTTTTGCTGCCGCTTAAATATCAAATTGGCGTAGTGTTTGAGCCTAAAACTAAACCAGTCCTAAGCATAAGATTTGAGCTTGAATGTAATGGTTTAAGTAGAAAACAACATTTACAGATGCTACACAACAAGCTGAGAGATTATTATTATTGCCCCGCGGCTGCAAACCAAGCTCCCTTCAACTGAAGTAAAGATTTGGCATGAACTGACGTTATCCAGTTATTCATCTCATTATGGTTTTCTTATCTGATTGATTATTGCCTTGTCTCCTTCCCTCCCCCCATGTTAACTTGTTCTGCCACCATGTGGTTCCTTTAATTATAAATCTTCATCTGTCTGTATCCTTATCTTTGTGTTTAATTGGACTTGACTGTCTGCAGATCAAGAGCTAAACAAGTTAAAAAAGCACTAAAGATTCTTTTTATTTTAGTAGTGAAGTAAAAAATGGGATGATCGAAGTGGTACAACAAGTACTCTTCTAGTACTGCTATATTGTTGAAACCTTGTTTTAGATTTAGTTTTGAAGGGGAGGTTTTAGATGCTTCAGGGCTAGTGGGGTTGGCTTATTGCGTCTCTCTGGAGAACCGTTATCTTATGCCCTCGACAAATTATGTTAGAGTTTCTTGAACACCAGTTTATGCTTCTGGTGCTGGAGATTTGGATTGTTAAATGTGCCTCTTAGGTGATGTGAAATGTTTGTTGCCGAACTATTCTTTTTAGCCTCTAAATAATTTCAATTAAGAGAGGGTCGGTAATAAGTCAAAACATTTATAATAAAGGTAAAGTATCGGGTCGAACCCAAAGGAGCAAGCCAAGCACATGCACTATATAGGATTATGTTTCCGTTAGGCTATTCTAATTCAAATGTATAAAGAAGTGTGAATCAAAATCCTAAATGGCAAATAATTAGAGATAATAGATAGACTTAGGGCGTTACGAGGGGGGTCCTTAGAGATGACCATGTTGTGATTAGAGGCATGCGGCTAGGAGGCTTGTATCATGTTTCTTTGTCCCCTGAGTTGAATATTGTGCATGCTAGTGATAAGAATCTTGATGAAACTAAGTTATGGCATGCTAGGCTTGGACACATTGGTAATAATAGCTTGTATCATCTGTTTAAAAATGGATTGATTAAGAAAAAGCCTTGTGACACTGAATTTTGTGAGATCTGTGTGCTTGGGAAGAAAACTGCACATGTCAAAATGGTTGTTAATGAAAGGTTGCAATATGTGCATAGTGATCTTTGGGACCCTGCCCAAGTACAAGCTGTTGGTGGTAGAAGTTACTTTGTCTCTTTTGTTGATCATTACTCTAGAAAGGTGTGGATTTATTTGTTGAAATAAAAAATTAAGGTGCTTGATTGCTTTAAATCCCGGAAATTATCTGTTGAAAGTGAAATTGAATTTAAAGTAAAATGTTTGTGAGCTGACAATGGCCTTGAGTTTTGCAACAAATTGTTTGATGATTATTGATGAGCCGTATTTATACGACTCATTGAGTCAACAAGTCCCACCAATTCCTGCACTTTATGATGCGAACAGTTACTTCTTAGTGTTGTTTCGTGTTTCAGGTGATTTGGAAGCTCTAAGAGGAATTGATAAGCCGTGTTCACACGACTTATTAAGTCAACAATTCCCACTAATTGACATTCAAGGTCATATGAACAGTTGCTTTCTAATGTATTTTTGCATCGCAGGTACTTTTGAGGACTTATGAGGAATCGCGCGCAAAAGAGGGCATTTATGCCTAAAATCCACCAGTTGGAGTTCTGGCCGGTCGGGGCCTCATTTGGCTCGCACCGCGTCGAGAAAGTCCGAGTGTGCCTCGTCAGGTACTCGGAAAGGCCTCCCGAAGAAGTACCGCTCAGCATCGACGTTCCGCGCCGAGAAATGCCGAGTGCGCTCCGCGCTGTGTGTCGAGCCAAACCTCGACGTGTGCCTGCCCACCGCTCGAAGAGTTCCGAAGCGCTTCGCGCTGAAATGCCAATCTGGGCCGCACCGCGCTCCGCGCGCATCGTCAGGCTCCTCGCCCGCATTCACCCGACCAAGACCTGGCCCTGTGCCTAGTCTGCACCGAGAATCATCGATCAAAGACCAGGCCTCCATCCGACCTCCGCACAAGTCAAGGCCGGTCAAGCACATCAACGTCAACGGTCAATGGTCAACATCCCCCGCGTTTCTCGGCTCGTCTTTCAAGGCGTGACGTCACTCCCGCGTTGCTTCTTCCAAGGCCAGAGTCAAGTCCGCCAAGCCCTCCAAGGCCAATGAAGGAATCCAATGTTCAAAGGGCTATTGCCACCCCACTCATGCCAAGCAACTTGGGCATCAAGTTTGGCATATTCCCTTAGCTTGTCCTATATAAGAACCACTTCATTCCCTTGGAAATTGTTCCTTCGGTCCCGGAAATCTAGCAATACAATCCAAGAGTTTTTATTCTTTTTGCACGTCTCTCTCTCTCTACCCCTTCTCGTACTACATTTCCATTTACTTATGCAAGGCTATTGTATTCACCCCATGAATACTAGTAGCTAAATCCTTCGATCTAGTTGTGGGTTCGCAATTGCAATCATGTTTTGAGGCATCGCACTTTACATTTTCTATCTCGTTACTAGTCCCTGTGCTTAATCTATGGGTCGAGAGCTACGCTAAGTGGATGTCTAGCCACAAAGTTTAGCGAAGGTTCGAGACCCTATCGTTATCATCTACCGGATGCTAGTCGCAATGGTAGATAGTAACACTTAGGCCAAGCGGATTTGTTTGGGGTAAGGTTTCGAAGTACTACCTAGTCGGAGTACATAGACGTGACCTAGTCGACGCGACTCGAAACCCCTAGACATTTCAGCTCGACCTAAGAGAAGGACTAGGACCGGTGCTTTCCTCAACTTGCGTTCGATGAGCTACCTTAGCCGGGGCTCAAGAACACGACCTAGTCGGCGTGTTACGAACCAACGCGAGGGAAGCCAAGGTCAAGGGCGCGTTCCTTGGCCGGAACGTCGCGCCATGAGATAGATTTATCCACATAGTGCCAAGGATGAACATGTAGCAAGGAACCCACGACTAGATATTTCTCATATTGCACTCTACTCACGTACTTGTCATTTTTCTTTTATAAAAACCCAAACCCCAACTGTTTTATTTTCATTTATTTACTTACAAGCAGTTGAGCTAGTTTCTCACCATTGTTGCGAAGATATCCAAGAGGTTCACACCTCATAGGAAGCTAACTCTCCCTCCACGCACATCCAAGTGTGATTCGATGATCTAAGCAGATTTTGCTTGAAAAACTGTTCTTGCTTCCACAAGACCAACAAGTAACCAAGCTAATTCCCTTGGGTTCGACCCTTACTTGCCGCTCTACTATTTTTAGTGAGCCAAAAGCGAGGAGTTTATAAATATCAATTTGCAAGGTCCTAACAACGCCTTGTCAAATTTGGCGCCGTTGCCGGGGAGTTAGTTGTATTTGGTGAAGTATGGTCTTAGTTCATTTTCTTTCTTTTCATTTTTGGGGTTATTTGTGCCGGGTGCGAGTCATGTCGCACGCTGGTAGTCGCATGGGCGACAATGTCGTCGACGATTTCGTGGAACACCCCGAGGACCCGCCTCCATTTTACGATGACCCCGAGCGGCTCATTCGAGAGCGCAATCGCATCGCGCGCGAGGCCGCGAGATGAGATCCGGGAGCGCCCGAGGTTCGACACGAGGCCGGCCCTAGGCCGGTACCTCGCCCATTCCCGCCCGCGCAACAGCGCGCTCCGTGACACGAGCCGGTGCACGATGCGCTATACAACGAGTTCGAGGACATCCGCGAGCCAACTATGGGCGAACTTTCGGCCCCGAATTTTCGCAATCAACCATGGTGCATCTACGAAGGCCCAGAAATGGAAAACATCGTGGTCAACACGGCCGTAGTGCACTATTTGCCGAAGTTCGCTGGCACTCAAGGAGAATCCGCGGTCTTGCACCTCCAACGTTTTCATGGCGTGTGCCAAAATATGCGCCCACCTGGGATCGATGTGGCGGACTTCAAGCTCAAGGCGTTCTTCTTCTCGCTCGTCGATGCGGCGAATGATTGGTTCCTCTCGCTACCGTCCGGAAGCATTCGTACGTGGGGCCAAATGCAAAAGAAGTTCCTCGACAAGTACTACCCAGCCGGTCGAGCCATTCAAGTGCGGAGGCAACTCCAAGAAATTAAGCAAGGGGCGAACGAGTCGATGTACGACTACCTCGAAAAATTTAATCGACTCGAGCGAAGTTGTTGCAACCTCGGATTGCCCGAGAAACTGGTGGTCGAGTACTTGTTGGATGGGTTCCGCCCGCTCGATAAAATGCTCCTCGATGCCTCAGCTGGAGGCACGATGATGAGCTTGCCTTTGAGCGGAATCCAGGAACTAGTCACTAAGGTGGCCGAGAACGCGAGGTTTCGTGAGGAAACGACTCGGCAAGAAGAGTTCTCTCGCACGAAAAGCGTGGCCAAGGCCGAGTCACCAGCGCAACCTATTGCGGAGCAGATAAAGGAAATGAGGGAAATGAAGGAAATGATGGCCACTTTGATTAGGAGGCAGCCGGTAGTGGTGAAGCCATGCGAGTTTTGTGGCGCATCGGACCACAAGACCGATGCGTGCCCGACTTTGTTCGAGGAGGACCTGGTAGAAGTGAATGCGATCGACGGGGGCCAGGCCTACAACAATCGCTCGGGGCCAAATCAGGCCTATGGACGCGCACCGCCCGGCCAGGACTGGCGGAACAATGCGCCGAGGGAAGGGCACCAGCAGTTCCATCACGCGCAGCAAGGCGCACCCCAGGCGAGCCAGGGCTACTATCGCCCGCCGAACCGGCAGTTCCAGCAGAACGGGCCCGGACAATATCAGCGAGGGCCGAGCCATGACCAGGCCGGTCCGAGTAATCGAGGCCCTGGCAAGTCACTCGAGGAAATTGTGAAGGAACTGGCCATTACAGTGCAGCAGCAGCAGATTAAGACGGACGGGGCCATTGCGGACCTCGCCAAGCAAGTTTCCCAGATCGCCACCGACGTGGCCGAGCTAAAGAGCGAGCCAGGCAGGCTCCCCTCGCAAACTGTGAAAAACCCTCGAGGAAATGTGAGCGCTGTGACGCTTAGGAGTGCGGGGAGGGTAGCCGAGGATGAGCCAGGCTCAGATAAGGAAGTGGGCCAAGAAGAGCCCGAGGAGGACCAGTTGGAGCGCGAGGCGTTCGGCCACATCGGGCCAGATGCGGACGATACGCGCGAAATGGAAACGCCCGAAGTACGCAGCGAGGACTCGGCGCGCGCGCCTGAGAATGAAGGCCCGCGCCTGGTACCTGATACGGAAAATGCGAATACTAGCGCGCCACTTCCGTTCCCCGTCCTTGCTCGAGCCCCCAGGAAATATGTGATGGATAAGGACGTATAGGACCTGTTCAGCAAGGTTAAAATAAATATTCCACTCCTCGAGGCCATCAAACACATTCCCAGATATGCTAAGTTTTTGAAGGAATTGTGCACGAATAGAAGGAGAGGTCCTCGAGTGGACCAAGAGCTGATGAGTAGGAATGTGTCGGCCGTGATTCAACGAAAGGTTCCGCCCAAATGCGGAGATCCAGGCACCTACACCATTCCTTGCACGATAGGCAACATTAGGATCGAGAATTGCATGCTAGACCTGGGAGCTTCGATCAATGTCCTGCCTCATTCGATCTACTCGTGCCTTAGGATAGGGCCTCTCGAGCCAGCTGGGCTCACCATTCAGTTGGCGGACCGTTCGTTGAAGCAGCCGGAAGGAAAGATCGAGGATGTGCTAGTGCAAGTGGGAGAGCTCGTATTCCCAGCGGACTTTTATGTCCTAAAGATGGAGAACTGTGGGCCAGGAGATCATGCGCCTATTCTACTAGGCCGGTCCTTCTTGAAAACGTCGAAAATGAAGATTGATTGTGATAGCGGGACCTTGTCGATGGAGGTCGAGGGAGAAGTTTTTAGCTTCGACATTTTCCGGGCCATGAAGCACCCTTTGGAGCTCGAGTCAGTCCATGCGCTCGACACCCTCGACGATCTGGTCGAGGAGTTCCAGTCAGAACGCGCGAAGGACCCGCTCGAGCTCGCGCTGATTAATGCCGTGTATGCACACGAGGACTCGTATGAGCTGACCGATGGCGTCCGGGACGCGCTGCTAGCACTCGAAGTTTCTCGACCCTTGACCCGGTACTACGAGGCGTGCGAGGTGCGGCTATTCAAGGCCAAATCTGCGATACCGTCCATCGAGCAAGCCCCCGAGGTCGAGCTCAAGCCCCTACCTGAGCATTTAAAGTACGCCTTCCTTGGCGAGAATAACACTCTTCCAGTCATCATAAAAAATGGGCTTGGTGCGGACCAGGAGCGGCGTCTTGTCGAGGTCCTGGGCCGGCACAAACTGGCCATCGGGTGGACTCTTGCGGATATTCAAGGAATTAGCCCGGCTGTGTGCATGCATCGTATTTTGCTCGAGGATGGTGCGAAGCCATCGAGGGAACCACAGCGCCGACTGAACCCGATCATGATGGAAGTGGTCCAGAAGGAGATCCAAAAATTGCTCGATGCGGACGTGATTTATCCGATCTCGGATAGCCAATGGGTGAGCTCAGTTCATGTTGTGCCAAAAAAGACCGGCATAACAGTCGAGGAAAATGCCGAGGGGCAAATGGTTGCGACTCGAGTGAAGAATGGGTGGCGAATGTGCATCGACTATCGAAAGCTAAATGCCGTCACAAGGAAGGACCACTTTCCCCTCCCATTCATCGACCAAATGCTCGACCGCCTAGCGGGAAAGCCTTATTTTTGTTTCCTCGACGGGTTCTCGGGCTACAACCAGATTCCTAACGCGCCCGAGGACCAGGAAAAGACGACGTTCACGTGCCCGTTCGGTACCTTCGCATTCCGCCGCATGTCCTTCGGCCTTTGCAATGCGCCCGGCACGTTCCAGCGGGTCGTCACGAGCATTTTCTCGGACATGATTGGGTCGATGATCGAGGTCTTCATGGATGATTTCACAGTTTATGGGAACTCGTTCGATGCGTGCCTAGAGAACTTGAGCGCTGTCTTGGCTCGATGTGTCTCGATGAACCTCGTACTCAATTACGAAAAATGCCATTTTATGGTAACTCATGGGGTCGTCTTGGGGCACATCGTCTCGCATGAAGGGATTAGGGTCGACAAAGCTAAAATCGACGTAATATCAACTCTCCCCTATCCCACGACTGTGCAAGACATCAAGTCTTTTCTTGGGCACGCTGGGTTCTATAGGCGATTTATCGAGGACTTTTCGAAGAAAGCCTTGCCTCTCTCGACCTTGCTCCAGAAGGACATCCCTTTCGAGTTCACGGGTGCGTGCCAAGCGGCATTTGACGAGTTGAAACAGGCGCTCACTAGCGCACCTATCATTTGCGCGCCCGACTGGACTCGGCCCTTCGAGATCATGTGCGATGCGAGCGACTACGCGGTAGGCGCGGTACTCGGCCAACGGATCGAGCGAAGGCCGGTAGTGATTTACTACGCATCGATGACTCTCGACACGGCCCAAAGGAATTATTCGACGACTGAGAAGGAGCTGCTCGCCGTAGTCTTTGTCTTGGAAAAATTTAGATCTTATTTGCTGGGTACAAAAGTGGTTGTTTACTCGGATCACGCGGCCATTCGATATTTGATGACCAAGAAGGAGGCCAAGCCGCGCCTGATCCGATGGGTTTTGTTGCTACAAGAGTTCAACGTGGAAATTAAGGATAAAAAGGGGGTGGAAAATACTGTGGCCGACCATTTGAGCCGACTGGTTCGAGAAGAGGAACCCGGCCGGATTACCGAGGCCTTCCCCGACGAGCACCTCTACGCTCTCGCGGGACGGGTGCCTTGGTATGCGCAGATCGTAAATTTTTTGGTCGGGGCCAAGTTTCCGCCCGCCTACTCGAAGGCCCAGCGCCTGAAACTCAAGCACGATGCGAGGCACTACGTGTGGGACGACCCGTACCTTTGGAAAATTGGGTCCGACCAAATTCTTCGAAGATGCATTCCAGATGAGGAGATTGCTTCGGTGCTCAGTTTTTGTCATGAGCACGCTTGTGGAGGGCATTTTGGCCCGAGGAGAACCGCGCGGAAAATCTTGGATAGCGGGTTCTTTTGGCCTAGCATCTTTCGAGACTCGTACAACCATTGCAAGAAATGCGACAAATGCCAAAGGGTCGGCAACGTGTCCGCTCGGAACGAGATGCCCCAAGTTCCCATTCTCGTCAATGATGTTTTCGACATCTGGGGCATTGACTTCATGGGACCGTTCCCGACCTCGAACGGATTCGTCTATATCCTCGTGGCAGTCGATTACGTCTCGAAGTGGGTCGAGGCCAAGGCCACCCGATGCGACGATGCGAAGACCGTTGTCGAGTTTTTGCGCACCAACATCTTTTGCCGGTATGGCGTGCCCAAG
This sequence comes from Rhodiola kirilowii, assembly GCA_033675215.1. NCBI lineage: Eukaryota > Viridiplantae > Streptophyta > Magnoliopsida > Saxifragales > Crassulaceae > Rhodiola > Rhodiola kirilowii. The sequence goes on from CM066201.1 coordinate 56,576,504, forward strand.
GCCATCATTAGCAACCAAGGTTCGCACTTTTGCAACCGAGTCATGGCCACCACCTTGAGGCACTACCACGTTCACCATCGAACTTCCACAGCCTATCATCCCCAAACCAATGGTCAAGCGGAGATCTCCAACCGCGAGATCAAGGGGATCCTTGAGAAAATGGTGAAGCCGACTCGCAAAGATTGGAGCCAAAGGCTCGACGAAGCGCTTTGGGCCTACCGGACCACCTATAAGACGCCGATAGGGACTTCGCCCTTTCGGCTAGTATTCGGCAAGGCGTGCCATCTGCCGGTCGAGCTCGAGCACAAGGCCTACTGGGCCCTCAAGCAATGCAACTCGGATTTGCGAGCCACTGGATTGGACCGGAAAATGCAATTGTGCGAGCTGGAGGAGTTGCGCCTCGAGGCCTACGAGGGCCAATCGGACTACAAGGCGCGCACCAAGCTCTATCACGACAAATTCATCCTCCAGCGCGACTTCAAAGTGGGCCAGCGAGTGCTCCTATTTTCCTCGCGCCTGAGGCTCATGCCGGGCAAGCTCCGCTCGAAGTGGACGGGCCCTTTCACCATAGTGCGCGTATTTAATTATGGGGCCCTAGAGCTGGAGAACCCGAGGGATGGAAGTCGGTTCGTGGTCAATGGGCAGCAGGTGAAGCATTACCACGATGAAATCAAGGCACCTGCCCAGGAGTTTGACCTTGCCGAACCATTCGAGCCTCCTTGAATGGAGGTCTCGTCGAGCCAACGACGTTAAACAAAGGCGCTCGCGGGGAGGCAGCCCGGCATTAGTTTTTCTATTTATTTTTATGTTTACTTTTGAATAACTAAGCCTGGGAAAAGAGCATTTTTGCAGGAACTGGAACCTCGGCGCAAGGCGCGCAAAACATGGAAGGGAGGAACCTACTGGGCTAACTTCTTCAAATAGAAATTCTGACTCGACCAAAGTGTTTAAAATGGACGATTTATCGAAGGATCTGAGAATTCCATAAGTGCCCAGGCGAGGTCGCTCGCAGGCCCGAGTACCAGGCCCTGCGCGCGCGAACCAAGCACACATCGGCCACTCCCGACCCAACGTTCGTAACTGAAAAATCTGGCTCGACAGAAGTTCTTAAAACATTGAGAGGCCTCGACTGAGCAAGATTCATCGCATTCACACGAGGGGAGTTCCTGTTCTCTCTTACCCTTGTCTTTTTCTCGCATGCATTGAGCCTTACCCCGAGTCGTGCCGTGAGGACATGGCTCATTTCAAAAGTGTGGGGTGGGGAGGTTGTTTGTTGTGTCAGCACGTTTAATTCATTGCATTTGCATGAGTCAGCACGTTTCCCTTGAAATTTTTAAATTTTTTCGAATAAGGAATGCGTTCTAGCTCCATGATATGCGAATTTGAGCATTAATGATGTGAAATAGATAGAGCCGAGTACTTGAATTTTTCCTATGAAATCTGGATTGTGTGATAATATGAGATTAACTCTTTATTGGTCCTTGTGAGTTGGGATAAATAGAAGGGATGTGGAGTTGATAAGAAAAGGCCCTAGTGGAGCTTGACGAAAGCACTCGAGGGACCGGGACCGAGTCATGTGGTTATACGGACTTGTGGAGGCTGCGCTTCGAGAACTATTGGATCAGTTGGCTCGGCCTACGCAACACTACACGCATGAGGCGAGACGGGAAAACAGACCGTCTTCGCTCGGGTCCGACTGGCCGGGAAAATGGGCGAGTGACCCTCGACCTGACCCGCGCGAGAAGGGCGCCCAAGCGAGAGCGGGAAGGGTATTTCCATAGCTTGCGGGCGATGATTGGACCCTTTCAAGAAAAAGGACGAGCAATTTCCAGAAAAGAGCAAGGCTCAATCAAAGAAAAATTCCAAGAAAAAGAAGCAAGGCTCCAGCAAAAAAAATCATCATCCAAAAGAGAAATTCTTCCCGAAGCCAAGTGAGGCACCACAAATCTACATCAAGGCCAAGGGCCAAGTTCACTACTCAAACCGTCCGCGCAACAACAAAAGACTCGACCAAAAAGCTCGAATCAAATCACGTGCTAGAAGAAGCAATAAGTATAACCATATGACAAGTGCCCGGGTCCAAGAGTGTAGATCATGGGTTCGAAAAGGGCTATCTCCCACTCATCCCAATTGGTTTGCATCCTGGCTCATCCCAATTGGGATGCAAACCAATTGCATCCCAATTGGTTTGCATCCCAATTGGCTATCTCCCACTCATCCCAATTGGTTTGCATCCTGGCCCACTCTCCCACGTATCGAGTTGATTAAATGTTTGAGCATGATTCATTGAGTAGTAGTTGAATTATCGCAAGGAAAGGTAATGTCTAGATTAGCACTCTATTGCATATCGTGGACCAAGAAGCTTGTGGTGATACATTTGTCTTTCCTCTTATTTCCTAGACTTTGTTCGGGACGAACAAGTTTAAGTGTGGGGTGGTTTGATAAGCCGTGTTCACACGACTTATTAAGTCAACAATTCCCACTAATTGACATTCAAGGTCATATGAACAGTTGCTTTCTAAGGTATTTTTGCATCGCAGGTACTTTTGACGACTTATGAGGAATCGCGCGCAAAAGAGGGCATTTATGCCTAAAATCCACCAGTTGGAGTTCTGGCCGGTCGGGGCCTCATTTGGCTCGCACCGCGTCGAGAAAGTCTGAGTGTGCCTCGTCAGGTACTCGGAAAGGCCTCCCGAAGAAGTACCGCTCAGCATCGACGTTCCGCGCCGAGAAATGCCGAGTACGCTCCGCGCTGTGTGTCGAGCCAAACCTCGACGTGTGCCTGCCCACCGCTCGAAGAGTTCCGAAGCGCTTCGCGCTGAAATGCCAATCTGGGCCGCACCGCGCTCCGCGCGCATCGTCAGGCTCCTCGCCCGCATTCACCCGACCAAGACATGGCCCTGTGCCTAGTCTGCACCGAGAATCATCGATCAAAGACTAGGCCTCCATCCGACCTCCGCACAAGTCAAGGCCGGTCAAGCACGTCAACGTCAACGGTCAATGAACAACATCCCCCGCGTTTCTCGGCTCGTCTTTCAAGGCGTGACGTCACTCCCGCGTTGCTTCTTCCAAGGCCAGAGTCAAGTCCGCCAAGCCCTCCAAGGCCAATGAAGGAATCCAATGTTCAAAGGGCTATTGCCACCCCACTCATGCCAAGCAACTTGGGCATCAAGTTTGGCATATTCCCTTAGCTTGTCCTATATAAGAACCACTTCATTCCCTTGGAAATTGTTCCTTCGGTCCCGGAAATCTAGCAATACAATCCAAGAGTTTTTATTCTTTTTGCACGTCTCTCTCTCTCTACCCCTTCTCGTACTACATTTCCATTTACTTATGCAAGGCTATTGTATTCACCCCATGAATACTAGTAGCTAAATCCTTCGATCTAGTTGTGGGTTCGCAATTGCAATCATGTTTTGAGGCATCGCACTTTACATTTTCTATCTCGTTACTAGTCCCTGTGCTTAATCTATGGGTCGAGAGCTACGCTAAGTGGATGTCTAGCCACAAAGTTTAGCGAAGGTTCGAGACCCTATCGTTATCATCTACCGGATGCTAGTCGCAATGGTAGATAGTAACACTTAGGCCAAGCGGATTTGTTTGGGGTAAGGTTTCGAAGTACTACCTAGTCAGAGTACATAGACGTGACCTAGTCGACGCGACTCGAAACCCCTAGACATTTCAGCTCGACCTAAGAGAAGGACTAGGACCGGTGCTTTCCTCAACTTGCGTTCGATGAGCTACCTTAGCCGGGGCTCAAGAACACGACCTAGTCGGCGTGTTACGAACCAACGCGAGGGAAGCCAAGGTCAAGGGCGCGTTCCTTGGCCGGAACGTCGCGCCATGAGATAGATTTATCCACATAGTGCCAAGGATGAACATGTAGCAAGGAACCCACGACTAGATATTTCTCATATTGCACTCTACTAACGTACTTGTCATTTTTCTTTTATAAAAACCCAAACCCCAACTGTTTTATTTTCATTTATTTACTTACAAGCAGTTGAGCTAGTTTCTCACCATTGTTGCAAATATATCCAAGAGGTTCACACCTCATAGGGAGCTAACTCTCCCTCCACGCACATCCAAGTGTGATTCGATGATCTAAGCAGATTTTGGTGGAAAACTGTTCTTGCTTCCACAAGACCAACAAGTAACCAAGCTAATTCCCTTGGGTTCGACCCTTACTTGCCGCTCTACTATTTTTAGTGAGCCAAAAGCGAGGAGTTTATAAATATCAATTTGCAAGGTCCTAACGACGCCTTGTCAGGAATCACGCTTAAAAGATGGCTTTCTGAGCCAAAAACACCACAAGGAGTCAAGACCCGAGGAATGCCCGAAGAAAATCAAGGATGGCCCGAGGAAATTTGTGGAGTGCCCGAGAGTCCGAGACGTACTACCGAGGCCCGCACCGCACCGCCCGAGTCGTTACTGTAGCGCTCGCCAGTCTCGGTCCCCGCCCAAGAAGTCTCGGCAGTCCTGGCAGGCCCGCACCGAAGTTTCACCAATCTCGACCCCGACCAGGTTCCGATCAGGCCCCGGCCAAACCAACTCCGGAGCACGAGTACTAGGCCTGGGCTCGGTTCGGTCCTGAATTTTGTGAAAACCGACCCGAAACCCGAAAATTCGGTTCGGGTCGGGTTCGGTCTTTTTGAAAGTGAAAACCGACCAAAGCCCGATTTTTTGGGTTTCAGGTTTTTCAGGTTTTTTTTGTTTGGTGATTTTTCGGTTTTTTTAAGGTTCGGGTCGGGTTTTTTTTTGGTTTTCATGATTTTTCGGTCTTTTCTCGGGTTTTCACGATTTTTCGATCTTTTTTAGTCTTTTTTTGTAAATTGACAGAAAACACATATTTTCGGTTCGGGTCGGGCTTTTGGTCTGAGAAAAAAGCAAAACCGAGACCGAACTGTATATCACCATTCGGTTCGGTCTTTTTGTCGGTTCAGTTTTTGGTACGAGAAGAATCGGCCTGTTCGAGCTTTTTTCGGTTCGGTTCGGGCTGGGTTTCAGGTTTTCGAGTTTTTACGCCCAGGCCTAACGAGTATTACATGTTGCGACATCCCAGAACCAAAGTCAGAAGTCCAAGAACCCGAGGTCGAACGACTGGCCCCTGCCGAAGCAAAGTCTCGCCAGCCTACCGAGGACCGAGACCAAGGATTCCAAGCCATTCGGGCATCTTTGGCCAAACGGTCGAATTTCAGCACGTCGCATCCTTGGCGGTTTAAGCCATGCAAAAAAAGAGCCAAGCCGAAGCCAAGGCGGTCGAAGGCCGAGCGAAGCCGAATTTGCCCGAGGAGAGCCAACTCAAGGCCCGCCCTACCGTGCCCAACCGAGTCCACGGACCAATTTCGGGTCGTCAATACACATCTCTCCGTGGCGGTTTAGGAGGCTCCTAGAAGCTTCCAGAAGACCCTAGAAGACTCTACACAGATCTGGAAGACTTGCGACCGAAGTAAACTTAGAGACCAAGCAAAGTCGGTTTTAGGACATGTTTCCTAAAACCGTTTTTGGACCAAACCGAAAGGGAAACTTCGAGGCCTCATTCAACTCTATAAATAAGAGCTCTCCTCATCCTTTCAAAGCATCTCTCTCAACACGCAACTCAGCTCTCTCTCGCTCGAAGATCAAAGCCCTTCCTCCTCTCGGACCGAAGTCCTTCCGACGGTCCAAAATTCCTGTTCCGGCCTTCCTTCTCGGCGATAGAGAAGAACTTTCTTTCTTTAATTTTCATTGTTTTATTTCTTATGGCCATGTGTAACTAAACTCATTATTCAGTTTAGGGTTTAATATATTGTGACGATAGTTTTCGAGACTTGATGCTTAATGCTATTTTCGTTGTTCTACTAGTCCTTGTGCTTGTTATCTCGGTTTGAATTGCAAAGCTAAGTTGATACTTGGAACGGTTAGACTTAGCCGAGCAATTCATTCCCCTTATTTACTGTTTGTTTGACACTAGACCGTTGAGAACAAATAGAGCACGAATTTGATATATCTTGGAATAGAGTATTAAATTGCTAGGGCTAAAATTCTATAACCCGGAAAGGAAATAGATTGTGGTGTAGGCGTCCGGAAAGACCCTACTTTAGGTTATAACTTGGAACGGGAGTAGCCACACTTATGAACTAGAAAATAGATAATTAGAAGTCGATGATAAAACAAGTCACAATTGAAAACCCTAGGCTGAATATTTCTCTCGATTGATAATCTTTCGTTTTGTTTCCAATTTCGTCATTATTTCCTAAATTACTTACAACCAACTGTTTTCTTTTCTTTTACAGAACAAGGAGTACCCTGTCTAGCTCTCTAGGGTTCGACCCTTACTTGCCGCCGTACTAACCCATAGCCAAGAGTAAGGAAAAATATAAATTTAAATTTGCAGGTACCGACGACAACCTGTCAAATTTTAGCGCCGTTACTGGGGAGCTACGCACGATGAAACTTGTTCTTTCCAAATTTAGTTTTTTTTTCTGTTTTCTTTTATTTCCTTTCCTTTTTAGTATTTTGTGCTTTTCTACTCGTGTGCTATGTCTCACGCAGGTAGCCAAGTCGGTGACAACCACGAGGAAGTCGAGCAAGTTGTTCGGAACATGGAAGGGCCACTCCCACCAGACCCGAACCGGATGAGACAGAACGGAGAGATCAGGGGGCCTGCCCCAGCGAACCAAGGACCACAGTTCCAACCCTACCCGCAATACCCACCACAACAATATCCACCGTACCCACAACAACCATACAACCCATATCCGCCTCCACCATATCCTCAATACCCGCCACTCCTACCACCACCGTACCCTCCACACCAGCACTATCAGCAACCTCCACGACCTCCACCACGGCCGGTCGCTAGAGAGGATCAGCACGAGGAGGACTACAACGATGAAGAGCCCACCATGGGAGAGCTCTCGGCCCCCAACTTCCGCAACCAGTCTTGGTGCATCTACGAAGGGCCGCACCTCGAAGCAATCACCATCAACACGGTGGTCGTCCACCACCTAACAAAGTTCTCGGGCACAAGGGGAGAGTCGGCCACGTCGCATCTACAATGCTACCACGGGATATGCCAAAACCTTAAGCCACACGGTGTCGAAGTCGATGACTTCAAGCTGAAAGCATTCTATTTTTCACCTATAGACTCGGCTACTGATTGGTTTCTCTCTTTGCCTTCAGGTAGTATCTACACATGGGACCAGATGCAGAGGCAATTCCTCAACAAGTACTACCCAGCAGGCCGAGCCACGCAAGTCCGAAAACAACTACAAGAACTCCGACAAGGGCCCAAAGAGACCATGTACGAGTACGTGGAGAAGTTCACCGCCCTAGAGAAGAGCTGCTGCAACCTCGGACTGCCAGAGAAGCTGCTCGTGGAATACATGCTAGATGGACTGCGGAGAATCGACAGAAAGCTGCTAGATGCCTCGGTTGGAGGCACAATCATGAGCTTGACCCCAGCTAGAGCTCGGAGGAGGATCATAGAGATGGGCGAGAGTGCTAGGTTTCAAGACGAGTCCAAGGAAGAAGAGTACACCCGGACCCGAAACGTCTCAAAGGCCGAGCCCCCATCAAGCGCAATGGCCGACGAGCTCAAGCAACTCAAGGAGATGATGGCCCAGGTCCTCAAAAAGCAGTCAGCCCAGACAAGACTATGCGGGTACTGCGACGCAGTAGACCATAAGACCGATGACTGCCCGACCATAGGAGAGGACGACCAAGGAGAGGTGAATGCGGTAGGCGACTACCAGAGCTTTGGCAACCGGGCTACACCAGCTAGGCAATATGGAACGACCGCGACAGGGCAAGGGTCCAGCGGACAATATTGGCAAAACGACAACATCGACAACCGAGCCCCGAGGGAGCCAGCTCAGCATGCCGCGGCTCAGCAGAACCAGCAGGCCTACCGGCCTCCTCATCGCGAATTTCAGCAGAGTGCACCTGGCCAGTACCAACAGCGGGCACCGAACCAGAACCAGGCAGGCCCAAGTCAACCGAGCAAGTCCTTAGAGGATATTATAAAGGACCTCGCCACCTCAGTGCACCAATTCCAGACCAAGACCGACGGGGCCATAGCTGACCTTTCCAGGCAGATGTCGTAGATTGCGACGACAGTCTCAGAGCTGAAGAACGACCCAGGACGTCTCCCGTCGCAGACAATTCAGAATCCAAGGGGGAACGTCAGTGCGGTCACACTGAGGAGTGGCAAGCATGCGACAACAGTACCCACCAGACCAGAAGAGTGCGACAACCCTCCAACAACCGAAGAAGAGCCGGCCGAGCCAGAAACTCTCGCCGCAAGTGGCCCGGACACGCTCGGCGCATCGAGGCCCGAGAGCCCGACACCAGCGACCGAGACTTCTCGGTAGGGCCCGGTACCCGCGACCGGTAGTACTAACTTAAATACTCCGTTGCCTTTTCCTGTGCAGGTTTGAGCACCCAAACAATATGTGATGGACAAGGAGGTCTGGAAACTATTCAGCAAGGTGGAAATCAACATTCCCCTTCTCGAGGCCATCAAGCAGATCCCCAGACACTCGAAGTTCTTGAAGGAGCTGTGCACCAACCGTAGATGAGGCACTAGGAACGACCAGGAGCTGATGAGTGACAATGTTTCAGCTGTCATCCAGCGTAAGGTTCCTCCGAAGTGTGGTGATCCAGGCACCTACACTATCCCTTGCACTATTGGCAATATTAGAATAGAGAACTACATGCTTGACCTCGGTGCATCTATTAATGTCCTGCCATACTCCATATATTCTTGTCATTGTATTGGTCCTCTAGAACCTACAGGACTAACCATACAGTTGGCGGACCGATCATGCAAGCAGCCCGAGGGAAAGATCAAGGATGTACTAGTGCAAGTGGGAGAGCTTGTGTTCCCAGCAGATTTCTACGTGCTCAAGATGGAGAACTGCGGCCCAACTGATCACGCACCCATCCTGCTAGGCCGACCGTTCCTGAAGACATCAAAGATGAAGATTGACTGCGGCAGTGGCACACTCTCCATGGAAGTCGAAGTCGAGGTGTTCAGTTTTGACATATTCAGAGCCATGAAGCATCCAGAGCAATATGAAGAGGTCCACGCCCTAGACACACTGGACGACCTGATCCAGGAGGTGCAGCCCGAGAGAGGAGCCGACCCGCTGGAGCTCACGCTCGAGAGAGCCGTGTACTCACCCAAGGATTCCTATGAGCTCACCGAGACGATCGTCGATGCCTTGGCCCAGTTGGAGATTGCGCGACCACTTACACCGAGGTATGAGGTGAATGAAGTTTGGTTGTTTAAAGCTAAAGTGTGTTTGCCTTCTATTGTGCAGGCACCCACGGTGGAACTGAAGCCACTACCCGGGCACTTGAAGTATGCCTTCCTAGGAGAGAACGACACGCTGCCGGTCATCATCAAGAATGGCCTAGGAGCAGATCAGGAGCGACGTTTGATAGAGGTGCTGACCGAGCACAAACTTGCCATCGGATGGACATTGGCGGACATCAAGGGGATACGCTCGGCAGTTTGTATGCATCAGATTCTGCTGGAGGATGGAGCCAAGCCGTCGAGAGAGCCGTAGAGGAGACTGAACCCGGTGATGATGGAAGTCGTGCAAAAGGAGATCCAGAAGCTGTTGGACGCCGACGTCATATACCCTATCTCGGACAGCCAATGGGTCAGCCCGGTGCACGTTGTTCCGAAGAAGACCGGGATCACAGTGGAGAGGAATGCCGAGGGTGAGATAGTCACGACCAGAGTGAAGAATGGATGGAGAATGTGCATAGACTACAGGAAGCTGAATGTCGTCACACGCAAGGACCACTTCCCATTGCCATTCATTGATTAGATGCTCGACCGCTTGGCAGGTAAGCCCTATTTTTTCTTTTTAGATGGTTTTTCAGGCTATAATTAGATTCCCATAGCACCTGAGGACCAGGAGAAAATGACCTTCACATGTCCATTCGGTACGTTTGCTTTTCGCCGAATGTTGTTTGGATTGTGTAACGCACCCGGTACCTTTCAACGGGTCGTTACTAGTATATTTTCTGACATGATAGGTTCGTTCATAGGGGTGTTCATGGATGACTTTACTGTGCACGATGACACTTTTTATGGATGCCTAGATAACTTGAGTACTGTTTTAGCTCGTTGTGTTTCCATGAATTTAGTACTCAATTATGAAAAGTGTCACTTTATGGTCACTCATGATGTAGTTCTAGGTCACATAGTCTCATATGAGGGTATAGAGGTAGATAAGGCCAAAATAGACTTGATTGTCACTCTGCCATATCCCTCTACAGTCTGTGATATTAAGTCGTTTTTAGGGCATGCTGGTTTCTATCGTAGGTTCATAAAGGATTTCTCTAAATAGGCACTGCCTTTATCTAACCTCTTGCAGAAAGACATTCCTTTTGAGTTTACAGATCAGTGCAGGGCAGCATTCGACAAGCTAAAGCAGGCCCTCACCAGCACGCCCATCATCAGAGCCCCGGACTGGAGCCAGCCCTTCGAGATTATGTGCGATGCGAGCGACTACGCAGTAGGAGCAGTTCTCGGCCAGAGGATGGACAAAAAGCCAGTGGTGATCTACTATGCCTCAATGACTCTGGACGTGGCCCAAAAGAACTACTCAACCACCGAGAAGGAGCTCTTAGCCGTGGTCTTTGCCCTAAGGAAATTCAGGTCCTATTTGCTCGGTACTAAGGTTATTGTTTATTCTGATCATGCAGCCATTAGGTACCTGATGACGAAGAAGGAGGAAAAGCCGAGGCTAATCAGGTGGATTCTGCTCCTAGAAGAGTTTGATTTGGAGATCAAGGACAAGAAGGGCATAGAGAACACAGTCGCCGATCACTTGAGCCGACTTGTCCGAGAGGAAGAGGCCGGGCAGATTACCGAGACATTCCCGGACGAGCACTTGTATGCTCTCACAGGTAAGTTGCCATGGTATGCTTCATTGGTGAACTACCTGGTCGGAGGTAAGTTCCCGCCTTTCTATTCTAAAGCTCAATGTCTTAAACTGAAGCATGATGCTAAATACTATGTGTGGGATGATCCGTATCTGTGCTAAATAAACGGAGCCAGCGGCTAGATGAAGCACTATGGGCGTACCGGATAGCCTACAAGACACCGATAGGCACCTCGCCTTTTCGGTTGGTCTACGGGAAGGCCTGTCACCTACCGGTTGAATTGGAGCACAAGGCGTATTGGGCCTTGAAGAAGTGCAATCCGGACCTCGTCGCAGCCGGACTGGATAGAAAGATGAGGCTATGCGAGCTTGAGGAGTTGCGCCTGGAGGCTTACGAGAGCCAAACAGACTACAAGGCGCGGACTAAGCTCTATCACGACAAGTTCATCTTGCGACGCACGTTTGAAGTCGAGCAACAGGTCCTAGTCTTCTCATCACGGTTGCGACTGATGCCCGGGAAGCTGAGATCCAGATGGACGGGGCCCTACACGGTCACACGAGTTTACAACCATGGAGCCCTCGAGCTTGAGTGTCCGACAGACGGGCGTCGTTTCACGGTCAATGGGCAAAGGGTGAAGCAATACCTAGGCGAGATCACAGCACCTGCCTAAGAATTCGACCTAGCCGAACCAGCCACCGATGCTTAGATGAGGTACCGTTGAGCCAACGACGTAAAACAAAGGCGCTCGCAGGGAGGCAGCCCGGCACTTTTATTATCTTTTCAGTTTTTTCGGTTAGTTCTATTTATTTACTTGTGTCATTTTTGTTTGAGTCATTATCTTCACATTGTACTTGGGAAAGGAGACGTTTTTATGCAGGGACAGTTCGGAGCCTAGAACAGCCGGGAAGGCCCCGGGTGAACAGTATCGGGCCTCGCCAGAATGGGAGTGAGGTCTCGGCACACGGAGAACGCACAAAGCCTTTGTGCGAACGCACTAACTTTTCTTGCCATTGGTTTTATTTGTGCGAACGCAGGTTTGGGCTATGCGACCGAGCAGTACCGAGAAGGGCCCGAGAACCGCTAGCCGAACCCGACAGCTTCCGAGCCCCATTCTGAATCTCAAGGAACCCGACCCCGTCGTTTGCTCAGCCATCTGCGACTTGCAACGACACCATCAGGGGAGTGTTGTTCTGACCTTTATTATTCATGTCGTTCCTTTTCCCTTTTGTTTGCATGCATGTTTGTGTGTTTAGAGTCTAAGTCGTGCCGTGAGGACACGGCTTTGTTCAAAAGTGTGGGGTTGGAGAGTCAGTATGTTGTGTCAGCACGTTTACTTTCCGCACCTTGCATAGAGTCAGCATGTTTCCTTGAAATTTTTAAAATTTTTGTACATGTTTCTCTCTATTTTCCTAGACTTGCGTTATAGGACGTTGATATTGTGAAATAGATAGAACCAAGTATGTGCATGTCTTTGGTGAAATTTGAATTGTGCGATTACATGTGAACTTAACCCCTTACGTGCCTTTGTAAGTTGAGATAAACAGGGATGTGGAGTTGACAGAAACGTCCTAGAGAGACTTGACAGAACATTCAAAGGCCGAATTCGAGTTATATGGTTATGCGGATTTCGTGGAGGCTAGCACTTCGAGGTGACATGGTTACGAGTCTGCTCCGCCACTGTAGTCCTTATGCGGTTCGGTGGGACGAGAAAGCAACACACCGTCCAATCTCTAGTCCGAGTAGCCGGGAAAATAGACAATCGACCCTCGGCTTGACTCGCGTCAAAAGGACGAGGATGAGTGAGAGCAGAAAGGTATCTAGACCAAGTAGCCGGGAAAATAGACGAGCGACCCTCGGCTTGACTCGCGTCGAAAGGATGAGGAACCACGGATGAGCAGTTTATAATCAGTATCAAAAAGAAAAATGCCAACCAAGTTGTGAAATTCCACCGAAACAAGCAAAGTACTGATCCATCGAATTCTTGACCTATTATTCACTTCATTCGATGATGGATTATGTTTGTTTTCTCGACATTTTATTGTCATTTGATATGTTTTCTAGTGTTTCAGGTCATATATCACATATCTAATACTTTTGGATTGACCCGAAGTAAAGCAAAGCAATCGGTGCAGATTTGGGCAAAAACAGGACAAAATAGGGCAAACAGACCTTTGCAACGTATTTTGCATGCCTAGGGCTCATTCGGTGTCCAAATGAGTCGAAATTTAGCTTGTTGGAAAACTAATTCAATTCCCTACAACTTTGTAGATGTCACAAAGAGCAGATTCGAAGGTTTAGACCTCCAAAAAGGCAAAAGAAGTCAGCCCGTTACAATCTTCAACAGCCGTTACACCTTGTGCTGTAACGGCTCCGTCGAAGTATTTTGCACGCACAGATCTCATACGGTGTCCAAATTGGTTGATACAAAGCTTATTGGAAAGATAATTCAAAGGGCTACAACTTTGTAGTTTACGCTGAGATCCAATTCGGACGTTAAGACCATGATAAATCCACCCGAAGTTTCTGCTTTTCTTCCAAATCCGTTTTGGTAAGTTCTGATTCTTTTTGGCAATAGAGCAGTTTTTGGGCTTTTGGCACTTTTTGGGAAAGCTATAAAAGGGAGGACTCGACCAGAATCAAGTGGTTGTTGATTCTTTGGAGAAAAAACCCTAACTTGGGAGAGAAGACAAGCTTTCATCGTGAGGATCAACGAGCGAATCATCTACGGTTTATTCGTTTCTTCCTTTAATCTAAACTGTTTTTGGTTAATCACCATGAATAGTGAGTAGTCCTCTCTATTCCGGGATCCTACGGATCCCGTGCTATGTAACCCTAACTCTCATGTGATCAATTGAAGTTTATTATTTATGCGATTTGAATATTCAATTTCATAGCGTGCTTAATTTTATCGTTCTATGCATGTATTTACATCAAAGGGTATGTTTGCATTGGTAGAACGTATTTAGGTTATATGCCGAAAGGTGGATGGGCCCTAGGGATTAACCGGATCGCATGAAATTGATGTTAGGTCATGTTTACATGAACTAATAGGAAAACCTTTAATTTAATAAATCGAAATCGTTGATAATCCGTGGATGGGCGGCGTTCAACGATGGAGATTAATCTAGACAATGATCCGTGGATGGGCGGCTTGTCTAGTGTTATTTCGGTTATATTCCATATTCGATAGCATGAATAATTAACGTAGAAAGATTGCATGATTAGTGGGGTTAGCACGGGTGAAGTACGGATTCTGGGATTCTTTCTCTGATAAAAACACAAACTTTATTTTCTGCACTTTAATTTCTGCCCTTTAATTATTGCAATTCTCACAACGAAACGAACCTTTTTAATTGGAATAGCTAAATAGGTCACTTGTTACCTAGTACTCACACGCATTGCTCCTAGGATCGACCCTTGGCTTACCAAGGATTATAAATTTTGTTTGACTGCAATTTGTCCCCTAAAACTAATAATTTGACAACTATAAAGGGTTAAAAATACGCGTGTCAAAATGGCGCCGTTGCCGGGAACAGCGTTTAGTGTGATATTGGATTTAACTTGTGTAGTTTAGACTATTCCATTTTTTTGTATATACTTCCTTGTGCATACTCTATATACTTCTAACCTTCACTAATCACTTTCATTTTGCATGTTGCGAGGTTGTTCTCTTTTGGTCATCAAGACGCCTACCCAAGGGAAGAGCCTTATTGTGAGACATATTCATATGATGCGAATTGGGAGGGAAATCAACATCAGTTTTATGATCAACAGTATTATCGAGATGACCGTTCTCAAGATGACCACTATCATGAGAGTTATCAGGGCCAGTCGCAGCAGCAACAACATCAGCTCTATGATCAACAATATTATCAAGATGATCCCTATTATGAGAGCTACCAGAACGAGTCACAGCAGCAACAACCTCAGGACACTGGAGAATACTCACGTATAAAGTCAATGCTGACTAGCTTCATGGCCGAGCAGGTTATGAGAATGAAAAGAATGGAGCAGACACTCGAGCAGATTGCCATTCGGAACAAGATACTGAAAGACCAGTTAGAGCAACAAGCTATTGCAGCCACCAATGAATGCGGAGATGAGGACATTGAGATGACAATGGCAAATCATCAAGAAGTTCAAGTCTATGAAGCACATTCATCTTCAGTTTTATTCCCAATCCACGTGGAAGATGATCAAGATACGAGAATACTCTCTATACCAGAACAACCTGTTTGTGAGGATGGTTTTGAGGCATTTAGAATGGTTGCCAAGGCTTACACTGAGTTTGAGGATGATGAGTTATGCACTGAAGACGTCTCAGAAGATGAAGATCCATCTCCCTCCACTACGACTGCTTCAAAAGGTCATTTAGATGGGCAAACAGAAGAGAACATCATTCCACCAGTTTCTTTGAGCTGTGATGAGCTATCAAAGGATCATACGTACGAAGACTTTGTTGATGTGTACTTGAGTTCAATTAAGACGGATCCTCGCATACATATGAATGTGATATTAAAGGAAAATTTTGAAGTATGGGAACGTGAGTTCCTAGCTAAAGAGTACAAGGGAAGTTTTCTTGTTGGAGCTAACTCTGAAGATATATATCTTGATACACAGCCTCCAGACAAGTTTCGACAGTTCTTGCCTTACGTCTTGAAACTGTTGTTAGGGAGCCTCCACCGTCCCTTGATTCTTAAGGGTCTCAAAATTTTGAAGGGACTGCATGCTCTACTCGACGTCCGTGTCATTCTTAATGGACGTAAATTCAAATGGGATTTGAAGGTGGATTGACACTATCTCCATTGCCTTGTCTCGCCAAGACGTTAAACTAGGTCTCTTCGGGGAGTAACCCGCGCTGTAAGTAGTATTTCTTTGCATTTTTCATTTACATTATGTGTAGACATTTTAAGGTTCTAAGTGTGGAGTGCCCCTCCATGATTTTCGATGCTAACCTATTACTTGTGAAGCTCTGTGTTTTTTCTATATATCTTTACCAGCTCACAAGTCGTGTTCCACTCCCCGAGCATCGCTTAATCTCCATGGATATCGAGCTATCACACACGAGTGAAGTTCCTATGTGCTTTTTCTTATCTTTTATTTCTTCGCTTAGGGACTAAGCTCATTTTTAAGTGTGGAGTGGGTAGCACATAGTCACATACATCGCATGTCACACATTCACTCTTGCATATGCTCAACTGTCTATGTATTGTGATTGAAATCCTCATTTTCTACGATACTCCATGACTGATTGACATTCTTTTGGATTCGAAGTCTAGGACGTGAAATAGTTTTATTCGTGTGTGTATTCTCTTGAGTCAGTATCACTGCTAGCTCTTGCCTATCACATATTCTACGTATTTCTTGAAGCATGTTTAAGACTTGATATTAGTGGGCACCGGTTCAACAATGTTAAAAAATTAAAATTGCATTTCTTTTTCTAGGTGACCTTAGTACTAGTATGTGTTTCTCTATACTCGTTGTGATTTGCATGCACCCGCCTTTATTCATACACTATGTCAAGCTTTAAGTGTGGAGTTAGACAATTGGCCTTCAAGTTTTCCCTCAAGAGCATAGTTCGTAATTTTCAAAAGTGGGTGAGAAATTGACCCCAAGCACAGTTGTTTTTGAAAGAAAACCAGTTTGAAAAAAAAATGAACCAAAATGCTTTTGTTGATTCTGCGAAAGCAGAAAATACCAAGGACCTGGTGAGAAAGTCACCCCTGGTATATGGAAAACACTCTTGAAACAATTTCTGCCCCCTTCTGCTTGATGTAGTGTAGTTCCACCTTCTCATTGCGTGCAAATTGTGACTTGTCTTGAGAATTCACATGCTAGAATCTAAGGGACGATCCTCGTGCTTGCACTAAAATTTCGACGCAAATTTACGTACTATTTTTTAGAAATTCTTAAGCCAGGCTCCTCTTCTCTTACGGGTCTTTGCCTAGTCCTTGGCACTTGAGAATGAGCTTTGCGCCAAGAGCCCGTGGACTATCCCTAGATAGCATAGGTGAATGACGAGCATGTTTTGTGCAACTTTTCACGTTCTTATCCCGTTGCGATAGAACTATTTAGAACTTGTGATGAGGCATTTGTTAGTCCTGTGTACTAACCGTTTGAATGCATAACTCGTTTGATCTATGATTGTCTGAAAACTTTGATGAAGATGTTTGACTTGAAGTTGAGGTAACACGATGAATTCGAGGGATGACGTGACTTTACTGTGACTCGTTGAGCATCATTTCAGGCATACACGTTAGTTAGTTGTATAGGGGATTTGTAGGTAGTCTCATTCCTGAAAACCTTCACGAGACTATACTCGTCCTACTAGGGCAGCCTAGGGGTTTAAAGGCTTGATGCATACGCTAAATGCATTCGTGTCCTCTACGACTGTGAGTAATCTTTTTGTTTTAGTTAGAATTGATCACATGACACTTGAGTGGGTAACTATTCTACAGTTTATTGCCTTGTGCTTAACATTTGTTCGGGACAAACAAATCCTAAGTGTGGAGTGTTTTGATCGGTCGAATTCTTGACCTATTATTCACTTCATTCGATGATGGATTATGTTTGTTTTCTCGACATTTTATTGTCATTTGATATGTTTTCTAGTGTTTCAGGTCATATATCACATATCTAATACTTTTGGATTGACCCGAAGTAAAGCAAAGCAATCGGTGCAGATTTGGGCAAAAACAGGACAAAATAGGGCAAACAGACCTTTGCAACGTATTTTGCATGCCCAGTGCTCATTCAGTGTCCAAATGAGTCGAAATTTAGCTTGTTGGAAAGCTAATTCAATTCCCTACAACTTTGTAGTTGACACAAAGAGCAGATTCGAAGGTTTAGACCTCTAAAAAGGCAAAAGAAGTCAGCCCGTTACAATCTTCAACAGCCGTTACACCTTGTGCTGTAACGGCTGTAACGGGCATGAATTTTCAGAGATTTTTGCTTAGCCCGTTACAGACGTTACACCCAGCTGTAACGGGTGTAACGGCCCGTCGAAGTATTTTGCACGCACAGATCTCATACGGTGTCCAAATTGGTTGATTCAAAGCTTGTTGGAAAGATAATTCAAAGGGCTACAACTTTGTAGTTTACGCCGAGATCCAATTCGGACGTTAAGACCATGATAAATCCACCCGAAGTTTCTGCTTTTCTTCCAAATCCGTTTTGGCAAGTTCTGATTCTTTTTGTCAATAGAGCATTTTTTGGGCTTTTGGCCCTTTTTAGGAAAGCTATAAAAGGGAGGACTCGACCAGAATCAAGTGGTTGTTGATTCTTTGGAGAAAAAACCCTAACTTGGGAGAGAAGACAAGCTTTCATCGTGAGGATCAACGAGCGAATCATCTACGGTTTATTCGTTTCTTCCTTTAATCTACACTGTTTTTGGTTAATCACCATGAATAGTGAGTAGTCCTCTCTATTCCGGGATCCTACGGATCCCGTGCTATGTAACCCTAACTCTCATGTGATCAATTGAAGTTTATTATTTATGCGATTTGAATATTCAATTTCATAGCGTGCTTAATTTTATCGTTCTATGCATGTATTTACATCAAAGGGTATGTTTGCATTGGTAGAACGTATTTAGGTTATATGCCGAAAGGTGGATGGGCCCTAGGGATTAACCGGATTGCATGAAATTGATGTTAGGTCATGTTTACATGAACTAATAGGAAAACCTTTAATTTAATAAATCGAAATCGTTGATAATCCGTGGATGGGCGGCGTTCAACGATGGAGATTAATCTAGACAATGATCCGTGGATGGGCGGCTTGTCTAGTGTTATTTCGGTTATATTCCATATTCGATAGCATGAATAATTAACGTAGAAAGATTGCATGATTAGTGGGGTTAGCACGGGTAAAGTACGGATTCTGGGATTCTTTCTCTGATAAAAACACAAACTTTATTTTCTACACTTTAATTTCTGCCCTTTAATTATTGCAATTCTCACAACGAAACGAACCTTTTTAATTGGAATAGCTAAATAGGTCACTTGTTACCTAGTACTCACACGCATTGCTCCTAGGATCGACCCTTGGCTTACCAAGGATTATAAATTTTGTTTGACTGCAATTTGACCCCTAAAACTAATAATTTGACAACTATAAAGGGTTAAAAATACGCGTGTCAAGTACCATCTCTGCCACATCAAGGCCGAAGGCCAAAGTCACTACAGAGGTTGTCCGAAAAGAACTCAGAACCCTTGAAGCTCGAATCAATCACATGCAAGAGAAAGCAATGAAGCATAACCGTATAGCAAGAGTTCGGATCCGAGAGTGCAGTTCATGGGTCTAAAGAGGACTATCTCCCAGACATCCGAAGCAATTTGCATCTCGGCCCAAAGGTAACACGTGTCAGAGTTATTTCCATGTTTGAGTATGATGTTTTTAGTAACAAGACGTGCATGGAAAGGTGAAGTCTAGATTAGCAAGTCGCATTCATGTAGCATGTCTAGGATGCCGAGGAAGCTGTGGTGTTACTTTTATTTCCTCTTATGACCTAGTTCTTGTTCAGGACGAACAAGTTTAAGTGTGGGGTGGTTTGATGAGCCATATTTATACGACTCATTGAGTCAACAAGTCCCACTAATTCCTGCACTTTATGATGCGAACAGTTACTTCTTAGTGTTGTTTCGTGTTTCAGGTGATTTGGAAGCTGACGGACGCACAGTCGTTATGTGCAAACGTCAAGAATAAATTTATAAGTCCGCTACTCACGACTTTACTACTGGGTAGCAAGTGGTAAGTAGGGGTCGAACCCAAGGGAATTAGGGGGATACGTTGTTCTTTAAGGGATTGGTACAGCGAGGGAGCGTGTTTTAAGGTTGATTGAGATTTTAGCGCGATTAACTAAGCTATTGTTTTTGGTTTTTTTGGTTTTTTGTGCGGAAAAGTAATTGCAGGAATTAAAATACTGAAAAGTAAAAAGAAAGACTTACAGTGGGTGATGCGTGAATTGCGAGTCCTCCGGAAGGTGAGTGCAGTTGATTAAGGCAGTTATACTGGGAAAGTAAATACAAGGGGGTTTTGTAATTCAAGGGGAGCATTCGGTTTCGGGGGCATTGTATCATAGTCTGTTTTATCATTTTAGTAATCCTTCTAAGTATTCAAACGTGCATCAAGGCCATTTCAAGCGCTCGATTTGCCACACTGTCTAGTCTTTTGCAAAAGTGTTCGAAAGTGAATCAAGGCCATTTCAAGCACTCAACTTGCAACACCGTCTAATCTTTTGCAAAAAACGTAGAGCCCTTGTTCTACTCAGACTAGCACCCCATTTCAAGGTATACTAGCCTATGTGCATCCATTTGGATTGTCTTTTCCGATTTATCCAAATGGTGTTTGAGAGAGATCGAACTCCTCAGATAAGCTTTGCCATTTCAAGCATCCACTTACCCGAGTATGTTCATGAATTTCCACGGAAGAGCTTTGCCATTTCAAGCAACTCAAGCTTGGAAATTCTGATCTAATATATGGCACATAGAACAAGTTTTGAATACAGAGAAAAAACACTAAAATAGTCTAAAACATTTTATAATACAAATACGCCCCTTCAACAGAATAAAGAGTTTAGCTACGATTATCCATGGAAGAGGATATCATAGCTAAATACTCGGGGGTTTTTGAAAATAGTAAGAAAGGAAAGGGGTGGAATACTCAAGAACCAACAGGAGTATTCCTAATTCCTACTGAATACTCAAGAACCAACAGGATTATTCTCTAAAACTGTTATAATACTCAAGAACCAACAGGAGTATTATTTCAAAGCGTATAATACTCAAGAACAAATAGGAGTATTATTTCAAAAACCAAACTTACAAATGCCAAACTTTCTAGAGAGATAAGTGAATGATTTGTGATTTTGAGGATTGTTGAGGATGATGAAATGAGGAGGAGGAGCTCTCCTTTTATAGCCACAAGGGAGGAGGAACGGAGGGTGGAGATGAGTGGCATGTGGTTTTGATCCAAGGGAGGAGGAGGAGATGCAAGGAGGAGGCGCCACATGGGGGAAGCCAAAAGCCGCCGATCATGCAAGGAAAGGGGGAGGAAGCCACCGGTGGCCGGTCATCATGGAGGGGAAGCTTCTTCCCTTGGCCACCTGCAAGCCAAGCCGCCGGTCACTTTGGTCCATGGATGAGTTTTGACAGTTTTGTGCAGTCTTT
Organism: Rhodiola kirilowii; assembly: GCA_033675215.1. NCBI lineage: Eukaryota > Viridiplantae > Streptophyta > Magnoliopsida > Saxifragales > Crassulaceae > Rhodiola > Rhodiola kirilowii. Next base: position 56,597,557 of record CM066201.1, read on the forward strand.
TCACAAAACTATCAGTCCAATTTCGCTCCGGTCTGACTTTGGTTGTTCCTTGGTTGGATTTGATTTGAGTAATTCAATGTCAGGATCTTGAGATTTCTTCGTTCGGCGTCTGATCTTGACCTTGGAATGACTCGTAACATCTTTTCAGCGTAAAATCCTCTCCTTAGCGTGTTTTCTCTCTAGAGTCCAAATTACCCTGTAGATATAAATCGGAACTAACAAGCAAAAGTTAAATAGACCAACAGTCTAATTTGGTGGGTTTTACTGTGTTTTTGATTCGTATAATTATGGTCCATCAGAAGCTCTAAGAGGAATTGCGCTTAAAAGATAGCTTTCTGAGCCAAAAACACCACAAGGAGTCAAGACCCGAGGAATGCCCGAAGAAAAACAAGGATGGCCCAAGGAAATTTGAGGAGTGCCCGAGAGTCTGAGACGTACTACCGAGGCCCGCACCGCACCGCCCAAGTCGTTACTATAGCGCTCGCCAGTCTCGGTCCCCGCCCGAGAAGTCTCGGCAGTCCCGGCAGGCCCGCATCGAAGTTTCACCAATCTGGGCCCCGACCAGGTTCCGATCAGGCCCCGGCCAAACCAACTCCGGAGCACGAGTACTACATGTTGCGACATCCCAGAACCAAAGTCAGAGGTCCAAGAACCCGAGGTTGAAGGACTGGCCCCTGCCGAAGCAAAGTCTCGCCAGCCTACCGAGGACCGAGGCCGAGGATTCCAAGCCATTCGGGCATCTTTGGCCAAATGGTCAAATTTCAGCACGTCGCATCCGTGGCGGTTTAAGCCATGCAAAAGAAGAGCCAAGCCGAAGCCAAGGCGGTCGAAGGCCGAGCAAAGCCGAATTTGCCCGAGGAGAGCCAACTCAAGGCCCGCCTTACCGAGCCCAACCGAGTCCACGAACCAATTTAGGGTCGTCAATACACATCTCTCCGTGGCGGTTTTGGAGGCTCCTAGAAGCTTCCAGAAGACCCTAGAAGACTCTACACAGATCTGGAAGACTTGCGACCGAAGTAAACTTAGAGACCAAGCAAAGTCGGTTTTAGGACATGTTTTCTAAAACCGTTTTTGGACCAAACCGATAAGGAAACTTCGAGGCCTCATTCAACTCTATAAATAAGAGCTCTCCTCAGCCTTTCAAAGCATCTCTCTCAACACGCAACTCAGCTCTCTCTCGCTTGAAGATCGAAGCCCTTCCTCCTCTCGGTCCGAAGTCCTTCCGACGGTCCAAAATTCCTGTTCCGGCCTTCCTTCTCGGCGATAGAGAAGAACTTTCTTTCTTTAATTTTCATTGTTTTATTTCTTATGGCCATGTGTAACTAAACTCGTTATTCAGTTTAGGGTTTAATATATTGTGACGATAGTTTTTGAGACTTGATGCTTAATGCTATTTTCGCTGTTCTACTAGTCCTTGTGCTTGGTATCTCGGTTTTAACTGCAAAGCTAAGTTGATACTCGGAACGATTAGACTTAGCCGAGCAATTCATTCCCCTTATTTACTATTTGTTTGACACTAGACCGTTGAGAACAAATAGAGCACGAATTTGATATATCTTGGAATAGAGTATTGAATTGCTAGGGCTAGAATTCTATAACCCGGAAAGGAAATAGATTGTGGTGTAGGCGTCCGGAAAGACCCTACTTTAGGTTATAACTTGGAATGGGAGTAGCCACACTTATGAACTAGAAAATAGATAATTAGAAGTCGATGATAAAACAAGTCACAATTGAAAACCCTAGGCTGAATATTTCTCTCGATTGATAATCTTTCGTTTTGTTTCCAATTTCGTCATTATTTCCTAAATTACTTACAACCAACTGTTTTCTTTTCTTTTACAGAACAAGGAGTACCCCGTCTAGCTCTCTAGGGTTCGACCCTTACTTGCCGCCATACTAACCCATAGCCAAGAGTAAGGAAAAATATAAATTTAAATTTGCAGGTACCGACGACAACCTGTCAATTATTGTGCTGAAAATGGCATTAAGAGACATTTAACTATTCCTGGCACACCCGATAAGTCGAGTTTTCGCCTTATTCTTTGCCATATTTTATTAAATTTTTGATTCATTTCCGATGTTTTTCGATGTCATTTGACCTTTTCCTTTCATATTTTGAAGTATAAAATGATTCCCCATTGAATTCAAGACCTCAATATCAAGATCGCATGAAAAATCAAAGTTTCGGCGCAAAATAGGGAGTTTCAGGGCAAAACAGGGTAGATTGACCTTTCCAACTTATTTTGCATGCCCAGGGCGCATACGGTGTCCAAAGTGGCTGATCTACAGTTTGTTGGAAAGCTAACGCAAAGGGCTACAACTTTGTAGTTTACACCAAGACCCAATTCGAAATATAAGACAGCGACGAAGCCCCCGTAAGTCAGACGGGTTGTGATTCCATTCGACCGGTTGGGCACCTCCATTGTCAAGCATTGCACTCGGCCACTCCCAACCGATCGGTTGGGCCCAAAACCCATAAATTTTAGTTTCGAACCTATAAATAGAAAGAGAGGTTTTTGACCTATAGGAGGTGGTTTTTAGAGAGAAAAAGTGTGAGACAAAGGCTAAGGAAGGCTCACCATCATCAAAGGATTGCTTGGGGGAGAAGAGAGAAGATCAAGGAAGGAATCTAGAGCTTGCTCAACATCTCCAACTTGGGTTGTCCCTACTCATTTTTCTCCCTCTTGTTGTTTTGTATTGAAAACATGTATCATGATGATGTGTGAGTAGTTCTTGTGTTTTGAGATTTTAGGACCCTCCTTGGTACTCTTTGATCACTGTTTATACATTGCGATTCATGTGGATGATTGTTTATTTCATTTTCTCTTGTGCTATGAAATGCTATGCACTCTAGGTGTTTGATAAAATGCCTAAGTGACAACTTAGACTATGAACCTATGAATTGAAAGAGCTAGGGAATAGTTTTAGTATGGAGAAAATGATTCATATCTTAATCATGAAAGTGAATCCTAAGATATGGATATTTGACTAGGATTAAATTTTTAATTAATTGGATTTGGTTTGTAATGAAAGTTATGAACTAAGTGGTGAGTTAAAGTGGGTTAATATCTTGAAAGAGTGAGACTCCACCTTTGATGGTCTAAGGCTTGAGGAAATGTCAACGAAAGTTGATTTCCATAAGTCTTTGGCTAGGTCATTAATCAAATTATCATTTGATCACATGAGTTATTTGTATTTGATCATTAGAATTGCTAGGGAGGGAAATAGCCCTCGAAACTCTTTTTATCCACATCTTTTAATCTCTAATTGCTTTCCAAGTAGGATTTAGATACACGCACCTTTATCATTTCCATTAGGATAACCGAACGGAATCACAATCTTATATAGTGCATGAGCTTAACTTTGCTCCTTTGGGTTTGACCCGATACTTTACCGATATTATAAATGTTTTGACTACATTCGATCCTCTCTTAATTTATACTATTTAGAGGCTAAAAAGAATAGTTTGTCAAATGGCGCCGTTGCCGGGGAGCAACAAATTAGCACATCCCTAGATAAGATTGTGTGGACGTTCCGACTATTCTTTTAGATATTTTTTTCTTCGTATACTTGTATATTCTTTCACACACATATCCCTTGCTAGCTTATGTTTATCTTATTTTGCGAGGATGGATTTATACAACCTGAAATCTTCCCCTGGTAGATGAGATGTTGTTCTGGTCGGGTGCAGAACAATATCTAGAACAACTTATGCAAAATATAATTGCAGTGCGGAAAATAAAGAACACGCAAAGTTGTTACCCAGTTTGGCGTTAACGAGCCTACGTATGGGGGGTAGTTCCTTTCCCGGTGGATAGCAATTCACTATTGATGAGGTTGAGTACAGGATCTTACGTTTACAGAGTCCCTCTTAAACCACCTGAGCCTCGGACACTCTAGTAAATGCACTCTAGGTCTCCCCCTAGATCTTTGCTCCCGCTCCGTATCCACCAATGAGATTCTCCGTGAGAATCAGCGCCTTTTCCCGAATGCGCAGGTTGAACAATTGTGCTTGAGTCTTCAGCTTGTTCCACGATCAATCTGCTGAGCACCAGTGCAAATTGAATCCGAGCGCCTTTGAGTAACCAGTGACGGTTAGCTTTCCAGCCGAGCGTCGTGAATAACCAGTTACGATTATGTCACCACCGTAATCCTCCTCCTCCCTTCAGTGAGTATGAGCGTGATTAGTTTCTCCTCAAGCCAAACGTTTGGCTGACTCACCAGCCACATAGGCAGTCACGTGGCTTGATTTGAGCCATTTGATCAATCTTGATGAGTGGCTGAAAATGGCATAACACATAACACAATAGTAGGGTGTAACACTTGAGCGCGCCCCTATATATAGGGGCGCGCTCAAGTGTTACACCCTACTATTGTGTTATATATATATATATATATAGGAGTGCTCAAATGTTACACCTCTCTTATGGTGTTATGTGTTACACCAATCTCAGCCTTTAGATCAAAAGATATAAAGGTGTAAAATCAAAGTCAAAAAATCAAAAAGTGACAAAGTTGTTTGTCATTTTGTACTTTTGTCTTTTACCTAAAAGAGAAAAGTGCAAAATGAAATCTGGACCTTTAGATCTAAAGGTGCACAATAAAGTAACACATAACACTTTAACAACACATAACACTTGAGCGCCCCCTATGTACGAGTTTGCGCCGATCGAACACGACAGTGATGAGAATTAGAAAACTGAAAACGAAATTGACACGACGGATTTACCCTGGTTCGGGGACTTCTTACCCTACTCCAGCAACCAAATGAGAGTCGATTTTATTGAGCTTTTGAGAACGATTACAACTTCAGAACGATTACAAATGATGCAGAGGAATGAAACGAACAACAATCACAAGCTAATTCGCTCTAATCAGAAAAGCCCCAAATCTGGAGTTTCGCTCAAGAACCCTAACTTTCGAATTACAGAACTTACTGATTTCCAGGCGCTGAAGGAACTTTATATGCAACTTGACGAAACGACGTCGAACAGACTCAAACGGTTTCCAAACGACAACGCATAACTGATCCAGCTGGACTGTAACCGAAATAACTGACGATCACGTGCCATCCACGAACGAGCATCAGCAACAGACCAGGTCGGCTGGCCGATCGCGCGCTCCACTTGGCCGATCGGCTGCCCGGTCGTGCGCTCCTCTTGGCCGATCGGCTGGCCGGTCGGCTGCCCTGTCTCGCCCGATCAGCTGCTCTTCTCTTCTCCTCTAAAACACTGAAGAACCAATCCATATAGCTCAATAAAACCCAGGGCATCTCCAGTTGAGTTCAACATTCATAATCTCCACCTTGAGCTCAACTGTTAACCCAAACCTCTCTCACTTGGTTCACCTGCAGCTGGTCAAGCCTTTAGCTGGATTAAGTCCAGACATAGTCTGAACTTTTCCCAGTTGACAGGCTTGGTTAGCATATCCGCAGGATTTTCCTCAGTCGGGATCTTCTCAATACTGACTTCTCCAGACTCAATGATGTCTCTAACAAAGTGCATTCTGATGTCTATGTGTTTACTCCTTTCATGAAAAACCTGGTGCTTTGACAAGTGTATTGCCCCTTGATTATCACAAAAAACTTGAACACTCTCTTGTTTGAACCCAAGTTCACTAAGCAGACCTTTTAACCACAAACCTTCCTTCACTGCCTCAGTTATAGCTATATACTCTGCTTCTGTAGTAGATAATGCCACCACTGGTTGTAATGTAGCCTTCCAACTTACTGCAGTTCCAAAAATTGTGAAAACAATGCCTGATTGTGATTTCCTTGTATCAATACTTGCTGCGTAATCTGAGTCACAATACCCTATGATCATGTCAGCTTCTTCCTCAGCTCCACCATACACCAGACCTTTCCCAGAACTGCCATTTAAATATCTGAGAATCCACTTAACTGCTTGCCAATGCTCCTTTCCAGGATTTGCCATAAATCGGCTGACTACACTCACTGAATGAGCCAAATCCGGCCTGGTACACACCATTGAATACATCAAACAGCCAACTGCATTAGAATATGGTATCTCCTGCATCTGTCTGCTCTCTTCATCTGTTTGAGGACTTTGATTCTTGTGTAATCTGAAATGCTGAGCTAATGGGGTCAATACTGATTTTGAGGAACTCATCCCAAACTTTGAGACTACTTTCTCTATATAATCTTTCTGGTTTAAATACAACAGGCCTTTCTTCCTGTTTCTCAATATCTGCATTCCAAGTATCTTTTGGGCTGCTCCCAGATTCTTCATCTCAAATTCTGAACTGAGCTTACCTTTCAAATCTTCTATTTTCCTCATACTTTTACTTGCTATCAGCATGTCATCAACATACAGTAACAGATATACCCTTGAGCCTGCACTATCCTCCTTGCTTACATAAATGCAACAGTCATAAGATGATCTGCAATACCCTTGAGTAATCATAAACTCATCAAACCTCTTGTACCACATCCTTGGAGATTGTTTTAGTCCATAAAGTGACTTCTTAAGTAAACAAACCTTCTCCTCTTTGTTTCCAACTATATATCCATCTGGCTGTCTCATATAAATGATTTCGTCTAACTTCCCATGTAGAAAAGCTGTCTTGACATCCAACTGTTCTAATTCCAAATCAAACTTTGCAACAATAGACAACATCACTCTTATTGATCTATGCTTCACAACTGGACTGAATATTTCATTGAAATCCACACCCTCCTGTTGAGTAAAACCTTTGGCTACAAGCCTTGCTTTCAGTCTTGGTTTCTCAACACCAGGAATGCCCTCTTTCCTTTTGAATATCCATTTACTTCCTACCAGTTTCTGTCCCTTTGGTCTGCTCACTAGCTCCCATGTTTCATTCTTTATCAATGATTCCATTTCTTCATCCATTGCCTTAATCCACAATTCCTTATCAGTTGAGGTAATGGCTTGTTGATATGAGTAAGGTTCTGAGTCTGATACCTCAGCTGCAATATTGAAAGCAAAGGCCACCATATTATTCATTGCCAATCTGTTAGGTGGCTTTGGTATCCTCCTTTGTCTATCTCTTGCCAGCATGTAGTTACTTAGATCTTCTTGTTCCTGAGCTGGTTCCTCATGCTGAGATTCATCACTCTCATCACCTGGAGTTGCCTCTTCCACTGGTTGATCAGGTATATTAGCTGCTGCAGTCTCTTGAGGCTCCACCTCAATCAGAACATTTCTAGAGCTGCTACTATTCATTGACCCTTTATTCCCTTGTGGCTCAGTCTTATCACCTGCTCCATCTTTATAAGGAAACATTGACTCATTGAAAGTAACATCCCTACTGATAATTGTCCTTTTACCAATCTGATCCAAACACCATAACTTGTATCCTTTAACTCCTTCTGGATATCCCAAAAAAATGCATTTCAGTGCCCTTGCGGCTAGCTTGTCCTGCTTAATGTGAGCATAAGCTGCACATCCAAAGACCTTAAGTCTTGCATACTCAACTGGATGATCTGACCACATCTGCATTGGAGTCTTGAACTCTATAGCTGATGAGGGGCATCTGTTGATCAAATAATAGGCTGTGCTAACTGCCTCTGCCCAGAAAACCTTTGGTAACCCAGCTTGAATTAACATACATCTAACTCTTTCTAGTATCGTTCTGTTGTACCTCTCAGCAATACCATTCTGCTGAGGTGTACCAGCAACTGTGTGGTGTTTAGAAATCCCAGCAGCTTTACAAAGATTTAAGAAATCAGTTGATAGATACTCTAATCCATTATCAGTCCTTAACCTCTTAATCCTTTTCCCTGTCTGATTCTCAACCAAGGTTTTCCATTCCTTGAAAGTTTCTAACACATCACTCTTCAATCTTAGAATATACACCCAAACTCTCCTTGTATAGTCATCTATAAAAGTGACAAAATACCTTCTACCTCCATGAGAAGACACCCTAGAAGGCCCCCAAAGATCTGAATGGATATACTCTAATTTCTCAGAAGTTCTGTGAACTGCTTTACCAAAACTGACTTTGCTAGATTTACCAAAAATACAGTTTTCACAAAAGCCTAACTTTCCCAGATTTTCACTACCAAAACAACCCTGCTCAAACAATTTTTTCAGACCCAATTCACTAACATGCCCCAACCTCAAATGCCACAAATCCACATTATTATGCACATCCTCCTTCACTGATACACTATCCACTGATCCAACAATAGTATTTCCTAATAATGCATATACACCATTTATCCTTTTACCTTTTAGAACAACCATAGATCCTTTTGACACCTTCATTACTCCATTCTCTGCCTTAAACACATGGCCACACCTGTCCAAAGTACCCAAAGAAATTAAATTACGTTTAAGTTCAGGGACATACCTCACATCATGAAGAGTTGCTTCTTGTCCACCAGCAAGCTTGAGCTTGACAGTCCCAGCACCTTTCATCCTGCAGGCTTTGTCATTTCCCAGCAGCACAAGACCACCATCCACTTCTTTGAACTCTTGAATCCAGGCTTTGTTGGGTGTCATATGGTATGAACACCCACTATCTAGTATCCATCCTTGACTTGTATCTGCCTCTGTAACCACCAGCACATCTGCACTTTCATATCCCTCTTCAGCAACAGCAGCCTCACCCTTGTCTCCATCTTTGTGATGATTCTGCTTCTTCCTTTCAGGACAATCTTTTCTGAAATGCCCTTCTTTGTGGCAGAAGAAACACTTCAGTTTCTTGGCTCCACCTTGCTGTGAAGAGTTGTGTTGAACCTTGGACTTAAAGCCTCCCTTAGATGCCTTCTTCTGGAAATTCTTTTTGTCAAACTTTTTATGAACACTTAGGCCTTCACCTGCAGAACTTGAACTGTTTCCCTCAATCTGCTTTGACTTTAAAGCTGATGTTACTTCTTCCAGTGAAAGGGAATCCCTTGAATACTTCATGGTCTCCACAAATGAGTGATATGAAGGGGGCAATGCATTGAGGATCATGATTGCCTGATCTTCATCATCAATCTTGATTTCCAAATTTTCCAAATCAAGTATAATTTTGGAGAACTCATCCAGACTTTCATCAAGGTCTTTATCTTCACTTATTTTGAATCCAAATAGTTTACCTTTAAGAAAAACCTTGTTGGTGAGGGACTTGGTCATGTACAGTGATTCTAACTTCAGCCAAACTGCTGCTGCGGTCTTCTCCTTGGCCACCTCTCGAAGAACTTTATCTCCCAAATGCAGAATAATAGAACTATAGGCCAGCTCCTTCGCCTCATCGATTTCATCTTGTGTCATCGTCGCCGGGAAATCTTTCTCACCATCCAGTGCTTTAACCACCTTCATCTGAACAAGGATCGCCCGCATCCGTTGACGCCATAAACTGAAATCTCCCTTGCCATCGAACCGGTCAATCTCAATCTTCATCGGACCCATCACTGCACTTCAAGCTTCTGATACCAATTGTACGAGTTTGCGCCGATCGAACACGACAGTGATGAGAATTAGAAAACTGAAAACGAAATTGACACGATGGATTTACCCTGGTTCGGGGACTTCTTCCCCTACTCCAGCAACCAAATGAGAGCCGATTTTATTGAGCTTTTGAGAACGATTACAACTTCAGAACGATTACAAATGATGCAGAGGAATGAAACGAACAACAATCACAAGCTAATTCGCTCTAATCAGAAAAGCCCCAAATCTGGAGTTTCGCTCAAGAACCCTAACTTTCGAATTGCAGAACTTACTGATTTCCAGGCGCTGAAGGAACTTTATATGCAACTTGACGAAACGACATCGAACAGACTCAAACGGTTTCCAAACGACAACGCATAACTGATCCAGCTGGACTGTAACCGAAATAACTGACGATCACGTGCCATCCACGAACGAGCATCAGCAACAGACCAGGTCGGCTGGCCGATCGCGCGCTCTACTTGGCCGATCGGCTGCCCGGTCGTGCGCTCCTCTTGGCCGATCGGCTGGCCGGTCGGCTGCCCTGTCTCGCCCGATCAGCTGCTCTTCTCTTCTCCTCTAAAACACTGAAGAACCAATCCATATAGCTCAATAAAACCCAGGGCATCTCCAGTTGAGTTCAACATTCATACCCTATATATATATAGAAGCGCTCAAATGTTAACCCCTTCTTAGCATGTTAACGTGTTAACCCAATCAGGATGCGCCACGTGTCTCACGCAACCAATGAGGATGAGCCACATGTCCCACTCACCCAACTACCTCCACTCACATGTCCAAATGGGCCCGTGCTTTTGAGGTGGCGCGTCCTCATTGGTTGCGTGAGACACGTGGCTCATCCTCATTGGGTTAACACGTTAACATGCTAAGAAGAGTTAACATTTGAGCGCGCCCCTATATATATAGGAGCGTTCAAATGAGGCAGTGAGACACGATCTGAGCCACACATCTAAACCCCCATGCTTTGTGGGTGCGCCACGTATCCCACTACCAAAATCCTGCACTATTCAAAAAGCAAAACACTAATCTGGTACTATTCCCTGCCACATCAACAAAATGAGTGGCTCACAACGTGTCTCATTCTACCAACCCTGCCTCAACCGAGTGCTCCCCTATATATATATATATAGAGGAGTGGTCAAATGAGGCCACTCACTATTGGTGAGGTCGTGAGGCCCCAATCTAAACCACACATCTAAACCCCCCGTGCTTTGTGAGTGCGTCATGTGTCCCACTACCAAAATCCATCAACAGTAAAAAGCAAAATACTATTCTCTGCACCTTTAAATCTCAACCATTAGATCAAAATGATCTAAAGGTGTGAGATTGGGCCTCATGACCTCACCAATAGTGAGTGGCCTCATTTGAGCGCCCTATATATATAGGAGCGTTCAAATTAGGCAGTGAACAGTAAATTGAGGCAGTGAGGCACGATCTGAGTCACACATCCAAACCCTCCGTGCTTTGTGGCCGCGCCACGTGGCAAATAGTAAACCCACTACCAACAGTAGTGTGAACACAAAAATGGCGGCTGTGAACGTGGCTTCGCCACGTGTCACAATGAGTGGCCCAGATCATGCCTCACGTGCCTCATTCTTACAACCCTGCCTCAACCGAGTGCTCCCCTATATATATAGGATTGGAGAAGCGATCAAATGAGGCAAGCAAATTAGAATGAGGCAAGTGAGGCACGATCTGAGCCACACATCCAACCCCCCGTGCTTTGTGGGCGCGCCATGTGGCAAGTAGTAAACCCACTACCAACAGTAGTGTGAACGCGTTTGGCGGCTGTGAAACGTGACTTCGTCACGTGTCACAATGAGTGGCCCAGATCGTGCCTCACATGCTTCATTCTTATACCCCTGCCTCAACCGAACGCTCCCCTATAGGATTGTGATCATATACAAAGTATTAAGTTGGGTACAAAATAAAAAGTAATCTGAATCATTAGATTAGATTATCTAATGGCTCATAATTAGGATTCAGATCGGGTGCTGCGCAGCTAAATGCTGCCAGCTCCCGAAACGACGCCGTTTTGATTTTGATTTTAATTTAGGGTTAAGGTATGTAAAACGACAGCGTTATGATGCAAATTGCGACTTCTCTCACGTGACGCTCACTAACGGCGCTTTCTCCTTCTCCGTCATCCTTATTCGCTCAGTCCATCGTTTCTCTCCCCTGGCGATCCGCGATTGGCAAGTCAATGAGTCGAAGACATGTATGAGCTCGGGTTCGGATTTGAGATGAGCTGAAGGCATATCTGAGATTGATCAATTGTAATTTGTATCTGATGCGATTCCAACTTTGGAGTTGAAGACTCTTTTCAAGGACATCTAATTTGTTGGCGTCGTCTTGCTTTCTGTGGACAACCTTTGGTTCCGGTATGAGATCAATTCATTATGTTGAACATATGTCTAGTGTTTTGAAGTTCCAATTTTTGCCAAAAGATTGCATTTTGTTCACACTTGCCTTATTGTTTGATGAAATGCTTCACTTATTGAGGAAATCACTCTCTCTTGAGAGTTGCTTCATAACTATCATGGCAGTTAATCAAGTTCATATATGTTGACCATTTTGTCAGCAGGCCTATGCATGAAATCACTTTATTTACTATTGACAGACCAAAGCTTCTTGCCGTGGTAAACCCATATTATGATTCTAATTGTATCTATGATGTCTTGTAATTTTTAGCAGCTATGGATTTGCAAGGAAATGATGGAAATATCAAAAATGTATGTTTTGGTGTTTGGGGTTGGATGGAATGGAATGGAAAAGAGTGTATTAGCTGGAAATCTTGAAAATTAGCACTTAGCAGCAACATTCAACTACTTGTGTTTCACTTTCAGTTAACTTCATTGCTCTCGGACATCAGACTGAATATTCAAGAGGCTCATGCATTCTCACCCACTGATGGCTATTCCTTGGATGTATTTGTAGTTGATGGTTGGTCCCAAGAGGTCTGTGTCATTTGCCATTTAGTAATTGTTTTCTTTTCTTTTCTACATCTTATGTAAGTGTGCCAACTTACTTAAGTGATTTCTGCTGTCAAATTACAGGAAATCAGTTATATAAACTTTCTCTCTTGAGTGTTACATCTATTGTTTATTAACTTAATGTATAGTTAACACTGAATTATGAAATACATGTGGCAGTTAAGTTTTCATTCTCTTATGATCTGATTGTTGTTTGCCTGCAGATAATGCTGTCACTGCTATAAGATTGCAAAAAACAAAATCAAAAGATGCAAGTCAAAAAAGAAGAGCATGAAGCAAGGACAAGAAAAAAAAACCATCTGCTTTATAGAAATAGAAGCACAATGTATAAGTAGATTTGTGAATGATGTATACATTCAAAATTATTGTAAATAAGTAGGAACAAGTTTGATTTAAATAAAAACTCTATTCCCCTGCCCTACATCTTCTTCTTCTTATTTTGTAGCAGGAACATGTCTACATCCTCTTCTTCTTATTTTGCAGCAGGGAACTCTTCCATTTTTATAATTAACTCTGTCCATCTTTGTCGAACACTGTTCTGTCTTCACTCAACCATGCTAGGTTTGCAGGCATCTCAACCACCTATCAAGTGAGAAATTCAATTAATATAAAATATGACGCGAAAAATATAGAATAGTATACCGTGCAAATCACAATGAAGTATTTAAGAAAACTTACTCCGTTTTTTATATACTGAATTTCGGATAAATCTAATGGTTGTTTTTCCTTTCCTTCATTCTTCTTCTTCTTGGTGTGCTTCATTCTTCTTCTTTTATATACTGAATTTCGGATATATGAATTGTATCGCTGGTATGCAGTGAATGGTTATGATCCAAGCATAACCGATAAATCCGATATTTTCCAAAGGTTGTTGGTGTTCTATGAATTCCAAACCTAACTTCACAATTTGTTCTTGTTTCAGCTCGACCTCTTTTCCTTGTTTCAAGTCCACTGTCTTCCTTGCCTTTTCCTTCCTTGTTGCATACATATACTACATTTGATGGCAATTGATCTACTTTGCTCACATGACTGTAAAATTTACGGGGAGTAAATCCTGTTCGTGCTCCAAATTCAACCCAAAACTCCCACGCATCTTCTACAGAGTTAAAATCCATTCCTAACTTCGGAATGTATCCTAGTTCTTCTCTGCAAATTGGACATCATGTAAAAAATAATGTAACTTTTTCTAGTCTTAACTAAACATACCCTGATTTGTTCAACTGAACAGATAACTCGATACGAAAACTTCTATGACTTGATAATCACCACATTACTTACATGTTGCTGCGAAATTCAACACCTTGCAATATGCCGATCTGTGATTGTGAATCCATTCCATCCATGTTGTTGCGAAATCAAATAGCTTGCGACACTGCAAATTGATATGTGGAATTGCTTCCATCTGATTTGCTTCGAATTTGTTAAATATTTCGTCCGCGAATCTTGCATAATCAAATCGCCAGGGGAGAGAAACGATGGACTGAGCGAATAAGGATGACGGAGAAGGAGAAAGCGCCGTTAGTGAGCGTCACGTGAGAGAAGTCGCACTTTTCATCATAACACTGTCGTTTTACATACCTTAAGCCTAAATTAAAATCAAAATCAAAACGGCGTCGTTTCGGGAGCTGGCAGCATTTAGCTGCGCAGCACCCGATCTGAATCCTCATAATTATTCATGATTTAATAATTTAGAAATCTAATCCTTAATTAAATAAGGGCATGATGGTGATTATACCATAAACTTCACACCGTTAACGCTTCGTCAATCAAAATGAATATCATTAACCAAAAAAATCGACTACGAGGAGCCTCTTCTGGCCGAGCTACACCCATCCGGATCAACCCTAACATCGACGCCGACGCCGACAATATGAATCTTAATTTTTCTGTGTCAGCGACGGTGGTGCAGCTGGAGACGTCGGGGTTTGGAGGCGGTCGCAGATACGATGGGTTTTGTTTTCCGAAAGTTCGAAACTGTAGTTTGAGGATGGTGAACACGTTGAGGACAACCGCGGGTTGAGAAAGATGTCGACGAAGGCCGCCGGTACGGTGTCTTTGTATTATCGGAATTCGAAGATTCCTAAGCGGAATTGGACTGTGGGATGCGCAAGCTAGCATTCATACTGCTCCTACGCAGTCGAAGCCTCTTGGCAATGATCATGCGATGAATGAATTGGATACGATTTTAAAGTCAGGTGATGTGAATTTGTATGCAGTTGGAGTTCTGAGTTTATGTAGTTTTGAGTGTTAGGTTGGGGTGCCTTTGAATAAATCAGTATAAGCTTGTTGTTACATGTAAATCATCATGAACATCTTAGATGAATAGCTGGAGTTGTGCACTTTGCTATGTCTATTTTGTGCCTGATTCTTCCTAATCTAGCTATATGCATAAGAACAGTCAGTAATTGAGCAAAATCTAGCTATATGCTCTCTTAGTCGCTTATCCTTATTGTTGGAGGTGTAGTGGAACTTGTTTTGAAAAGCTCATGATAAAATTGGGGTTTAGATTAATTTTCTAGATTAATGAACTCTTACTCGTTAAGTTTGTTCACCATATTAGAATCTTTATGGTTTTGTGCAGTATAATGACAGTGAAAATGAAATTCAAGCATCTTGTGTGAATATGTTTCAAGTGGAATGTGGATGGTCTTGGCGACGAGCATATGAATTTAGAAAACTTACACCCTGAGTTGGTTGATGGAAGACAACGCCACAAGGGACGTATGTTGTGTACTTCCAAAGGGGAATACAAAGAACGAACCATGCTACTTTGTGGATGCGTTGATCAACTTTGACCTTGCTTTGCAGGATTGTATTGAGCTTATTAACAGTACATGAGGCATGCCAGAGCAATCAACTTGTGCTTAAGAATCATGGTGCTTTTTTTTGTATTACTACTCCATTCAAACGAATCTATTGTGATAGTATAGTTCACAACATAAGCTTTTATTCCCCATCAAAAAAAACATAAGCTTTTATTCACAAAATGTTCACATAATAAAAATTGTATTCACCAATTAAGTGTTGTGTATAGGGGTGGGCGCGGTGCGGGTTGGTGCGGTTTAAGGGTAAATTCGCAACAGCACCACATTATCTGGTTTGGAAATTTTTCAAACCGCAAACCGCATTACAAAAGTGAAAACCAAATATGCACCACACCACATTATGCGGTGTGGTTTGGTTTAAAAACCGATTTTGAAAGTTTACAACAAAAAACATAGTTGAATGTTAGAGACTTGTAGTTTTTTTTGTAACAAGTTCAAAACCTGATTCATTACTTGCAGCCACCTGATTCATTATCAAGAAAACAACCACCTCCAACAAAAGACACAGACTCGCTAACCTAGCAAAACGAAAGATCGGGGATACATGATCATTCATGGTTTTCTTGAACCTGTTTCTGATTCTAATTTTTCAAGCTCCACATAGAGTTCTAGTTCTATTTTCGTAGGCTCTTTATACATGGAAAATGATCCAGCCCTAAGCCAATCATTTAGACAAACCAACCCTTCAACCATCGTTAGGATTTAATGTAGCTCTAAATGGATCCACCACCCTTGATCCAAGACTGAAAGCTGATTTTGAAGCAACTGTAGAAGCTGGAACTGCAAATATGTCCTTGGCAATTTTAGATAGAATAAGATACCTTGATGCATTTTCCTTCCACCAATCCAAAAGATTGAAATTCCTGTTTGAAGGGTCTTCAGATGGTTCATTGAAGTACTTGTCTATTTCATCTTTAATCTCAACAACATCCTTCTGTTTTCTTAGCTTCATAAATGGACTCATTGATGAATTATAAGAATCATCTTCTTCTCTGTCAAATAAAGAAGATTCATCATTTACCATATTAATCGAAGTTTGAGAAGGCACACCAACCTTAACTGCATACTCTGAATACAATTCTCTGAACTTACTTATCACTGCATCCACTCTTGTTTTTACCCATGTCTTTTTTATGCTCTTCTCTTCTTCCGTTGTCAAGTTGTACGTGTCATTCTTTTTATATAACTTTGGAAAGAAAAACTCCAAATACAGTAGTTTGTACCTAGGATCAAGTACCACAGCAAAGGCAAGAGCCACATTAATGTCTTCGTTCCAATATTTATCAAATTTTTCTCTCATAGCAAGCCCCACTCTAACCATGTTGAATTGAGCACGTTGGGCCTATGTTAACCAACGGCAATGAGCACGTTGGGCCTATGTTAACCAACGTCAATGACAAAGCCTACAGGCATGCACCCCAACCAATTCTCAAGGCCCGTGAATAATGCACGGATTTTGGAACCTTGCCGGTTGTTGGTGGGAGTCTAACCATGGACATTCCCCACCCTTTAACATGCGCAAGTAGGCAACATGTTAACACTTTTGTTGAATTGAGCATGTTGTGCCTATGTTAACCAATGACAATGAGCACGTTGGGCCTATGTTAATCAACGACAATGACAAAGCCTGCAGGCATGCACCCCAACCAATTCTCAAGGCCCGTGAATAATGCACGGATTTTGGAACCTTGTTATATTTATTTTCTTATGAAAATGAGTTAAGAAATAATAATTTAATTTGTATTCATACCTGTCATATGGTAAATTATCAAGCTATATAAATTTAAAATAGTATAGTCACCCATGCATCATGTATATAAGGGAAAAACTTGAAAATTTAACAATATGAATCAAGAAAAAAATTATTTTATTTTTATTCATACATGTTATATGATAAATTAAAAAATCGCAAAAAATTAATTTAAAAATAACACTCATTCGTAGTATGCAATTTAAAGAATATTTAAATATTATAATAAAATTAAATGTTAAAAATACACCGTGAAAAATATATAGATTTAATTAAAGAAAAAAGTATTTGATTTTATTTTGACTAATGGAGTTGACTAAAGGAGTTAACTAAATCCGTTAACATTAACGGATTTATTGAATTTGCCCCCTAATTGGAAAATGTGGTAGTTCGGACCTCAAATTGGAATTGAGTGGTAGTTCGGGGCCCCTTTTTGTAGTTTTTCCTAAAAAAACTCAATGAAAACTGGTACAATATCAATTGAGTATTCTTAGTTCAAATTTATAATGTTTTACAATTAAAAAAATTTACTATGCAAGTAGCTGGGCAGTATTTTTTTTGGGCGGTGTTACTAATTGAAAGAACGAGCTACATAATATGGGATTTTTTATAATTATTCTCATCTTTAGCCCATCGAAGCCAACATCTGAAATATCAGGATTGGTATTCGAGAATTTTAAAAAAAAGTAGACATTTTTTCCCATTTAACTAGACTGTGGTTAACTTTTATCTTTGAGATTATTGGCTTGGAATCAAATAATCACAATACACACTTATCGGTAACACTAATAAAACGCATATGACACTTAACACAACACGTCAAACGAATATAAACTACTGATAACAAATTAAAAAAGAGCCTGAAGTCAATTGTGAGACTCCTAACGAGTCATAGCTCATAACAAAGAATTATAACAAGTCAATCAATGCAATTTGTGTTATATTTAATAAATAACATAGCAAAACAGTTCAGATTGTAGCTCAGTTGGTTAGACACATTAGGGGTTAATTGTCAAGTTCTGTGTTCGAGTCATTTGTTCTTCCGATTTATGTGCTATTTATAACTATTGGTTCATTTTTGGGCTGGAAAGTTACTTGGGCATATTTGTTGATTTTTGGGCTGAAAAGGTACTTGGGCATATTTATATCTACTTGTTGATTTTTGGGCTACAAAGTTACTTGGGCAGATGCCCAAGATGCCCTCCATGTAGGTCCGTCACTGAACATAGTGCCTTGCTTGTGATTGCTTCCCGCACATTCCATACACTTTTTGAACATATTGTCAAGTTTTAAGTGTGGAGTCAAAAGAGGGCGAAAAAATAGGCCCCAACAAAAATTTTGTGGTCAAAAACGGCAAAGCTCCGACGAAAAACTTTCTCAAAGCGCTAGAGAAGTTTTGCTTCAAAAATATACAAATGTCGGGGGTTAGAAAGAAAGGTTCCCCGTCGAAAGCATTTGTAGGCTAAAGGCCATTTGAAAAAAAAAAGATGAATAAAAAGCACTTAAAACTTGACTATATGTTTTCCTTCATCTCTTCATTTGTGCGGGATTCATCATTTGCATTGTGTGCTAGTTTGACTAACTCTTGAACGATCCTTGTGCTTGCACGAGAGCTATCATTTGGTCTATGCTCGTTTTCTAAGAACTCTAGTGTCGAACGCGTCTTTTCTTATGTATTATGGCTATAGCGCCTAAGACTTGGGATTGAGTTCTAAGTCACAAACCCATGGACTAGCCCTAACTAGCATAGGTGAGCGATTGACCCTTTTTGTGCAAACTACTAACTTTGCTTCTATTGTATTGCCATGAAAATGAGTGGATTATTGGATTCGACATTTGATTGCTCCAGTATTGATGACCTTGAATGCACAATCTCTTAAGTACTGAAATGGTTTGAAAGTTCATTTGATGGTAATATGATGGTAGTCCTAGTTTGGGATGAGGAATTTGTTTTGAGAAATCCTAGCCTTGTTTGAACACTCTTGCTTGCATTCTCATGGGATAGGTGCATTGGGAATTTGTGAGTACTAACTTTTCTGAAAACTCTCACGAGACTATAACTCCTCCACTAGGGTAGCCTAGGGGTTTAAAGGCTTAGTGCATGCGTTAAATGCACTCGTAACGCCTACAAAAAGGAGCTAGGTAGGTTGTATATATTTTCATTCGACTTTAATTGACATGTTTAGGAATAATGATCGAGACCTTGAAATAAACACTTACAGCAAATGGGCAAAAAAACATAGCGCCACTAGCTTTTCGCCATTTGCTTACTCTTAACATGTGCTCGTACTTTTCTAGGGACGAACAAAGCTTAAGTGTGGAGTGTTGATAAGTTGAATTTTTGACTTGTTCTTTGCCATATTTAATTAAGACTTTGATTTGTTTCCGACATATTTTGATGTCATTTGACCCTTACCTTGCACATTTCATGTACAAAATGATTCTCTACCAATGTCAAGACCTAAAGATGAAGATTACGCAAAATGTCGAAGGTTCGGGACAAAATGAACAGAATTGGAGTGCTACCTGACCGGATACCAAAATGACTCAAAACTTACCCGAACGGATACCAAAAGCTCCTCGGATCAAGCTACCCGCCCGGATAGCATTGTGACAAAAAAAGCTATCCGGACGGATAGCTAACCTTAACTAGAAATTTCAGTTCGTGCTATAAATAGAAAGAGAGGGTTTTTGACCTAAGTGAGGTGGTTTAGAGAGAAAAAGTGTGAGAAAAGGTCTAAGGATGGCTCACCATCATCAAAGGATTGATTGGGGGAGAAGAGAGAAGATCAAGGAAGGAATCTAAAGCTTGAATCATCTACCACTTGGATTTTCTCTACTCATCTTTTCTCCCTCATGATGATGTGTGAGTAGTTCTTGTGTTTTGAGGATTCTACAACCCTCCTTGGTACTCTATGATCACAAATATACATTGATATTTATGTGGATGATTGTTGATTTCATTTTCTCTTGTGTTATGAAATGCTATGTTGCAAGGTGTTTGATGAAATGCCTAAGTAACAAATTATACAAAAACTTAAACCTACAACTTGAAAGAGCTAGGGAATAGTTTTAGTATGGAGAAAATGATCCATATTTTAATCACGAAAGTGAACCCTAGGATATGGATGCTTGACTAGGATTAAATGTTTAATTCATTGGATTTGGGTTGTAATGAAAGTTATGAACTAAGTGGTGAGTTAAAGTGAATTATTATCTTGAAAGAGTGAGACTCCACCTTTGATGGTCTAAGGCCTTAGGAAATATCAACGAAAGTTGATTTCCATAAGTCTTGGGCTAGGTCATTAAGCAAATCATCAATTAATCCCAACGAATGGTGTTGAATTCATTTTCACTAAGTGCTTGACATTTGACATGCTACCAAGTGTTTGATGAAATGCCTAGGTAACATGTTGATCTTAAAACTTGACCGAAGTATCGATGGACCTTAGTGAAGGTTTCGATGTAGTGAAAATATCTAGTGTTTACGACGGTAAATGCATGGAATTAAAGTGAACTATACTTTATGCATATGACATTTATTACCTTGGGAGATGTTCCAAGGATAATAAAGGCTATAGAGTAAATAACATCTCGATGGAGTGAGGTTCTAATTAAGATGGCTTGACTAAGAATAAGTTCACATGAAAATTGGTTTACCTTAGTCTAAGCTAGGTTCTAGACTATTTGACACCATGAAACGCTTAACTCTAGTATACATGACCATTAGGGAATTCCAAGGAGGGGAGTAACCCCTCGAACCTTCATACATCTATCTTCTATCTCTAATTACTTGCCACTTAAGATTTAGACACACACCCTTATACATTTGAATTAGAATAGCTGAATAGAAACACAATCTTATATAGTGCATGTGCTTGGTGATAAGTCGAGTTTTCGACTTATTATTCCCCATATTTTATGAAGGCTTTGATTCTTTTCGGATATATTTTGATGTCATTTGACCCTTGTCTCTCACATTTCAGGTACAAAATGACTCTCCATTAAAGTCAAGACCTCATAGACCAATATTCCATGAAAAACCAAAGTTTCGGGGCAAAATAGGGCAACATGACCTTTCCAACTTATGTTGAAATGCCCAGAGCGCATATGGTGTCCAAATGGGTCAATTTAGAGCTTGCTGGAAATCTAACGCAAAGGGCTACAACTTTTTAGTTGATGCCAAGACCAAATTTGGACGTTAAGACCTGAGAAAAGGCACCAGAAGTCGTATTCGCTCGAGCACCCGCCTCCACTCGCCCGAGTACCGATGCCTAAAAACTCGAAATTCTTCTGACCATGTCACTCGGCCGAGTATGATGCCTTACTCGCCCGAGTACCAGCTTCCCCCTGCAACATGCACCCTCTGATAATAGTACTCGCCTGAGTACGAGTCTGCCTACGAGTTCGCTTACCACAGTACTCGCTCGAGTATGCATCTCAGCCAAAGCCACACATGTCTCAGAGGCTCGTTCTCGCCCGAGGGTAATTGGTACTCGCCCGAGTAGCACTCCTGAACCAGATTTTTCAGCCCGATCCTATAAATAGAAAATGAGGGTTTTGACTTAAAGGAGGTTGTTTTTGGAGAGAAAAAGTGTGAAGAAAGGGCCAAGGAAGACTCAACATCACCATAGGATTGCTTGGGGGAGAATAGGGAAGATCAAGAAAGGAATCTAGTCTCCTACTTGGGTTTTCTCTACTCATCTATCCTCCCCTTTTGTTGTTTTGTAATGAAAACATGTTATCATGATGATGTGTGATTAGTTCTTGTGTTTTGAGGGTCTAGGACCCTCCTTGGCACTCTATGATCATTGAATATATATTGAAATTCATGTGGATGATTGTTGATTTCATTTTCTCTTGTGCTATGAAAATGATATGCTACACGGTGTTCGATAAAATGCCTAAGTGATAAATTAAAATAAAACTTGAACCAATGACTTGAAAGAGCTAGGAAATAGTTTTAGTATGGAGAAAATGATCCATATCTTAGTCATGAAAGTGAACTCTAAGAAATGGATGCTTGACTAGGATTAAATGTTTGATTCATTAGATTTGGTTTGTAATGAAAGTTATGGATTAAATCGTGAGTTAGAGTGAGTCAATGTCTTGAAAGAGTGCGACTCCACCTTCGACGGTTTAAGGCTTGAGGAAATGCCAACGAATGTTGGTTTCCATAAGACTTATAGTAGGTCATTAAGCAAATCATCGATTAACCCCATGAGTTACTTGTATTTGATCCTTTGAGTTGCTATGGAGGGAAATAGTTCTCGAAACTCCTTTTATCCATCTTTTATCTCTAGTTACTTGTCACTTAGGATTTAGATACACACACCTTTATACATTTGTATTAGAATAGCCGAATAGAAACACAATCTCATATAGTGCATGTGCTGGGTTCGACCCGGTACTTTACTGGTATTATAAATGTTTTGACTTACTACCGATCCTCTATTAATTGATACTATTTAGAGGCTAAAAAGAATAGTTTGTCACTTGGTTTGCTCCTTTGGGTTCGACCCGGTCTCACCGGTTTTATAAATTGTTTTTGGCTAGAGTTTCTATTGCATTTATTTGCATGCGAAAATTTACAACGTCAGTGGACGACATGTCGTTGGAGGATTAGTCGGAAAGGCCATATCGTATTATCGTACGAAGGAATGTGGCGTTCGTAGGAGTAGAGAAGGGATCAATAGTTTGAGATATCTGTTTGATCAGATGTCTTCAAGGGATTTTCAGAACCCAAATGGACCTGATTGTTTTTCTCGTATCGACACAATGTAAAGGTTGATATGTTTACTTAAATTGTGAAGTGCAAGGTGCATGTGTTGTCCAAATAAGTATAGGAAACTTTGTCACAGTTTAGACAATGAAGCTGCATGACCAACATTAGGCAGCGCAATTGAGAACACAATGTGTTATCTTTCATTATCTTGATAGATCAATTATGAGTCAAGGGATGCTTCATCGATCAGGGCATAGTTATATAAAACCGAGCTTCAATGTTATTGTGTAAAACTCTACTTGTAAGATAAGAGCTGCGACGTCTCAAGGTTCGGTTTGGGCACTAATCATGCTACAAAAGAGTCGCCTCCTGAAAGAGCCTTCACAGAACATGTGCCTTAGTGCTTGTCGTGCTGTGAGCCTATCTGATGTATCATACTTGAGGAGGCCTTGCAATAGATGTATCAAGTCCCCTGCTGAATGGTCGACATTCTGCATTATTAAGTTAGGAAGCCTTTGCAGCTTTGAGACAGACCTGACATCATCCCTTGAAGATCCACCTTCGGTCCAATCTAACTTTCTTTTTCTGACATACTTTTCTGCATGTCTATCAGCTCTTTTGAGCATGTGAGGGGGGAGTGCTGTCACGACCCAAAATCTAGGCCGAGACCGGCACTTGACCCATTGCCAAGCAAGCCTCTCACTTACTTCCAACCAAAAACTTACTCTCGAATACGTGCATTTTAAATAAAATAACCAAAATGAAATAAATCCCTGGAAATATAACGTAACAAGTCTCACTACTAACATCCTAACTAAAGTACAACGGAGCGACATGTCTAACAGAAAACGAAATAACTAGATAAAATATAAATAACTCCAACGAGACGACTAGTTGTGTGGCACCATACGCGAAAAGAAACTTCCTCCGGAAAATGGTAGGTAACTCCTGACTTAGCAACTCACTTATCTGAAAAAGATGGGGGAAGAGGGGGTGAGTCTGGGGAGACTCAGTGAATAATTAATAAGCTTAATTACAATGACCATATTCATAAGCACATGCCCACAATCACATACTCCAAGTTTCACATCATAATAATAACATATGCAATAATGTATGAATGCATGAATGCGTGAAATGCAACCATCAATGACAGTCGTCACTGCCGGTCCGTCGGACCCTGTCACGAGCGAGCTGAGCCACAGCAGAAAAACCACAACTGCGCTGAGCCTCGCCAGAAAAACCACAAGCGTACTGAGCCACGTCAGAATAACCACAAATGGGCTGAGCTACGCCAGGAGAACCACGAGCGGGCTGGACCACGCCAGAATAACCACAAACGGGCCGAGCCATGCCAGAATCTCATCTCATGTCAATATGATGCATGTCGTGTATGCAATGATGCAAATATGCATATCAAAGTTCTCCACATGAATCCGTTCATCATATCAATCAAACATGCATCAATACACACCACTTATATTTAACGTCTCCGCAAGATGAGGGGTTTCATTTTCATCACTTCGTAATCACACAAACAATTCAATATCACGTGTCATATAAATAACGTATCATAATTAAGCATATTAACCACTCACAGTTTAATGACGATGCAACACCGATGTGTGAACAAGATTTGCTCCTCCTACTGCACCCGGAGTATCACCTAATGTAGCATGCAAAATTCAGCTCAGTTTCTATAGGATCATACTACTGCTCCTAGGATTTTTCTTAATTTTCATAGATGCAAACTTGCCGTAGCTCAGTCCATGTTGATCCCTTGAACGGTTAACCAATCGGTAGGTGATATACTTGATGTTTATCTAAAAACACAACACGTACCCTTTTTGACTTCCAATTATGACTAATGCACACCTTAGGATCATATATGTGTGTTTTAATTAACGGATCAGTCAAATAATCAATCAAAAAATTAATATTTGAGTTGTCTACTTGATGCACCCCCTTGCCCAGCCACACGTTGCAACTCATCTAAGCTACATCAACTCCATCTTC
The DNA here is from genome assembly GCA_033675215.1 of Rhodiola kirilowii. NCBI lineage: Eukaryota > Viridiplantae > Streptophyta > Magnoliopsida > Saxifragales > Crassulaceae > Rhodiola > Rhodiola kirilowii. Next base: position 56,622,285 of record CM066201.1, read on the forward strand.
TTTGTTTTACACTATAAAACCCAATTAATTTATACGACAACCCACCGTTTCCCATTGTCTATATAAAAGGCACCCTATTATAACTATCCGGCTACAACTCTACACACAAGTGTTACTTTTATATCTTACCCAACCTTATTCAATCACCGTGATTGGGTCCCTTTGTCCTCTGTGATCAATCAGTTACTTCTTCACTTCCAATCTCACGGCGCTGCGCTGCCCTTCTTTTATTTATTTTTTTTCTTAAACCCTAACTCACTTAAATTAAGGAAAACCTAAACAAATCTTCTAATGATTTTTTTTCTCTGGCCCACTAATCCATATCTATAACCGACTCACAAACGTTCAGTTTTCTCTTAAATAATAATTTGAATTACTAAATTGAATTTTTTTGATTATTTCAACTAAATAAATGTCCCACATTATAATGTACATCTCTTACTTTTTTTTAAAGCTCTCATAATCATATTCGTTCTCCCCAAATCTCCTTCTTGATTAATTCTTAAATTACATTTAATGCCACTTATTAATAATATATATATATATATATATTTCACGGATATTACAAGTGCTCCCAGTACCCTTTCCATAATGGCAAGAAGCTCGAGGTTCTCAATAGTTTGAAACAATGCTTCACCCTAAGCAAAGAAAATTAGAGTCAACAACGAGGACTCTCTCCAACACTAAAAAGGTTCACACAGATACAAAAATCACAGAGCAAGATTATAATCGGAAAATATTATTAGTAAATACTCGGTAGAGTTACATAGATCTATGAATCACTGTAAAAAAAGATTTACCTAAGATGATTACAGGAGCTCGATAATGTCTTGTTGAGACAATATAACTTTGGCCTTGTTTATTGTAGGTTGTACTGCCAAAATCAATTACTTTTTGATGGCACTGGATTTTGGTACCTTCTTGCAGAATGAGTAAGTCTTTGGGAGAACGTGAAGAAGCCTGAAGGAAATTAACAAATACTGAGTTAAGGCACACATTGAAGAAAAGGACCTGGTCAAAAGATAAACAATGAACATCCAATAACAGTTTTTAATAAATATGAGAGTTCATCAATCCATGAGAAATTCAACTCAAGCTATAATAACCTTGTAGTCGGGAACCTTAACATAATCTGAAGAAACTAGAAGTATGTGATCGGGCTTCAAATCAGTATGAATGAGGCGCATCCGCATATCATGCATGACTGCATACCGTTATAAACAGAAGCAGAATTAACACATAAAAGTTATGTTGTCATCCTGATTCAAAAGTTCTCTCACAATTGACATACATAAACTAAGGGTACCCACAAAACTGATTCAACGAAATATATATTTAGGACCTAGAAATTGAGTGGAATGATAGTTGTCTGCCAATCTCGCAGACAAGATCAATTGGAAATGAGCGATAACTGTTTTTTTGTAGGAAATCATACAAGCTTGGTCCAAGCTCCTCAAAGACCTGTAGCACCATTTGAATCCATCCACAACACTTAACCCCCATAAAATGTTAGGCATTAGTGAAATCAAGTCATTGCAAATTAGTCTTGTACTTACGATACAAATACGATTACGATAGTCAAACCAGTTCCGTATTAGAACACAACTGCAAGAACATCATAACTCAACTACTGCAAAACAGTTCATTAGGAAGCACATCAAGTGCCTCAAAAAGACATTAGAAAGCAAGATCAAAATACTCACCGATTGCCACCTATGTCATGTTTACCGAGCTTTTCTAACATCTCAATTTCAATCATTGATGCTTCACGATACTTCTTAACTCCACGTACTCTCTCTATCCCAACACTCTAAAACCTGACCAAAAGTATCTGTTGACAAAAATGATTAAAAGGTGTACAAAGAACAACGCTTGTGATCACAAATTCAGTCACATAGGGAATATAAAAACTGAATTCACTTAGGCCCTCACCTTCACCCATCTTGCTTTGGATCTTATCTGCACATACAGAAAACCAAAAAAAGGCTCGGTAAGATAACTCTTTTTGGACCACCACTGAGACACGGTAGATCTGATTTATATTAGATCACAAAGTCTTGAGCTTAATTACAGCGGGGTGTTAAATTATCTCCCATAGCAAAACTGTAATGACCATCTTTGTCATCCTTCCTCCATGGAGGTGAGTCACTGCGAGGCATGACATTAGGAAGACCACGTGAAAACGTGTTGATTCTGTTTGCAATGTCTAGAGACAAAGCCAAGGCATAACTTTAATCATGTTCTCAACCTCATGGCCATATAAATACATGGGCATAACCTAGACAGAAATAAATTTTATCAGTAACATTCAATATTTCTGCAAGAACAGTCAAGGGAGATTTCTAACAGAATACAACTAAATATTAAAAAAATTGAAACGCGATGAAAAAAAGCAATTCACAACTCAACAAAATCAATTGAATAAATTAGGTAATGAGCCAAAAAAAACACAATTTTCCAAATATACAATTTCAAAAATCTGTCTAGCATTAAAATCTGACTTTTGGGAGGGAAAAAAAATCATTCAAACAAATAAAGTTTCAATTTTATGCTCAAAAAAACAAAAAAAAACAATATTCTACAATCCACCCAAAATATTATCGCCAATCAATCTATCTCACAAACACATAACAGATCGAAAAAATCTATAAATCTAAAACTAAAAAATGCAAGCATAGACAACATCTGGTAAAACTAAAAAATGCAAGCATAGACAACATCTGGTAAACCTGTGGCACGTCCCAACCCAATCGTTGCCTCTTCCTAGGACGCTTATCCATGTTGCCGATAGAGAACTCAATGACACGCTCCGTCTCCATATCAATAGAAAATTTGTTTTTACTAATAAAATAGCGTGAATACCGGACAGTATAGGCTTCCAAGGGAAGGACATCACACAACGAAAAGTCCTCTCATTCTATAGAAAATGTTGTTACACCTCAAAGGCTTTGGCTTTGTTACTCCCATTCTGTGAGTTTCATATTGGATCCTCTGACCTCAAAGTCCTCCCATTCTCTTAAATTGTTGTAGACCTTTGAATGATCCTGCTGGATGACAAGCGTATTTTTAACCCTTTATAGTTGTCAAAGTGTGAGTTTTAGGGGTCAAATTGCAGTCAAACAAAATTTATAATCCTTGGTAAGCCAAGGGTCGATCCTAGGAGCAGTGCGTGTGAGTACTAGGTAACAAGTGACCTATTTAGCTATTCCGAATGACAAAGGTTTGTTTTGTTGTGAAAATTGCAGTATTAAATAACAGAAATTAAATTGCAAAAATTAAAGGCTGTGTTCTTATCAGAGGAAGAATTCCAAAATCCATACTTCACCCGTGCTAACCCCACCAATCATGCGATCATGTTATGTAAATTATTCATGCTATCGAATATGGAATATAACCGAAATAACACTAGACAAGCCGCCCATCCACGGATCATTGTCTAGATTAATCTCAATCGTTGAACGCCGCCCATCCACGGATTATCAACGATCTCGATTTATTAAACTAAAGGTTTTCCTATTAGTTCATGTAAACATGACCTAACATCAATTTCATGCAATCCGGTTAATCCCTAGGGCCCATCCACCTTTCGGCATATAACCTAAATACGTTCTATCAATGCAAACATACCCTTTGATGTAAATACATGCATAGAACGATAAAATTAAGCACGCAATGAAATTGAATATTCAAATCGCATAAATAATAAATTTCAATTGATCACATGAGAGTTAGGGTTACATAGCACGGGATCCGTAGGATCCCGGAATAGAGAAGACTACTCGCTATTCATGGCGATTAACCAAAAACAATGTAATATGAAAGGAAGAAACGAATAAACCGTAGAGATTATCCTCGTTGATCCTCACGATTGAAAGCTTGTCTTCTCTCCCAAGTTAGGGTTTTTCTCCAAAGTAACAACAACCCAGTCTATTCTATTTGTGTTTCCTTATATAGACCGTCTAAAAAGGCCGAAAAGCCCAAAAATCGAATTTAGAAACAAATTTGTAACTTTCAGCCGACGGTCCTGTTACAGCCCAGTATGTAACGGCTGTAACGGTTGAAGCCCAAATCTCGGATGCGTTTCATAGCCGTTACACTCGTTACAGCCAAGGTGTAACGGGTGACTATTCTTGTAACGGGCGGCTCTGAAAACTCGGGTAGAAAACACAGCCGTTACACCCGTTACAGCCTGGTGTGTAACGGCTGGTGAGCTTGTAACGGGCAGTGCTGGCTTAATTCTTGTTTTTGGCCTTTTTCGATCGATCTTTCCGTTCTTTTGACATTTCGACTCCAAGGAGCGATGACATGTCGGTTTTACCTGAAACACTAGAGAATGACATCAAACATAGACAATTTGCCGGGAGAACGAGCGAAATCCTTCATCGAATGTAGCGAATGATTAGTCGAAACATCGACTGATCACTGGGTCAGCAAACTAACAGTCCTCAAGGTATGCGCAGAGCGTCAAATTTCCTGAGTACCGAGTTCGAAGCAAATAGAGAGATATCAGAACTAAAAGTATCATGGATTTATACCATTCTGTCTCTTGTGGAGCTTCTCCTGGAACGTTCTGCAGCAGTCACAATTTGGTCTTTAATAGCAAACTCCAAGTACAGGATCTGAGTTTCATCATTTCGATTACTTTCCTTCAACCGTGCATTTCTTACTGCATCAAGTGTAATGTAATCTGGTTTAACTCCCTGCTCCAGCATCTGGGTAAAAATCTGGTAGGCTGCCTTCGCGTCACCTACATTGCATAAACCTCCAATAATCGACGTATAAGTATACTCATTGGGGGAAACCCCATCAGCCTTCATTTCATGAAATAGACGTTGGGCCCGTCCTACCCTTCCAGCACGAAAAAACCCATTTATTATTGAGGTATATGTAACAACATTTGGGTCAGGTCCACGAGTCTTCATTTCAGTAAACATATGCCAAGCCTCCTCAAACTGACCAACACGACACAAGCCATGAATTAAACAATTATAAGTTACAACATTCGGGTCAGGTCCACGAGTCTTCATTTCAGTAAACATATGCCAAGCCTCCTCAAACTGACAAACACGACACAAGCCATGAATTAAACAATTGTAAGTTACAACATTCGGGTCAAGTCCACGAGTCTTCATTTCAGTAAACATATGGCAAGCCTCCTCAAGTTCACCAGCACGACACAAGCCATCAATTAAACAATTATAAGTTACAACATTCGGGTCAGGTCCCCGAGTCTTCATTTCAGTAAACATATGCCAAGCGTCCTCAAATTGACCAACACGACACAAGCCATGAATTAAACAAGTACAAGTTACAACATCCGGGTCAGGTCCACGAGTCTTCATTTCAGTAAACATATGCCAAGCCTCCTGAAGTTCACCAGCACGACACAAGCCATGCATTAAACAATTATAAGTTACAACATTCGGGTCAAGTCCACGAGTCTTCATTTCAGTAAACATATGCCAAGCCTCCTCAAGTTCACAAGCACGACACATGCCATGCATTAAACAAGTATAAGTTACAACATTCGGGTCAGGTCCACGAGTCTTCATTTCTGTAAACATATGCCAAGCATCCTCAAACTGACCAGCACGACAAAAGCCATTAATTAAACAATTATAAGTTATAACATTCGGAGATAGTGCACTGTTCTTCATCTCATGAACCATACACAGCGCGTCCTCAATCTGACCAGCCCGACAAAAGCCATGAATGATCATATTATAAGTGGCAGCGTTAGGACAAATACCGTAATACTTCATATCAGACAACATATTTTTGGCCTTCTCCAACTCTTGAGCAGAGCACCAAAAATAAATAAACGAATGATAAGCAAACAAATATGGCAGAATCCCCTGCCGCCTCATCTCAACCATCAATTGCTCAGCTTTGACAACCGATCCCTTTTCAATAAGATAGTGAATTGCCACACTGTGACACACCGAAATAAGCTGCATAACAATAGCCGAATCCGCATACAACTTACCAGCCAACTTATGGCACAAATGAACGGCCAGATCCAAATCCCCCAAACTACACAATCCTCCATAAAAAGTCCGCCACATTACCTCATCAGGACTGCACCCAATCTCCTCCATCCTACACAAAAGCCACCCAGCCTTCTCCACCCTCTTCTCCAAACACAACCCTTTAACCAATGTGTTGAAAAAAATCACATCAGGGCTTAATCCCCTTTTCAGAATCAAACCCAGCATCCCAAATCCATAATCGATACAACTAACCTTAGAATAACATTTAACCAACATGTTGATGGTATTAATATTCCATTGGATTACTTCCAGCTTTCTGTACATCTGTGTAGCATCGTAGTAACGCCTATTCTGAATCACAATTGCTAAAAGCTTGTTCCTTTGTCGAATTGAATTAGGTGTTTGCGATGAAATCATCGCATCGAAGAAGCTTATGGCTTCGTTTACATCTACGACAGATTCGGGTTGGAAGAGTGAACTCAGCTTACCTCTGGGATTGGTTTGGTTGGCTGCCGAAGCAGATGAATATTGAGATGATGACGAGCAGAAACTTCGGCAGCGGATGAGTATCGCTCTGACCATGGCGGCGGCTCCTCTGCTATCTGATAATAAAAACACGGCGACAACGAGAAACCAAATCGAATCAGGTCGACCAACGAGCAGAGCGAATTTCGATGGAATCGAGATGATGAAGAAATTTGCGAGATGTGCCAGAACCCTAAATTTTTTACGTATATCAGAAAATTCTGAGTCCCAGATCTGACCGCACGTGGTAAAACATTATGATGGATAAGGCCTTTTTTTTATTTTTTTTAATTAATTTATTTTATGAGATATGAAAAGAAATAGATATAAAGTTGATTTTTTTTGATACAAAATACAAATTAATTATAACTCTTTATTTTGTGATTTGAATGAATGAAATTAAATTTTGATTTTTGATGTATTTTCTTGGTGACGAATTATAAAAGAAACATGCACGCCTGCGGTAATCCCTGAACCACCTCTTATACAAAATTTTGATACACCTCTTCCACTTCTTGTGCAGGATAACATCATTCAAGCTGATGATAAAGAGCAAAAAGAAGAGAACGAGGACAATGTTGAACCAATAGTGCCTATCACATACAAGGAGGAAATCTGTCATATCAAAGAAAGTTTCACTCCTCAGCTTTGTACGGACTTGATTACTAAAAATTCTGAGGTAAGTACTAGTTTCAATATAATGTTACATATGACTAATATGCCTCTTGTGTTGTACTTGCAGGATGGTGAACCTAAAAAATTACAAGAAAAGGCGTTGGGTTCACTTTACAATGTGGCTTCTAGTATCCCATTATGCAAAACTAAAAACTGGATTGCCTGCTATAGACAGTTAGTCAGAAACACATGCATGAGCTGAAAAAATCATAAGGAGAAGAAACACCATATGTCTTGCAAGCATGTCTCTACAAAAGTTCCATTCGAGCTACCGAGACATGACACATTTGGATGGAAACCAGGATGGAGAACATGAATAAGCACATGGCTATTTTGAAAGTTTTGCACCACCATCATCCGCCGATGAGGAATAGGAGAGCACCTGTACTTCACTTTTATTTTATTTTCTTTCCCTTTTTATTGTGTCTTGCATTGTTTGTGTCTTTGAACTACAGTCGTGCCGTGAGGACACGACTGCACGTTTCTTTAATTTTTCTTAATGAAAGTATGAAATTTCTCTCTGTTTCTTGAATATGCAGTATTGGATATTGATGATGTGAAATAGATGATGCTGATTATATTGTATTTCTCTCGTGAAATCTGAATTGTGCTTTTACATGTGAATTTAACCCACTACGTGTCTTTTGAGTTGAGATAAACAGGGATGTGAAGTTGATAGAAATGTCCTAGAGAGACTTGACGCAACATTCAAAGGACCGGATTTCAAACTATGTGGTTATATGGATTTTTTTGAGGCTAGCACTTCGAGTTTTATAGTTCAGAGTTTGCTCCGGCACTGCAGCGTTTATGTAAGTGGGCGGGACGGGAAAACAGATCGTCCTATCTCTAGTCTAAAGTAACCGGGAAAAGGTGGAGGGCCCCCATCTTGATTCGCGTCAAAAAGAGCGAGGATGAGAAAGAACGGGGAGGTATTTCCTTATGCTTGTGGGCGATGATTGGACCTCCGTTAAAAGAAAATAAGAAAAAAGGACAAGCTATTCACAATAAAGGAGCAAAACTAAATAAAAATCCGCCAAATTGTGAAGAATTATACAAAGAAAAGTGAAGTATATCATTCATACACAAGAGCCAAAAGCCAAAGAAAGTCACTACATCAAAAGCTGTCTAACAAAAGAAGAAAGAAAAGCTCAAAACCTTAAAGCTCGAATGAATCAAGTGCCAGAAAAAGCAATGAACTATAACCATATAGCTTATGTTTATTTATGTATATATACTTCATTTATGAATAACTAAACTAATATAATAACAAGATAATAACTTACTTATTGAAGTTTAATCAAAATAATAAAATCATAACCCCATAGACAAAATTTTTGTTGAATTTTAATTTTACTAAATTATACGAGCTCAAATGCTACCATATGCGTCCAATTCTTCTTTCATTTTTGTCACCAATTTAATCAATCTACAGTTCAGTGTATTCAATTATACGCAAATCTATTTTATTTTGGTCATCATTCTAACTGATAACAAGTGACAATTGTAAACTTGTTATTACATTGTTAATTTTGTGTGATTATTTGTTGTAAATGAACTCTTTTCTTCTAGTAGACGGTCTTTGGTGAAGTAGTTTTGTTAGGAGCATTATCTTCATCGTTAATAGCATATTAATAATCAATCTCAATGAATTTATTTCGAACTCAATTTTGACCAATTATATAAATATTATCAACAAGTTATTTTTCGTTGCATTTAATTTGTAGCTTATTACACATAAATCGCAACGGATTTATTTCTAACCAAATTTTGACGGTTTTATGTATGTATTATTAACAACTTATTTTCCGTTGAATTTAATTTGTAGCTTATAACATATAAATCTCGACGGATTTTTTTCAACCTAAGTTCGCATGTTTTATATATATTATCAACAACATATTTTCGTTGAATTTAATTTGTCGCTTATAATTCATAAATTTCCAACGAATTTATTTCCGACAATTTTTTAAAAATTTTATACATATTATCAACAAAATATATTCCGTTGGATTTAAATCGTAGCTTATAACACATTTTCTTATAGTGACAAGTCATCTGCCACCATTCAATATTACTAATTTGAAACCATCTATCACCAGTTACCATAACTCATATCCATAAACAATAGGACATGATCAAGACAAGTAATTCGGAGTCTATATAAGAATTAAAACATGGAATGTTCTTGTTTATTGCAAGTTTGACATGATTTTTACATAAGTCCATTCTTAATGGGAAGGAAGCGCTCGTAATATGACGATTTGGACCAACTCAATAACTCAATCAAAATAGTACTTTGCACATTCGCCTCAACATAAAATTAAACTTCACATTTTTATTTTTAAATTATTAATAATAATATCATTTACTATTTTATTGGAAAATATTATTTGGTTATTTCTCAATACCCCAATACAATGGGATATTTAAAGACAAAAGAATTCGTTATCAAATGCCAACATTTTGGCATCAATAACTCAATCAAAATAGTACTTTGCACATTCGCCTTAACATAAAATTAAACTTCACATTTTTATTTTTAAATTATTGATAATAATATCATTTACTATTTTATTGGAAAATATTATTTGGTTATTTCTCAATACCCCAATACAATGGGATATTTAAAGACAATAGAATTCGTTATCACATGCCAACATTTTGGCATGGTGATCAACCTATTATATAGTACATGAAAAAAATCAACTACCCACATTCAACTTTAGGAACCATCATTGATAGAGCATTTGGTATCTTAAAAATTCATGAAAGACATGCCTGCTCATGTGTTTTTTTTGAAGAACACATCCTGGAAACAAAAACAGCGAGAAGCCAAGAACAAGACAAACAAAGCCATTACAACCTTGGAAGATCATAAGGAATAGCCCAGCAATTGTTCCACTCCCACAAGTCGCTTCGTGCCTTCTTTGCAAGTCAGTCGGCTGCCACATTCTCCTCTCTCGCAATGCACGTACACTAACTCCCAGCCAGGATGATCATCCAACAAAGCCATGCTGCTTTTAATAGACGCTATATTTACCTCCGGCCTCCAGCTCCCCAAGTTGATAGCCCACAAGATCTCCTTGGCATCCGTAGCGAACTTAGCCTTTCCAACCTTCAGTTGATTAGCTAGTTCGAAACCTTCATAGATCGCCTTACACTCTGCTTCAAAACTAGAACCAGGTCCCTCCAACCAACCTGCCTTCACTGCTTCCACCTTTCCTTCTATAACACAGATAATACCCCATCCTGCCCTTCTTTTCTCCGAGTCAAAGGACCCATCACATAGGATCCAACTCCCTTGCTTGATGTCTACTGCTTCACCACCACTCAGCTCTCCCAGTCGCCCTTCATCTTTGAGCTCCCTTAATAAAAAATTGTAGTCTAACTTAAAGCTCTTCTACACTCCTACCTCCCCTCCCATGAACTATCTCGTTTCTGTCTTTCCACCCCAACCACAGTCCGCATAGCAAGTTCTTGAATTCTACTTCCGAGCATAGCTTAGCGTAAAGCCATAACCAATAACCTGGATCTAGGCACATATTATTCCACACTGCTTCAGGGAGTTGGAGTTGTTCCAGTAAGCTCTTCATCCACACACAGTTCTTAAACAAATGAATGGAGCTCTCCCCTCTCGATCCACAATGGTGGCACCTGTTCACAACATCGCAGCCTTTTCTTACTAGGTTCACCATTGTTGGCAGACCGTCATGGTATAGCCGCCAGCCAAAAGTCTTGATTCTGCTAGGTAGCCTCAGTTTCCAAAACATCCTCCAAAATCTCTGGGACTCCCTACTATCTGATTGCTCACCTTCAGGGGGGTTACGAAACCCTTCCATTTCCACAGCACACAAGTAAGCACCTCTAATTGAAAATCTCCCAGATCCATCCCTTCTCCAGCGGAAACTACCGTCACTTTCATCCCTTTCAGCCCCATATTTGATGATCTTCACTGCCTCCATTATACCTCTCCATGCAAAGGAAGGCCTCGAACCTACTGCTGCATTTAAAAGGTCAGAATCCGGGAAATATTTAGCTTTGAGGATCTTGCTTACCAGCAGATGTGGCTCCGTAAGTATCCTCCATCCTTGTTTTGCTAGAAGCGCCAGGTTCATTAGTTCCAATTTACGGAAACCTAGTCCTCACTTCCACCTTTCATTAAACAAGTACTCCGCCCTGAGCCAGTGTATGCTCCTGTTCTTCTTGTTATGCCACCAGAACTTGATAAATTCTCCTGATAATTTTCTGCATAACATTAGGGGCACTTTAAAACAAGACATCGCATAGTTGGGGATCGCCTGAAGAACATATTTGATGAGGACTTCCCTTCCCGCACTTGACAGTAGCTTGTATTTCCATTCACCTATCTTCTTTGCGACTTTCTTTTCTATGCTCCTGAATAATGCTGATTTGTTATTACTGAAAAATGTGGCAGGCCCAGGTAGCTAGAGTGTGACTCAACGATCTTCATTCCCATCCTTCCTGTAATCATGCTCCTGAATGCATCTGGTACACCTCTGCTACAAACAACTTCAGATTTCGATAGGTTCACTTTCTGGCCTGAAACAGCTTCATACCTCTTCAATAATGCATTTATCCAGCCTAAAGAGTCATTGCTAGCTTTTAAAAACAACATACAATCATCAGCAAACATAAGATGAGAAATAACAGGGGCACCTCTGCATATCTTGATGCCTTTTATAAGACCCAGCTCCTGATATTTACTCAACGCAAAGGTCAACCATTCCGCACAGATTAAAAATAAATATGGGGATACGGGGTCTCCTTGCCTTAAACCCCTATCAGGTTTAATTAACTCTGAAATGTTATCATTGATCTTCACCCTATATTTCACGGTGGTAACACAGAGCATCACTTTTCTCACCCACGCAGTTGAGAACCCCATTGCTAACATCATTTTCTCCAAAAAAACACCACTCAATTCTAGCATAGGCTTTACTCATGTCTAGTTTCATAGACATAAAGCCAGTTTTTTGCTTCTGCGCTCCTTTGATAAAATGTGATATTTCATGGGCAACTAAAATATTATCCGTGATTAATCTACCACCAATAAACGCACTCTGACTCTGAGATATAACAGCTGAGAGAATTTCCTTTAATCTATTAGCTAATACCTTTGTAATTATCTTCATTATCACATTACAAAGGCTTATAGGTCTTAGGTCCTCCATTTTTTCCACCTTCTTGACCTTGGGGATTAAAACTATCAAAGTTTCGCTCAATTCAGCCGCTAGCTCGTCATTATTTAAGCAATTCAGCACCTCTCTAACAATATCCTTCCCCCGCCACATCCCAATTTGTTTGGTAAAAAAGTGCTGAAAAACCATCCAAACCTGGCGCTTTTGTGGGATGCATCTGAAAGAGCGCTCTCCTCACTTCTCCTTCTGTAAAAGGTGCTTCCAGGGCCTCATTCATCTCCCTTGTGATAAGTTTTGGGACCATCTCAAATTCCCGATTCCACCATTCATCCCGATTGTTGACCTGAGAATGGAAGATGTTAATGAAATAATTTGTTATAATGGAGACGATATCAGATTCCGAGCTAGTAAACTCCCCTGTTTGATTCCTCAGTTTGTAAATCTGGTTCCTCTTTCTTCTCTATGAGGCTTTTGCGTGGAAGTAGGATGTATTTCTATCTCCATGTTTCAGCCACTCCGCTCTCGATCATTGTCTCCAAAATAACTCTTCTCGCTCTATCCATTCGTCTAGCTCCTGGGACAGCTTGTCCTCCATGCTCACTGATTCATCCGTTCTTGGCCCCTCTCTTAAATATTGGATTCTCTCCTTAAGATCGTTCACCTTCTTTTTCACGTTACCAAATACTGAGGAGTTCCACTGAGTCAGATGTTGCATACAATTCCTTAGTTTCTCTTGCAATGACAGCCCATCAGCTTGATTAAGCCAATTAGCTCTGACTTCCTCCTTAAAGCTTTTGTGCTTGAGCCACATTGGTTCAAACCTTCTCAGGACTCTCTTGCTAGCTAGCTCCATCCCATTCGTATAGAGCACTAGCACTACGCCAATTTACATCCTACGCGACATTTTTTTTATGTCGCAAAAACTGCTAAATTTGTCGCATAGACTTTATGTGACTTTTAGTGTGTCGCGTAAAATCAGTCGCGTAATCGGAGTAGCGAAAAGTTAATGCGACAACCGAAAAAAACCATAGTCGCGAAATGTTAAACGTTTATGCGGCAAATGTTTCAGTTTGTCACGTATTCATATAGCGGATGTCCACTCCTAATGAGCGTATAAACTATGTTTCGCGAACAAACAAAGAAAAAATAGACGTCGTATAAGCCACATTTCGCAGATTACATTCAATCAAAAACGAATCACAGAGTACATGAACAATTACAATCTCAAATATAACGACATTCAAAGTCCACGCAAAACACAATAGCAACATCTCTAACCACATAGCTCATAGACCACAGTGGATCCTTCACCCAACAATACTTAGGAATCGCAGCTCTAATGTCAACCAACTTGAACGATGGTGGAGCGCCGAGGTCAAACGATCCATCATCAACTCCTCCCTCCTTCTCCAAATCTTCAGCTGAATTGATGAAATTGTAGATCTGGTTTTGAGAATTGACTCTTTAGTTGCTTTTGTGCCCACGCTAATCTTTGGTGTCTACTTGCACGAACAGAAGATTTCATACTTCTTGAGACCCTTGCGGGAGTCCCCACCAAAGCCCTTTCATGAGATCCCGCACTACTATCATGAAAATGTTTCGATGGTGAATCTTTGCAAACTACATGGATGTGGAATCAGGGAGTACCCAAGGCGGGTCTTTGATGCAGTTTTGTTCAGCAATGAGGTGGAGATTCTTACCCTTCGGTGGAAGGAGCTTTATCCTTATGTGACAGAGTTTGTGCTGCTTGAGTCGAATTCGACTTTTACTGGGTTCCCGAAGCCCCTGGTGTTTGCCAGCCATCGAGAGGAGTTTAAGTTTGTTGAGCCACGTTTGACATATGGAACTATAGGAGGCAGATTTATAAAGGGGGAGAATCCATTTGTGGAGGAGGCCTATCAGCGCGTGGCATTGGATCAGCTGCTCAGAATTGCGGGGATCACAGATGATGACCTTTTGATCATGTCAGATGTTGACGAGATACCAAGTAGAGTAGTAGACACACAATTGATCTCTTGAGATGGTGTGATGATATACCCTCAATCTTGCACCTTCGCCTGAAGAATTATCTCTACTCTTTTGAGTTTCAGATTTGTATTTTAACACTTAAACAAATTTTAGATTTGAGAATTCAAAATTTCAAAACTCCCGCCTCTGAAAATTTATTTCCCCCCAAAATGAAATTATCTTATGCGACATTAAAAATTTATGTTTGTCGCATAAGTTATACTTATAACGTCGCCTAAAACTTAAACGGTAGGTCGCCTTTAATTTTGGATCTGTTCTGTTCTGCATTTAATTTTATGTTTGGATCAGTTCTGTTATGCATTTAATTTTTGTCTTTTTACGCGACATACTTTGGATACACATGTCACTTAATCCAAAAACGGTAGCTACCTCTCTTTGTTGCATAGAAAATTTGGAACATGCGAGGGTTGTCATGCCAGAACCTGCCTTGGTGATTTTAATTTGTACTATTATGCGACATATTGTCGATTGTCGCAAAAATTAAGTCACATAATATGGTTAACGTGACAAAAGTTCCGTGTCGCTTAAACTAATGTCGCAATAAGAATATTACGGGACATAAATTTAGTGTCGCGTAAAGTAAAGTCGTGTAATCCTCTTTATGTGACAACATGTTTCGCGTCGCGTAAAATTATGTCGCATATATTAGTTATTGTGACAAACACATCAAAGCGTAGTCGTATAAACTGTTTGATGCGACAAATCTTTTGCGACAGCATTCAAAATGTGTCACGTAGGATGTAAAATGGTGTAGTGTAGTGGTACATTATCTGAGGTATAGGCAAAACCATGTTTAACTACTGCTTTTGGAAACATGTGCCTCCATTCGAAATTTGTCACCACACGGTCTAATCTGGCCCTCACTTCTGACTCATCCTTACGCTTGTTTGTGTATGTATGTGAATAAATCTCCAGAATATCCAAGATCCTCCAACTCACAGTCCTCTAGGCACTTTCTAAAATTTCTCATTTGCCAAGCCTGTCTACTTCGTCTACTCTCCATTTCCCAGCTAAATGTGATTTCATTAAAATCACCTAACACTGCCCACGGCTTATCAGCTCCTCTCTTCAGTCTTCTCAACAAATCCCAGCTCTCCCACCTCTCCTGGATCCTAGGACTACCATAGAACAGCGTAAGGTAGTATTCATTGTCACTTCTCACAAGAACTTCATTATGAGAGTTTGAGTAGCTAATCAGGTCCACTCCAATGTCTTCACTCCATAGTAGAGCTAAACCTCCAGACCGACCTTGGCTCCTAACCGCAAAACAACTTCTAAACCCTAACTTCCGCTTAACACCTTCCCAATCATCATCTACCTTTTTTGTCTCGATTAATCCTAGCAGGAAGGGATGATATGTATTAACAACATTGCCAAGAGATCGAACTGCCCGAGGCCCCCTACCCCGCGATAGTTCCAGCTTACGATTCTCATGGCTGTCGGCGGGGCCGGTCACCGACCACCGCCGATAATTCTTTGACTTCGTTTGTGCCCTCCCTCTGAGCCTCCTGGTTTCTGAACACTTCTCCCAGCTTCACTCCCACCCTCGTCTGGACCTGGTGATACGGATGGAACCGCCTGCCGACTAGCTTTTTCTCCCTTTCCCCAATTTTTCTCAGGACCATGTCTTCCTTCGTCCGCATTCTTCTTTCTTTCTGGTTCCGATTGGGTCTCTTTGGGATACTGTACTGTGCGGGTCGGCCCACGGGTCGGCTGAGTCAAAACAGTGTAATTCCTGTGAGTTCGGGCCGGGTCGAAATAGTAACAGATCGACCCACGGGCCGGGTCGAAGCAAAAAATTTGGACCCAGTCCAACCCACGGGCGGCCCCATCATAAATGAGCTGGGCCGGGTTGGATCAAACCCACGGGTTGAACCCATAAATTATTAATTTTAATTAAAATAAAATTTTAAAATACTTAGTTATTTTAAATACTTAGTTATTAACTATCAAATTTTTCATACAATTTATATTTAAAATAACTTATTATCTAAGTAACAAACCAAAAAAAGGTTCAGTAAATATTAATTTAAAAAATTATTTAAAAAAAGATCCGATCCACGAGTTGTCTGGGTCGGGCTGGGGTTGAGTTTTAATCAACCCAACCCGACCCACCTGTTGAACTCAACACTCTCGACCCACGAGCTGGATTGCGCGGGTCGGACTGAATCGGATGGACTCACGCAGACTAACCCATGAATTTCGTAACCCACTCCCATCTCTAACTGTGCCCCCATGAGTTTTTGCCTATGTCCGGACTTATTAAGCCCACTCTCATCCTTCTTTAACATACCAAAGTGCGGCCCAATAACAGCAGGTAGCTGCAAGCCTGCAACCCAGTATACTGACCTCCTTTATCTCCCAATAAAGAAAAGTCATTCAAATAATTATGTCCACCAGCCTTATCCTTTCCCAAGTCCTTGGAAAACCCATCAAGCACCTCCACTTCCATTAGGTTTTCGAGAAGAGCCAACTGTCCCAGCTCATGATTATATTTTTCCTCGAGCCTCCCACATTTTTCCTCGAGCCTCCCACATTTAATTTGCATAGGGATTCGATTAATATTAACATCGGATGACTTCCCAACTTCTCAGCCTTGCCTGGCCACCACCGTCGTCGTAATTGTTCCAGCGTTCATCTGACCACCATGCTCTGTTCTGTTAACTTCATCTGTACTGGTCTCAATATGTGCCGTATCATCAACAGAGGTTACTGCATTCACAAGCTTTATGTTCTGGCTTGTTCCTCCCTTGGGGGACTCCTTTTTACAGCTCTCCCCTTCATGACTCAGTTTCCCGCAAATGGAGCACAAGCAGCTTTTGGAGTTTGGCAGATGCTTGCCTCATGACTACACTAGCGAGACAGTTTCTTTTCCAAACAACCTAAGTCTGTCCTCCACCTTTATGAAGGCCTACCGTCTTGGTATCAAAGCTAACGACCTACTTGACGCAACGAGCGTCATGATTACTCATATTAGGAAACTTCCCGACCGTAACACGACCTAAAATGTCAACAAAGCTCTGTCCACGTTCTTAGTCAATTCATGATATAGGCCTAGTCCTTCTTGATAGTTCATTTAGCTCTTCCAATTGGAAACTTCCAGTCAAGTCGATCTGGCGCTGTCCGATGTCCGATTATATGAATTCTTTATAATGTAATAAGTAAGTATTAAAGAGAAAATGAATAGATAGAGTCAACGGTACGACAGACAGCGCTGCCTAAATTTCACTACAGGATTTTCGAATGAATGCTGGGCTGGGCCACCTCGAATGGCGTGAGCCGTATGCAGGGAGACCCGCACATACGGTTTTTAGGGGGATCTGGTCGAAAGACCGGCCGACGCCCACCCGACTAGAGGGACCGAGAAATTAATAGAGTACAAAACTTATCTTCAAACTTTACCTTATTCTGATCGTTCAGAGGGCGATTGCGGAGTCACTGAATGAAGTCCTCCGTTTTTCAGGGGTGCTGACCCGCAGCGAGGCAGAGATGACTAAGTGACATATGGAATATGGTGACGACAACAACATGTTGTAGAAGGAGATAACAGGTGGAGCCAACGCCCCACTAAGAATAACGTATCTACAACTACATCCCCGAGCGGCAGTCAAACGGGGACGTGAATGCGAGATGCTAGCGGAATGATCGGCCGGACAGAGGCTAGGGCAACTTGCTTCCCACCGCGTCCTTCCTTGTGTGTCGGAGATATAAAGCGAGTGCACCGGAAAAGAACGGGAACTGGGTCGATCTATTCTATGGCGAAGCATCCGAAGCATAACTGTACACTCACACAATCTTTGCCGAGAGATAGGAGCATTCGGTGGAACCGGTGAACTACACTTGCTTCGGGATAGATGTGTGGTACAGAGGGCTCGTGGTACCTTCTGCCCACCCTTTCTCCTCTGCTTTGAGAACTGTGTGAACGGAGAGTGGGCATAAAGGAAGGAGGTCCTCATACAGAGTCGCACATGAGCAGTGCGGAAGACTGGGGAATGGGTCGAGTAGACTCCCCTGGGGCTAAGGCAACTCAAGTGGGAGAGCCGTGTTATGGGTGACCTTATTGCACGGTTCAGAGAGCACTTGTGTATGTGATGCAAGTGAACGTGTACGAAAAAACTGTTGTAAAGTTTCGTTGTTCGGTCCATCGTCGACCCTATCTATGTTTCTACGATGGACCAAGAACACGCTCATTCTTCAGCCGTAGAGAGACTTTTGAATTGCGAGGTACCATTACAAACAAGAGGGAATAGCATTTCAGATAGGCATAAACTAACTCTCCTGTTTCAAGGTGCTTGGACTCGGTAAACTCGATCCACCGGTAAGCAGGTTGAAGTCAATCAAGGTCTCTTCTATGCCTTTCTCTTGATATGCGAATCAAGGTGCTTGGACTTGGTAAACTCGATCCACCGGGTATGGATCCGAATCATAAACTCGCCCCATAAAAACCGACATTGAATCTAGTGAAGTTGCACTTGCCTATGATTCAACCTTAGCTGAGGCATATGGATGAACCAGAGCTCCTATAAACACTAGCTGTTGAGACGGATAAAACTTAGCCCTTATACATATAACCTTTCTTAGCACAGATGGATGGTATGGGACGTAACCTATTTAAAAGGTCATCCCCCCGGAGGATATTGTGACTGCCCAGGCTAACTAGAATAGTGAGTAGCTTATAGGATCCCAAAGCAATAACCACAGGTGGAGGAGCATTCGTCTTTTTAACCAGTTTTCCCAAACCAAGATATCATGCCTATCCCGAAAAAGGGACTCCCTAAAAAAAGTAGCTTCGTAGCAAGAGTGGTTTTGACTAAGCATATGACGAAGACTCAGCCGAAGCTAGAGCTAAGTGGCTGTTTCAGGGTAAGTATGGAAAGCATAGGTCGACTTATGAACATTGATTGGATTGGTTAATTTACTTCAAAATCCGAAAGGGCGGCCTATAGACATCATTTTTAGGGAAATTCACAGTGAGATGATGAAAAATATAGACCGGTGTGTCATTGGTCTTTCGTTCGTAGTGGGATAAACTAACCTAAATAGTCAAGTGAAGGAGACCCACATATAGTACCCTAAAAGTAAAGAAGGGCAGGCTCTTTACAACTGCTTACTCGCTTATAGAAAAAATGCCTCTATCCCCCTTTGACTTTCACTTGGAACGGGGCCCCGTAAAGGATATCATAGAAAGAAGGTATCCGCCATACCTTGGCCTCTGAAACCTGAATTCAATCTCCCACTGAACTTATAAGAAATGAATCTCCTAACACCGGGCAAAGACTACTACTTCTGGTCTGACCCCCATCCTTAGCCCTAAAGGGTTGGATGCTCTAATAGGGCAAGTGCGAGGACTACGGGAAACCTGTCTTCCCACCTAGTCACCATCTTGGGCATCCGCCGAGCAATCACCCTTATATATATGGGAATCTGCCTTTTTTCGACGCGAACTAAAATCCCTATCTGGAATCGAGCAAACTTCTTTTCGAGATCTGGAACCGGCCCACTTCCTGTGTGCCCAAGCATTTTTAGCTCGTACTCATTGAATTGGCTTCCCCACCTCTTAGCTTTAGCTGCCACATCAACCCTCTCTGTCTGGGAGCACTTCCTTAAAAGATAGGATTAATGTCTGCAGCTAAACTCTTGAGAGCCTGAAAGGCGACCAACAGCAGAGAGCACGAAGGGATCTCATCACAGAAGTGCCTTAAAAGTGGGTATTTAAGGTCATCTTCCTCTCCCTAACGGTCGAGCCTTTATACTTTTCCTCAGATTCTGGGAGGAATCTCGGTAGGATCTCATCAGTGGTGGAGGGTGCTGGAAAGCGCCGGCTGTTTGCTATAGGTTACTATATGCCACAACGCCTTCTGTTTCCCATCCACGAGTGGGCTATGTCTTGTCTTCGAAGGTTACCCATGGATGGTACCTTCGACCAAGACACCCCCTTGCTTCGGTTAGTCCCACTTAAGCCCAAGGAGTTATTCTCCTTTGATCTTAAGTCGGCTACTGACCGATGGCCAAGGTCGGTAATCCGGAACAGTCTTGGTTTGTTCTTTGGTTACCACTTTGGTTACATCGTGGTATCGGGGACCCTCGGTGGTAATGTTTTTGGCCTGTTGCCCCCGGACGCCTCAGAGCCTAAAATTCGCTTGTGGGCAACCATTGTGACTGTATGGCTCCTGGGCTCTCTTTTCTCTATCTCACCACATTATTGTGTGGTTTGCAGCTCAACTGGCCTACCCTACCCTTAATCGACCATTCCGACGGTATGCCCTACTCGGTGATGATATAGTAATCGCCGATAAAAGGGTGGCATACGAGTATCGTAAGACTCTTAACAGGCTGGGGGTCTCTGTTTCAGAACCTAAGTCTATCATTTCTGATAATGGGACCCTCGAGTTTGCCAAGAAGTACTGGGTGAGATCTCTCTCCGGTATCTTTAAGGTGTCTCCTTACGATCCGATCATCTGTGGGGATTTGTGCCCTTGGACATAAGTACTCATTATCATTAAATGGGCTACTTCGTCTAAGTGGGGCTGGCTACCGGGTGAGAGGGCCCATTGCGAAGTCTGTGTCACGAAAGTGGCAACGGCTGCAATGGATATATCGAAAACCTCGTGGGACTTAAGGACTATCTTTGGAATGGTGGCTGACGGGTTTACCCCTGTCGCCTTATGTCAAAGGAATCATAGTTCTTTATTTGTTCTCGACACTTAAGCTAAAATAGCTTATACTGCTGGGTCCAAAGGTCGTATCAATGACTGGGGATGCTACTCTGGAATATACCCTCTACCATGGCTGGTTACAGTCATGGCTGAGGTCCTTAGCAGCTTTCCATCTCCTTTGGGCACCGTAAAGGTAGGGTTTTGAACGCTTCTTCCTCTTTCCTTGCCGTAAGATTGGCATTTGACTTCGACTTCAAATCCTCTTTTGATAGGGGATCGTAACATCGGGAGTTGAGCTCTTCTGCTGGGCTCTTTAGTCTCGGGCATTTAACCTGCGATTTCGATATCCTGAAGGCAAGTTTTAGTTCGAGAGGTTACACTAACGAATGACCAATCGAACTAGCTACCATAAGGTGATCTTAAGCCGACGTTTGAGGTTATTCATATCTTGTCAGAATCATTACTCGCAAGCAGCTACAAACTGGATGAATGGCCTTAATCCCACACTTCGCGCTTTTCTTTTAAGCCCTGGCATCCCTTGTTACCGGTATCGAAAGCCAACCAAACCGACGACAAAAGCCGAGCAATCCCACAACACCACCAAGAAAGTAAACTCGTTATCCAATGCTTAACTCCGCTCTTGATACATACTATTAAAAAGTGGGCATCACGAGCTAACTTGAGGGTGCTGTGGAGCCTAGTCTCAGGTAGTCTAACCGATAAAGCCAGCCGCCTGAGCATTCTATTTCGACAGTCCCGCTACAGGGCACTATACCTCGTCAACCACTACTCATTCACCTAAAGCGTAGCCCCCAGAAGTCATTCGACGTCGGTTAGGGGATTTATCTAGCCCTTTCTCTATAAATGGAATCAGAAGAAGGGAGATTCCACGTTAGGGTGATGGGGCCCTCGCGCAATAATCTATTTAAGAAGACGGGGCCTTAGAGCTCATGTTGAGGAACACATTGAGAGCTCTTCTTATGGAATTCCAACTCAAAACGAGTCACATTCCACACCTCAAACCCGAAACTGCTTATGGATCTGTTAAGTCGAGTTCTGAATTAGCTACATCATATCATAAAAGGAAGAATCAGAGTGTTTGTAATATAATAAATATCAGAGCTACTCCTACTTAGAGATGAAAGAAAGGACTTCTTGAACGAGTCCTCACTTTAGTTTAAGCATCGGGATCGGCTGCTCAAACAACTCAACAGCTGAGGCACCTTCAGGCCCTGGATCAGAAGACGAGTTATCCGACTTAAGGAAACAAAACGAATTATCGCCGTTCCTAATGAAAAGAGAGAATCCTAGTTGACTGCTACAAAGGCAAATAAAGAATCAAAGTTAGCGCTATCGGAGTGGGTTACCGATGTCCAAAACATCAAAGCTATTATTTCCATCTGATCCACCTGACATGGACGAAGAAAAGTATCTCACTTATAAAGAAGAGGAAAGGGAAAAGCTCGACCGTTTGGGAGAGGAGAAGGGAGGGATTGGTGTATTAACTTGCAGTACGTCTACTAGAATATCCTTTCCTGTTGACTGGCCGAAGAGAGAAAACTTAGCTATTGGTTAAGGAATAACCAGTTACCTTAACAAGCGATACCTTTACTATAATATACTTGTACGCCCGGGGTAAGAGGTAGGAACCGGAGTCATAGACCGAAGGGTACTTACGCAACTACTACTTTAATGCAGCCTGAGGCTTTTGTCCAACTTAACGAAAGAAAGGAAACTACTACTGAGCTACTTGATCCTATGGCTGGGGACTCATCTTATTTAGGAATGCTATGGAGCTTAGCTGGTATGAAAACTTCTCCCCGCTTATGTTTCTTAGCCGGAACTCTTATTAGAGATTCTTCAAGGTCCTCCAGCTGGCTTGAACCCCGGCTTATTCTCTCGGAGACGGGTCTCATGAACGAAAAGCGGGGGAGTCGGGTAACCGGGGTTAGAACACCATCGCGAGCTCTACTTCTTGCAAGTTGCTTAGCAGCCGACTACTTAGATGCTTTCTTCGCCGATGCAGCTAACTACTTATCTGCATTCTTTGTCTAATCCTAGCGGTAGCAAAGCCCCCTCTTTGGGCTTCATGACCCGGGGGCTGGGGCGCACCATCTTTCATTCAAAGCCCTTATAGCTAGAAGCTCGTCCGCTTTCCTCTCTTGCTTTTAAGCTATGTCGGGCGTAAACTTCTAAATTGATGTTTTGACAACCCAGGAAAATATGATGCTTTCTTTTTAGCATTAGTCTCTGGAATGTAACATGAGTTAGTAGGGAATACCTCGGAACAAGAAAGGAAATTGGCTCACAAGAAAATGACTCGTCGGCGTTAGTCCTCTTGTCTGCAGCTTCTTAGTCTCCTTATGGAACGAAGCCAGCGTCCTCGATTCTTTGACTGTTCTCGCAGCCGTGCTACTATATTAATTCCTCCCAGAACGCGTATCCTTACGAAGTAGGTGGCCGAAAAAGAGGATGCTGAGTAAGCACCCGGCAGTTACCCTAATATAGGATAAACTTTTTTTCAAATATTTAGTCAACTTACTTGAATGAGAGATGACAGAAAGCTTAGTAATTGGTCCTAAGGGAAGGAGCTCTTTTCTTTCTTTGCCGAAGCCTCTTGTTCTCCTTCTGGGGCTTAAGAAAGGTCTCTGATAAGGAATACGGAGGCAGAGTTGGCTCCTATTATTGAAATACCGGGAACTTATTCTATTGCAAGGCTATGCCTAGCGGGGGATATTTAGCTAAGCCCGGTAAGACGACCGGGGATAGGCTCTCTAATTGCATTTTACATTGGCAGCTGCATCTTCTTCTTCAAAGACAGGATCCCTTGATTCCCTATTTGGCTTAAAAGCAGAAACTAGCCCACTTTCTTTTAGTAAAAGGGGGCATGTAACCCAACTAAGTCCGATAACAGCTATTGAGGGCTCTTAAGTAGATCTACCTAATGCGCTACTGACGTTACACAATGTCGTAGTGTGCAAATCAACTTTAAATTTATAATCCACTATCTTGTACTTTACTATAGAATAGTAAGGTGGCAAGTAGGGGTCGAACCCAAGGGAAATAGATCAAATACTCATTGCTCTTTGTGCGAAATGTAAAGGAAAGTAATACAAGTTTTTGGGGTTTTGAAAGTGGTTTTTGTAAAGTAAGTACAAGTGCAAAGTAAATAGCAAAAGATGTGATCAAATAGAATGGAATTCGGTCTAGGGGCCTTTGTTATAGCTCAACTCATCATAGACCTCTAATGATCAATCCTTGTATCCATAAGTGTGGGTTAGTTCTTTTTCAAGAGAAAAACCCTAAAGTAAGGCTCGTTAGAGCGCATACACCACAATCCATTCCCTTTCGAGACTTGGATTTCTAGTACAAACAAGTTCCGTATCTATTTTAAGGCGTACTAGACTAGGTGCTAAAACTTGCTCATTTTTCAATGACAACAAGCACAATGGAGGTATTGAAACCACACGGCTAAACCTAGGCCTTTCGAACCATTAGTTTAACCTAGGTATTCATTCCCAAACCATTGGCACATGACTAGCAAATGAATACAAGGAAGCATTAAGATCAAGGTCTCAAATCCTTGCAACAACATTAAGGGGATCCCAAACCGAATTATGAGGGTTTTAGCCACTCATGTTCATAATGAGAACACAAGGGCTAAGGTTTTCACAATCGGAATCAGCAAGATCCTACCCAAAATGTGTAGGAAACAATAACAAAATGCGTAAAAAGTAAAGAGAAGGAGTAGAGAGAAGTTGGATTTCTTCAAGCCAAATGACAAGAGTAACAAGCAAGGAATTTTAGGGTAAATTTCGAATATCATTACATGATCCAAGGCCCTCCTTTTATAGGGCAATGTGGAAGGATCTAGACCTTGGATTGGCACAAGAAAATTGGCATTAGCAAGCCCTAAACCGACTTTCCATTTTGGGCATGAAGGGTGTGCCGATAGCCACTTTGGAGTGGCAAAACCACACAGAATGATGACGTGGCACATGGGGTAACGAGCCGAGAAAGTCAAGGTAGTGTTTGAATTTCCATTTTGGGTTTTGTCCTTGGGAAACGAGCCCATTTGGAGGTCCATTCGAAGCCTTGAACATGGCAGTACAGGCCTTCCGGTTTTGGTTGCTGATTGAGTCCGCCACTTTGGAGGTGGATTAGTCCGTCTTGGAGTGAGCTTTTGGCCGGGTTCAAGGGCATGAATAGAAGTTCAACATGTGGTCTTGGTGCTAGGGCACTGAAATGAGTCCATTGAATGGGCATATGAGGCACGGGAAGCCCTCAAAGTTGGAGTCCGAACCTCCAGACTTAGTCTAGAATAGGTTCCGGTTTTGGCTGATTTAGTCCGAACTTTGAGGCTGTTTTGCACCGACCTCGGACATGGACTTGGCCAGGAACTTGGGTCATAGACCTAGCTTAACACTTGCTCTTGATGTTAGAACCTTGAAACTCGCCATTTGAATAGACGCTTAGGCTAGAACCATCCTTGAAAGTCTCGGACAGGACTGGACTTGGGCGTTCCGGTCCTTCTGGCAAGCTGAGTCCGGTACTTTGGAGCTGAATTCAACCGTCCTAGGATAGCAGGTTATCCGACTTCTTGGCCTTGGGCGCAAGTTCAACATGTGTACTTGATGTTAGGCCCTTGAAACCAGAGTTTTGAATAGGAATTGAAGCTCGGGAGGTCGTCAAAGTAGGCATCTCGGACAGATTTGGGCAGTTCTGCACCAGTCCTCCGGTTCTTGGCCTGAGCGTGCTCGGTACTTGGGGACGTTTTAGATTGGCCTTAGGCAAGTCTTTTGACCGGGCTATTGGAACGACAACCTTCATGGACATATGGACTTGGCCTTAGGACCTTGAAATTGGTCCTTTGTGTGGACGCTTTAGGCTCGGGAGGTCCTTAAAGATAGGGTCTCGGTCCTCCTCTTTTTGGTCCAAAATCCGGAATTGAGTCCCTAAGTCCCGGATGAAGTTCTTAAGGTTCAAACTCGATCTCTTGGCCCCATTTTATGCCCATAACACCTCGTGATGTATTTATGGCCTAAAATGCCATTCTTAAGCTCATTTCCTCTTTAGTCTTCAAAAGGCCCTGAAATGCAAAACGACATTAACAAGTATATGCTCTCATGATTAAATGCCGTAAATGGTGGGTATTAGTGACTTAATGAGTCGTATAAATACGTCTCATCAAACCACCCCACACTTGAACTTGTTCGTCCCGAAGAAGGCCTTAAGTCACAAGAGGAACAACACAAATGCAAACACCACAAGCCCTTCTCGGCCACAATATACATGTTAGTTTAGATTTCCCCTTTCATGCATAACTCGACTATTACTCAAAGTATCATGCTTAGACGTAGATTTCACTTGCTACTTGTTACCTTGGAGCCGAAATGCAAACCAATTCGGATGAGTGTGAGGTAGTCCTTTTCAAGCCCATGATCTACACTCTTGGATTCGTATCTTGTTACATGGTTATACTCGTTGCTTCTTCTAGCACGTGATGAATTCAAGCTCACGGGTTGAGTCCTTTTTGATACTTTCCTTGGACATACTTGTGTGAACTTGGCCTTCGGCCTTTGTATAACTTTGGCGATCCTTCACTTGCTTTGTTTAGAACTTCACATGAGATGATTTTTCTTTCTTTTGCGCTTTGCTCCTTTTGTGATTTTTCTTTGTCCATTTCTTCTTGGGAGGTCCAATCATCGCCCTCAAGCATATGGAAATACCTCCCCGCTCTTTCTCATCCTTGTCGTTTCGTGCGAGTCAAGATGAGGGTCACTCATCTATTTTCCCGACTACTAAGACTAGAGATAGGACGGTTTGATTCCCGTCCCACCACTTGCATAAACGCTGCAAATGGTGGAGTCAACTACAACCACGAGTCTCAAAGTGCAGCCTCCACAAGCTCATATAACCATGTAACTCGAATCCCCGATCCTTGAGTGCTTTTGTCAAGCCTCACTAGGACATTTCTATCAACTCCACATCCCCCATTTATCCCAACTCACAAGGACAAGTAATGGGTTAACATCATAAGTCATCACACAATTCAGATTTCATAAGAGGAATGCATAGACTCGGATCTATCTATTTCACACCATTTAAGCACAAACACCCTTCTCCTACGCATTTTATTCACAAATCTACTCATTTTATTCAAAAAATTTAAAATTTTCAAAGGGAAACGTGCTGACTCATGCATATGCAAGAAAGTAAATGTGATGACACAACAACTACTAAACACCTCACCCCACACTTTTGAAATGAGCCGTGGCCTCGCGGCACAACTCAATCAACACAATTATGCACAAAATCAATGGAAAGAAACAAGGTACAAGGGTGAAACGGAAACTCCCCTCGTATGCCACGAAGTGGCAAGGCGTGTAATGGCATTTGGACTCATGGGGAGGTAGGTCGGGCTCGGCTTTTGCATAAAATGCGTAGCCATGAAGGCAAAATGCGTAGCACGAGCGTCTTTCTTGGGCGAGCCTTGGCTTTGGGTGCGTCCTGGTCTAGGATCGTCGCTGGGTTCCTCGGGCCTAAGGTCTCGGTCTCTCTATAATGCGTAGCTCGCTCGGCAAAGTGCGTAGCGCGACCTACAAAAACATCCTTGATTCTTTCCAAACATAAGAGGGTGAGGGTTAGTATAAAATGCAAGAAAATGAAATGCAAGAAAATGAAATGCAAGAAAATATATGTAAATGCTGGGCTGCCTCCCGGCGAGCGCCTTTGTTTAACGTCGTTGGCTCGACGGTACCTCCTTCAAGGAGGTTCGTTGGGGTCCCATGGGCGGGTGAGGTCAAACTTCACCTTAGTCTCTCCTTTGATCCGCCCCAAGTCCTTGTGGATCGATGTGCACGGTTCTGGTATCCAATAGTCGGGCGGTTTCGCCTTCACATTCCTCCATGTCGGCGAGGATCTTTTGTCCATAGCCATCGCTCCCTTGAGTCGGGCTCTCTTGTTCTCAGGACTCCCTTGTCTAGTCGTGGCGAGAGCATGCTTCATCGAGGAGTCGTCCTGCTGAGCCCTTTTTTCCATTCTTCCTTCAGGCTTATTTTTGTCTCCGGGGGCACTTACACTGAGTGCTGGATATGTCCCGGACTGTTCATTAATTGGGACCGGGCCCGCCATGAGTGCTCCGTGCACCTCTTGGTCTAATGGACCGAGAGCTTCCAACTCTGGTGTCAATGGGTCTAACTCTTCTGATGGCTCGGGAGTGATATCCCATGTAGGCTCCTCCTCGGTGTTTTCAGTTTCTGATTCATCCATCGTGATTGCTACAATGTTTTCCCCTCTCCTCCTTAGAACGTCTTCTACTGTCCGCGCCCTTCTATCAGCTTGTTGCGCCGGCCTTCGTTTTGTGGCCTCGGCCAAGTCGTCTATGAGATCCCACATCTCATTCATGGTTAAGTGCATGGCCGATCCTCCTGCTGCGTCATTAAGTCCTGACCGCTCATCCGCCCTCATCCCTCTAAGGAATTTTTGAAGAAGCACCACGTCCGAGAATCCATGATGCGGGCAACGCGAAACAATGATGTCGAAGTACGCATAGTACTCATCCAATGTTTCGTCTTGGTTTGTTGGAGACTGATGATTCTTGCGCGGGTGTCATGTCGTAGGGATGGCGGAGAGAACTCTTTTAAAAATTGGGCTCGGAGATCCTCATAGAAGTCTGCACATCTAGCAAATGATGAGTAATACCAGGTTTTCGCAAAGCCGGTTAGGGAGTGTTCAAAGCATTTAAGCTTGAACTCTTCTAACATCTCATTTTCAGGCTTAATGCGACCGCAAATGGAGTGGAATATTTGACAATGAAGCACAGGATCTTCTCCGAAGGTCCCTCCAAACTGGGGAAGGTATCGAGTTATCCATGAAGACGTGTTGGCTTGTCGGACAAGCAACTCGGGGTCCTCATAGAATAGAGGTGGTGCATTGTCGCGACCGAATTGGTGCATATCATTGTTCACCTCACCCTCACCAAGATTGTCACTGTGGTGGGACATGGTTCACTAAGCACAAGTGTAACAAAAATAAAAAGAAACGAGAACAACTTTCAATGATTATCTATCTCCCCGGCAACGGCGCCAAAATTTGACGTTACACAATGTCGTAGTGTGCAAATCAACTTTAAATTTATAATCCACTATCTTGCACTTTACTATAGAATAGTAAGGTGGCAAGTAGGGGTCGAACCCAAGGGAAATAGATCAAATACTCATTGCTCTTTGTGCGAAATGTAAAGGAAAGTAATACAAGTTTTTGGGGTTTTGAAAGTGGTTTTTGTAAAGTAAGTACAAGTGCAAAGTAAATAGCAAAAGATGTGATCAAATAGAATGGAATTCGGTCTAGGGGCCTTTGTTATAGCTCAACTCATCATAGACCTCTAATGATCAATCCTTGTATCCATAAGTGTGGGTTAGTTCTTTTTCAAGAGTAAAACCCTAAAGTAAGGCTCGTTAGAGCGCATACACCACTATCCATTCCCTTTCGAGACTTGGATTTCTAGTACAAACAAGTTTCATAACCATTTTAAGGCGTACTAGACTAGGTGCTAAAACTTGCTCATTTTTCAATGACAACAAGCACAATGGAGGTATTGAAACCACACGGCTAAACCTAGGCCTTTCGAACCATTAGTTTAACCTAGGTATTCATTCCCAAACCATTGGCACATGACTAGCAAATGAATACAAGGAAGCATTAAGATCAAGGTCTCAAAGCCTTGCTACAACATTAAGGGGATCCCAAACCGAATTATGAGGGTTTTAGCCACTCATGTTCATAATGAGAACACAAGGGCTAAGGTTTTCACAATCGGAATCAGCAAGATCCTACCCAAAATGTGTAGGAAACAATAACAAAATGCGTAAAAAGTAAAGAGAAGGAGTAGAAAGAAGTTGGATTTCTTCAAGCCAAATGACAAGAGTAACAAGCAAGGAATTTTAGGGTAAATTTCGAATATCATTACATGATCCAAGGCCCTCCTTTTATAGGGCAATGTGGAAGGATCTAGACCTTGGATTGGCACAAGAAAATTGGCATTAGCAAGCCCTAAACCGACTTTCCATTTTGGGCATGAAGGGTGTGCCGATAGCCACTTTGGAGTGGCAAAACCACACAGAATGATGACGTGGCACATGGGGTAACGAGCCGAGAAAGTCAAGGGAGTGTTTGACTTTCCATTTTGGGTTTTGTCCTTGGGAAACGAGCCCATTTGGAGGTCCATTCGAAGCCTTGAACATGGCAGTACAGGCCTTCCGGTTTTGGTTGCTGATTGAGTCCGCCACTTTGGAGGTGGATTAGTCCGTCTTGGAGTGAGCTTTTGGCCGGGTTCAAGGGCATGAATACAAGTTCAACATGTGGTCTTGGTTCTAGGGCACTGAAATGAGTCCATTGAATGGGCATATGAGGCACGGGAAGCCCTCAAAGTTGGAGTCCGAACCTCCAGACTTAGTCTAGAATAGGTTCCGGTTTTGGCTGATTTAGTCCGAACTTTGAGGCTGTTTTACACCGACCTCGGACATGGACTTGGCCGGTAACTTGGGTCATAGACCTAGCTTAACACTTTCTCTTGATGTTAGAACCTTGAAACTCGCCATTTGAATAGACGCTTAGGCTAGAACCGTCCTTGAAAGTCTCGGATAGGACTGGACTTGGGCGTTCCGGTCCTTCTGGCAGGCTGAGTCCGGTACTTTGGAGCTGAATTCAACCGTCCTAGGATAGCAGGTTATCCGACTTCTTGGCCTTGGGCGCAAGTTCAACATGTGTACTTGATGTTAGGCCCTTGAAACCAGAGTTTTGAATAGGAATTGAAGCTCGGGAGGTCGTCAAAGTAGGCATCTCGGACAGATTTGGGCGGTTCTGCACCAGTCCTCCGGTTCTTGGCCTGAGCGTGCTCGGTACTTGGGGACGTTTTAGATTGGCCTTAGGCAAGTCTTTTGACCGGGCTATTGGAACGACAACCTTCATGGACATATGGACTTGGCCTTAGGACCTTGAAATTGGTCCTTTGTGTGGACGCTTTAGGCTCGGGAGGTCCTTAAAGATAGGGTCTCGGTCCTCCTCTTTTTTGTCCAAAATCCGGAATTGAGTCCCTAAGTCCCGGATGAAGTTCTTAAGGTTCAAACTCGATCTCTTGGCCCCATTTTATGCCCATAACACCTCGTGATGTATTTATGGCCTAAAATGCCATTCTTAAGCTCATTTCCTCTTTAGTCTTCAAAAGGCCCTGAAATGCAAAACGACATTAACAAGTATATGCTCTCATGATTAAATGCCGTAAATGGTGGGTATTAGTGACTTAATGAGTCGTATAAATACGTCTCATCAGCTACTTAAGTATTGGGGCTTTAGCTCGGGAGTGCTCGGCATCTAACTAGCTCTCGATCTTGACCCGATTCTGGCACCGATTCGTCGAATCTATTCCTTGTATGGCGTAATTATAATAGGATTTTTAACAGATCTTAGCCATTTGGTAAGTCACTCCACAGGCTTTGCTTTCGATCTTATTCGGAAAGAGTGGAATTCGGCCTCGAGAAAAGATGGAATAGGAAAACGTGTTTCCAGAACGAGTAAGATACGTAGTGAGAAGGGGGAGTTAGCAAAGTTAGACAAGATTGGAATGGGCATAGGAACATGTATTGATGTACCAAACTCACTAATGCTCCCAGCTTGATGAGATGTATTCCACCAGTTGACTGAATACTTTATTATTGGTATATCGATCGGTCCAGCACGGCTTGAAATAGGAGCCGGTTCGACAGGATGCTTTTAAAAACACAGTACACCCAGGTAAATAAGGAACGAGATGAATACAGAGGTTAAACGAGCATCCCACACCCGAAAGGTGCCCCACATAGGTCTTCCCCGAAACTCCCTAGTAACTAAGGTAAACAATGTAGAAAAAGCTCCAATTTCTGTACCGGTTCCGGAAGAGCGAAGAGAAAGGGGATGCTTTGCTAATAGAAGCAAGAAAGTGGTTATAGCCGTTGCGATATAATTAAGAATATTCATCCGAGCCGCAGGAGCATGTATATACGGAATACGAGAATTTCCACCTTGTTGAAGATCTAGTGGTGCTATCCGAAGACTTAAATGAATAGCCATCGCTGTTAAGAACAACCGAGATCCAATGAGAATTTGCCCGTAGCTTCTGCTCTTTGACATAAAAAAAGGCTGTAAAAAGAAAGACAGGGGCGGCTATCAAGCGGGAGTTGGAGCTGTTGGGCCATTTGCCCCCGAATAAGAAGTCCTCTTACCGGGCTTATAAGGAGCCCCTTGTTCCAGATTCACAACGAAAGTAAGAATTTATGAGCCCCCTACCTTTGGTTTAATAGAATATTCCTGCCTAAGAAGCTACGCTGGAAGAGACTACTTCGCTCCTGGTGGAAGAAAAGAATACCTCTCCTTCGCGCCTTGCCCGGGGAGAGTTAGTCAACTGCCTTACTGTGGCCCGATGCTATCCTTATAGAGTTCCGAAAGGATACCGGGTCGGGGTCTAGTGGGGAGTTATTACATAGATGATTCCCTCTCATAAGGTGCTCCCTGCAGCCTCTTCGTCTCCCATATAAGACGGTAAGGAACGGAGTCTTTGGCTTAACCCGTAGTGCTGTTGCCCCCCTGCCCGGATTCACGAAAGAAAGGGGAATTACAGAGTCCCTAACCCCATAGGCAGATATACTAGCCTTTCAGAGCCCCTTGACTGATCGAAAGAAAGAACTCCCGAGTAAGGAGCCCTGTAGGCAGTTGCCCAAATATTTCGTACTATGGGAAGAAAAGGAAGAAGCCCCGAGTGCCTAAACCGGTGGGTCGCTACTCGAATGCTTCCCTGCGGCCCTATTTGCCTCATCTAGATTAACAGAAGTCAGAGTTGATGGTTGACCCGGGATATTGGGATTCCCTGTGCCCGGGTTATAAACCTCAGAAAGTCAGCCGAGAAATCGGCTTTCCCGCAGCTCTTTGACTAGAGCCCCCTGTCCTATGGAAGGGAAGACGCCATAGTGCATAACCTTATGGAGAGTTATTCAGATGCCTTACTTCCAGAGTTGACGTCGAATGAACCGAAATCAGGAGCCCCATTCTTTGGTTTAACCTGAGGGTCTGCTTAACCTAGAACTCTTTGACTGGACTATTCCTGTTCAATGAGGCAAGCAAACAGATGAATTAGACAAGACGCAAGGGAATAAAGAATATCCCGTTCCCCAACCAACTCCCTGATCTCTCAGCCCTTGTGGACAAACAAAGAAGACTTCCTTCTTCTCGCATTCCGAGGGGAAATCCCGGCCAGAAGATTCGAAGTTGAGGTTAGCATTCTTCACTTACTTAACAACTGCCGAAGCTTGCTTTCCATTTAGGTACAGGTAGACGTATAACCTTAGAGGAAGTTGTTTCTGACTGGGGTATTTCATTTGAGAGTTTGAGTTAGTTGCCTACTTACTTAGCAAGAGGTTAGGGGCGTTCCCCAATCTCACTCCTTTCCCTTTCCCAGGAACCCCTCGCTCATGATAAAAGTCATTGAAGCATTCGCTACTCCGAGGTATAAGGTTAAGCCCCTACTAAAGTAGTCATCCAGGTTAGGGAGACATTCTTTACAAAGCTCCGGCTGCTTCATCGAAAGGACCTCGTCAGCCGACACTAACTCGAGTCAAGTGCCAGCTTCACCAAAGCCTTGCCCCACTTCAGGCGCCTTTAGGCCCTCATTCCACAGAAAGGCTCTAAAAGACGCGGCCTCTGTGATCATAAGAATCAGAAGAAAGAGCTACATGAACAACTAATTCAAATGCTGCTTACCCTACACTCGTGACCCTTACCCAATGATCACTCGTTCTTTCTAAGAGGTTGGCAAACTGTTGTTCTGTCTGTCTTGTCATCTTGATAGTCAATTCTTAGCGTGTTGGATATTAATTCAAAGCAGCAAAGAAGAGGTAAGTCGAAAGACTGCAGGTTCGAGTCCTGCCTCAGCTTTATAGAACTCTTCAATCGAAAGGGGAAGTTTTGACCGAGAAAGCAAGGCCCAATAGAGCCTTCAACACCATAGCCCGAGAAACCCAATGCGTTGTGCTGGGCGTTGTCGGCAGGTAACCCTTGTCCAAGGTCCTGCCTCAGTAGAGAGAAGACATGTAACATTAGGGCAGGAACCATTTCATATTAAATAAAGATATAATAAGAAAATGCTTGTTTTCGCATCTATATGTGATGGAATTGGAGAAGTCGATTGAATTGACTTGCGGTAACGAATCTTCGTCGAAAGGCGTATGTTGCTTAGCTGCTTTAGGAGTGTAACCATATAATTATCATTTTTCCTATACGTCTAGTAATGAGCGAAGTGAGCTGGGATCGTTACGACTAAGTCTGATAAAAGACCTAGAAAAGTCTGATACGGGGTGACATCCCTATCATTTCCGAAAAAAATGATTCCTGGATTCGGCTATCTATCAAGAGGGCCCAGACTAAATGGTTTGAACTTGGAAGAGTGCTCTCTGCGAATATGGTATTTCAGGCTGAAGTGGAGGATGCTAGAGATCCGTTCACTCACATAGGCCAGGAATGCAAAGTTATTAAGAGTTCAACCCTTTCCCAGGTAGCCGACCCTTCAATCGCAGGCGGCTGCAAAGAGACGTCACTTTCATTCATGCTTCCTAAACAGTAGCTCTCTGTCTGTGTCGACATGCCCTCTTTAATCTTGAGCAAATAGCACGAAACGGCCCTTCCTCTCCCTGTTGGTGGAACATATTCTAACCTCAATTGTTTGAGAAGGACCCTCTGGGAATGCCTTAGGGAAGGGCAGAGTGTTGGGTCAGATATGGAGATAGATCCAGATAGAGATCTATATCTTTATATCGAGAGATAGATCTATTTAAGATTAGTAAAGGCGCCTTAGCCTGACTATGGATGGAGGCCTTTTCTTGCTTGATAGTTGGAGAGTTTCCATGGCAAACCAGGCGCTCTTGGGGAGCCTAAGCTGGGATTTTTCAGTGGATAATGCACGTCTTTGGAGCTTAATTCAAAAGGGGAAGTCTTGTATCAGTATTGAGGGTTCACTCCCAAAAAAGATCGCAAACTTCTGCTGTGTGGGTGGAAGGAGGTGAGTTGGGAATGGAGTGTAGTCTCTAACAATGTTTGCTGACGAGTAGGGAATGGTGCGTCCATAAACCTTTAGGATCCAAACTGGGGTGCGCAGGCTGCGGAGAGTCTGAAAGCTAATCGCTTTCCGAAGACAAAGAAGGCGGAGTTGCTGGTATGGACGAAAAACTCCTAAGGATGCTATGCTATTCAGCTAAAGGGGGTTATTGACGGAGCGCACTGCACTGTCGTTAAGGTGCAATGTGCTCTGTACAAATAAATTTATATTTTCCGCTACTCGCGACTACACTACTGGGTAGTAAGTGGTAAGTAGGGGTCGAACCCAAGGGAATTAGGGGAATATGTTGTTCTTTAAGGGATTTGTACAGCGAGGGAACGTGTTTTAGGTTGATTGAGATTTTAGCGCGATTGACTAAGCTACTGTTTTTGGTTTTTTTGGTTTTTTGAGTGCGGAAAAGTAAATTACAGAAAATAAATACTGAAAATAAAAGAGTTAAGGGAAGAAGACTTACAGTGGGTGATGCGTGATTGCGATTCCTCCGGTGGATGAGCGGTTGATGGTTGAGCAGTTTATCGAGCAGTTAACAAAAGTAAATACAAGGGTTTTTGTAATTCAAGGAAAGTATTCGGTTTCAGGTACCTTGTATTATAACATGTTATTAATAACCGTTAATAACCTTTCTAAGTATTCAAAGATGAATCGAGGCCCTTTCGTAGCGCAAGACTTGCAACATCGTTTAAAGCAACACTTGTTCTACTTCAGACTAATTCCTCCTTTCGAAGTATCTTAGCCTTTTGTGCATCCACCTGATCTCCCAGTGACGTTGCGACCAAGTGGTGTTTTAGATAAGTCGAACTCCTCGATAAGTTTTGCTTGTTACAGCTTCCACTTACCGAGTATGATCACGAATTCCCACGGAAGAGCTTTGCTTGTTACAGCTTCCACTCAACCTTGGAAACTCTGACTATATATGGCACATAGAACAAGTTTTGAATACAGAGAAATGAAACTAAAAGAAATTAAAACATTATATAATACAAGAACGTACCTTCGACCGAATGAGGAGTTTAGCTACGACTATCCATGGAAAAGAACATCATAACTAAATACTCGGGGGTTTTTGAAAACAGTAAGAGGGAAAGGGGTGGAATACTCAAGAACCAACAGGAGTATTCCCAATTTCCTACCGAATACTCAAGAACCAACAGGAGTATTCTCTAAAGTATAATACTCAAGAACAAACAGGAGTATTATTTCCAAAGCGTATAATACTCAAGAACAAACAGGAGTATTATTTCCAAAACCAAACCAAACTTACAAAGTAACCAAAACTTAGAGAGATAAGTGAAATGTTGATTTTTGGATGTTACAAATGAGGAGGAGGAGCTCCATATTTATAGGCCAAGGAGGAGGAGATGGGTGGTGGAGATGGGTGGCATGTGGTTTTGATCCAAGGGAGGAGAAGGGAGGAGGAAGGAGGAGGTGCCACATGGGGGCAAGAAAAGCCGCCGGTTGGGGAGGAGAAAGCCACCGGTGGCCGGTCATCCAAGGAGGAGAAGGGTGGCTTTGGCCTCCTCCAAGCATGGTGGCCGGTCACCTTGATCCATGGGTGCATTTTGACAGTTTTGTGCAGTCTTTTCACAAAACTATCAATCCAATTTCGCTCCGTCTGACTTTAATTGTTCCTCGGTTGGATTTTGATTTGAGTAATTCTTGGTCAGGATCTTGATATTTCTTCGTTCAGCGTCTGATCTTGACCTTGGATTGACTCTTATCATCTTTTCAGCGTAAAATCCTCTCCTTAGCGTGTTTTCTCTCTAAGCGTCAAAATACCCTGTAGAAATAAATCGGGACTAACAAGCAGAAGTTAAATAGACCAACAGTCTAATTTGGTGGGTTTTATTGTGTTTTTGATTCGTATAATTTTGGTCCATCAGATCACCCCACACTTTTAGTTGTTCGTCCCTAACAATGCTATTAAAGGGCGACACTCTTAAGTTTGGTTTTAAAATATGAAAATTAGACTGTGGGACTCGATTTATCCTAATTCATGCATTGCTTACTTATTACCAAATTGAACTGCGTAAATAAATAGAAGTAACTTGATACGTGTACCTTCGTGCCGAGATGCAAATTATTCCGGATGTTTCGGGAGATAGCCCTTTTTAGGCTCCTGGACTGCAACCTCGGGATCGTCTCTTACTATATGGTTTCCTTGTAGCTTTCTCTAGCACGTGATTCGGTTCGGGTTTCACTGGTTTGAGTACTTTGATTTTCTTTTGGCGAGGGACTGCTTTTTGTAGTGAATCGGCCTTTGGCCTTTGATTTGACTCTTTGAGTACTTCACTTTTGTTTGGTTAAAACCTTCACAATTTTGGGCCTTCGGCCTCTTGATTTGCTTCTTCGAGCTTTTCAACTTTTTGTGGCTTTGCAAGTCCATTTTCTCAAGCCTTTTTGGGAGGTCCAATCATCGCCCGCAAGCCTATGGAAATACCTCCCCGCTCTTCTCGTTTTTGCCGTTTTCGCGCGGGTCAAGGTGAGGGTCGCTCTTCTATTTTCTCGGCTACTTTGACTGTCGTTTCGTGCGGGTCAAGATGAGGGTCGCTCATCTATTTTCTCGGCTACTTTGACCGGAGATAGGACGGTCTGATTCTCGTCCTCGCCTTTTGCATAAACACTGCATGGCGGAGATGACTTCAATCTTCACTGAAACCCGAAGTGCAGCCTCCACTGACTTCGAAAACCATATAGTTTGATTTGATCCTTAGATTGCTTGCCAAGCCTCTCTAGGGCATTTCTATCAACTCCACATCCCTACTTTATCTCAACACAAAGGGACAAATGAGAAGTTACGTTCTAAGTTTTTAGACAGTTGAATTTTCACAAGGTAAATGCATGAATTTTGGTCTATCTTTTTCACATTCTTAAGTTCATACTTTCAAAAAGATAACACTAAAAAAGAAAAAACACATGTTGTTTATTTATGTACACATGCGGTTCTCACCCCACACTTTCGAACGAAGTCGTGCCTTTCAGCACTACTTAGTTCAAAAGCCATGCAAGCAGATGTTATACGAGAAGGAAATGACTTAAGGAAAGGTAAGATCAGAACTCCCTTATTGTGTCGAATGGCATGAGGCTGGATAATCGAGGGAGTTCGGCTGGGGCCTTGAACTCTCAGCGCAGGCCCAGTAAATTCACGGAAGCTGTCTGGCTGATCCGATCGTGCTCCAAAAACCAATTCCTAAATAGTCAAATCATTCTATGCACCAAGTGGGTGAGAGCGACTTATTGAAAAAGTAAAATACAGAAAATAAAAAGACAAAAATTTAAAGTACAGAAAGTAAGATAGTGTCGGGTTACCTCCCGACCAGTGCACTTGTTTAACGTCGTTGGCTCGACAGTACCTTGTTCCTGGACCACCAGTTGGGATCCCATGGGCGGCTTAAGTCAAATTTTGCCTTGGCTCCTGGATTGATTCTGCTTGGTCTTTTGCTGAGTGATGTGCTTGGGTCAGCACTCCATGGTTCCAGTGGTTTCGCGCGGTTATCACCATAGATGTTATAATACGAAGTTCTGCCACCGAATGCAAGTGATAACGACCCCTTTCCCATGTTAATCTTGGCTCCCGTGGTGTAAAGGAATGGTCGTCCTAATATGATTGTTGGAGGGTCGTCCTTGCTGGATTCATTGGTTGGTATCACATAAAAGTCTGTAGGAACGACGATTTTTCCCACACGGAGCATAAAACTTTCTAGCACTCCAACTGGTTGGATACACGTCTTGTCTCCCAACTCGAGGGATATCATTGGTGGCTTTAACGGACCGAGCTCTAAAGAATAATAAAGAGGGTAAGGCAGAATGTTGACTGAGGCCCCAAGATCTATTAGGCAATGATGAATTTGGGTTTTGCCGAAAGAACATGTTACTGTGAAGGCTCCTGGGTCCTGGCTCATTTCTAGATATGCCTCAGGGCTCCAAGTGAAACGCTTTCTTGCCATCAGGTCATTTTGTTCCTTTATTCTTTCTTCATTCTCTTGGGTCACCTGAACTTCTAGGTTAATGTCTTGCTCAGGCGCATAGATGTTAGGTGAGAAGTCTCTCTTGGGACCGTCAGAGTCTACGCTTCCATTATCAGTATGTGTGATCCACGTTCTACCATTGATGTGTCGGTCTTCTTTTAGCGCCTTTGTCATGTCTGACATCGTTACCATGCTAAGACTCGCCTTTGGATTCTGGATGGTCTGTGAAGGAAGTCTGCCAGGTTCGCTAGTGAGCGTTGACATCGCAGTGGCGAGATGGGACATTTGTTTGGTTAATTCGGAAATTACCCCGTCAGTTTTCGCCTGATATTGGTGTAGCAAAGTACCCAATTGATTTATGTTTCCTGCGAGCTCATTCATCGTTTCATCCAGCGACTTGGTTGGTTCTTACTGATTCTGCGGGCCGGTTTGGAACTGATTTGGTCCTCTTTGCTGATATTGGCCTGCTGATGGAGCGTTCTGGTTATACTGCCGGTGGGGGGTTTGGTAGAATGACTGAGCTAGTTGAGGGACAGCTGGTTGTGCATTCTTCTGAGAATAGTTATTGTTACGCCAGCTCGGGTTGGTTGCTTGACCATACTGTCGGTTTTGTCCGGCTCTGTCATTACTCTTGTTGTATCCTTGGTATCCTCCAGCTGCATTCACTTCTGCTGGTTCCTCTTCTACTAATGTCGGGCATGCGTCAGTTTTGTGGTCCGTAGAGCCACAAAATTCGCAAGGCTTAACTGGAACTGGCTGCCTTCGTAGGATCTGAATCATCATCTCTTTTAACTGTTTCATCTCCTCAGACATAGAGTTCATTGGTGTTTCGGCATTCGCCACGCTTTTTGTTCGGGAGAATTCTTCCTGCCGAGTCGTCTCTTCTCGGAATCGAGCATTTTCAGCAACATCATTTATCAGTTGCCTAACACCGCTCAATGATAGATTCATTATGGATCCTCCAGCTGAGGCATCCAGAAGCATTTTGTCTAAAGGTCTTAATCCATCAATGAGGTACTCGATTATGAGTTTCTCGTGCAGTCCTAGGGTACAGCAGCTTCTCTCCAAGTGGTTGAACTTTTCCAGGTAATCGTACATTGTTTCGTTGGGTCCTTGCCTGATGTCCTGCAGTTGCCTTCTTACTTGTATTGCTCTTCCTGCTGGGTAGTATTTGTCTAAGAACTTCTTCTGCATCTGAGCCCATGTTCTGATGCTTCCGGAAGGCAATGAAAGGAACCAATCGTTTGCCGCGTCAATGAGGGAAAAATAGAACGCCTTTAACTTGAAGTCATCTATGTTTACGCCATTCGGTTTTAGGTTTTGGCAAGTACCATGTAAGCGCTGGAGATGAGTCATTGCTGATTCTCCACGAGTTCCTGAGAATTTTGGCAAGTTGTGGGCCACTGAATTGTTGATGACGATATTTTCTAGCTCCGGGCCTTCATAGATACACCACGGCTGAACTCTGAAATCTGGTGCCGAGAGCTCTCCTAATGTAGGTTCGCGGTAGTTGTTGTTATCTCTGTAGTAGTCATCGAAGGCGGGTTCTTGTCTCGGCACTTGTCTAGGTTGCGGGGGTGGTGGGTATCTAGGGGGTTGTCGTACTGGACCAGCTGCATTTCGGTCCTCGGGTGGTTCTTGGTTTCTTCTGATGGCTTCCCTATCACGAGCTCTTCTGCTTCGGATGAGTTGCTCCGGATCATCCATAAATGGAAGACCTCATTGTTTTGATCGTACAGGTTCATCTCGTCGTCATCTTGGTAGTCATGGTGACTTCCTTCGTGAGACATGGTTGTTTCGAGCGCGTATCGATTCAAACAACTTATTCGATGGCTAATTCCCCGGCAACGGCGCCAATTTGACGGAGCCCACTGCACTGTCGTTAAGGTGCAGTGTTCTCTAAACAAATAAATTTATATTTTCCGCTACTCGCGACTACACTACTGGGTAGTAAGTGGTAAGTAGGGGTCGAACCCAAGGGAATTAGGGGAATATATTGTTCTTTAAGGGATTTGTACAGCGAGGGAGCGTGTTTTAGGTTGATTGAGATTTTAGCGCGATTGACTAAGCTACTGTTTTTGGTTTTTTTGGTTTTTGAGTGCGGAAAAGTAAATTACAGAAAATAAATACTGAAAATAAAAGAGTTAAGGGAAGAAGACTTACAATGGGTGATGCGTGATTGCGATTCCTCCGGTAGATGAGCGGTTGATGGTTGAGCAGTTTATAAAGGTAAATACAGGGTTTTTTTTTGTAATTCAAGGAAAACATTCGGTTTCAGGGGCCTTGTATCATAGCCTATTTATCATTGGCTCTTAGTGACCCTTCTAAGTATTCAAACGTGCATCAAGGCCATTCTAAGCACTCGATTTGCCACACTGTCTAGTCTTTTGCAAAAGCGTTCGATAGTGAATCGAGGCCATTCCAAGCACTCAACTTGCAACACCGTCTAGACTTTTGCAAAGAACGTAGAGCCCTTGTTCTATTTAGACTAATACCCCATTCCAAGGTATATTAGCCTGTGTGCATCCATTTGGTCAGTCATTCCCGAGCAACCAAATGGTGTTTTAGAGAGGTCAAACTCCTCAGATAAGCTTTGCCATTCCAAGCATCCACTTACCCGAGTATGTTTACGAATCCCCACGGAAGAGCTTTTGCTTGTCAGGCACTCAACCTTGGAAGATTCTAACCTAATATATGGCACATAGAACAAGTTTTGAATACAGAGAAAAAGCTCTAAGAGTTGCCTAAAACATTTTATGATACCAGTACACCCCTTTAACCGAATAAAGAGTTTAGCTACGAGTATCCATAGAAGAGGATATCATAGCTAAATACTCGGGGGTTTTTGAAAACAGTAAGAGGGAAAGGGGTGGAATACTCAAGAACCAACAGGAGTATTCCCAATTTCCTACTGAATACTCAAGAACCAACAGGAGTATTCTCTAAAGTATAATACTCAAGAACAAACATGAGTATTATTTCCAAAGCGTATAATACTCAAGAACAAACAGGAGTATTATTTCCAAAACCAAACCAAACTTACAAAGTAACCAAAACTTAGAGAGATAAGTGAAATGTTGATTTGTGGATGTTTTTTGGATCATACAAATGAGGAGGAGGAGCTCCATATTTATAGGCTAAGGGGAGGAGGATGGAGGGTGGAGATGGTGGCATGTGGAGGAGCATCCAAGGATGGAGGAGATGGGGGAGGAGATGTGGAGGAGAAGCCTCCACATGTCACACTCTCATGGTGGCACAAGAAGCAGCCGGCGGCTTTGGGAGGAGATGGAGGAGGAGCCGCCAAGTGGAGGGAGGAGAGTGGAGGAGGGGGAGAGTGGAGGAGCCGCCGGTTGCCGGTCATCCCATGGAGGAGGAGGGTGGCTTGCCACCCATGAGTCATCCTTCTTCACCAAGTAGCCGGTCACCTTATGCATATGGATGAGTTTTGACAGTTTTGTACTGTCTTTACAAAACTATTAGTCCAATTTTACTCCGGGCTGTCTTTGATAATTCCTCAGTTAGATTTAATTTGAGTAATTCATCGTCAGGATCTTGAGATTTCTTCGTTCAGCGTCTGATCTTGACCTTCGATTGACTCTTGTTATCTTTTCAGCATAAAATCCTCTCCTTAGCGTGTTTTCACTTTAGTCTCTCAAATGCCCTGTGGAAATATATCGGGACTAACACGTCGAAGTTAGATAGACAAATAGTCTAATTTGGTGGGTTTAACTGTATTTATGATGCATACAATTATGGTCCATCAAATACTCAGCCGGTCGTCGCTTCTCCTCCAATCTCACGAATGCTCTCGTGTTTATTTTCTCTCAGGAAGCGATGCAGATTATGGACGCCCTAGCCCATGTATTTATATGCCAGGACGATCTCCAAATCTGCTCCAGATAACCCCATCAAATATTTAGGAAATATTCCTAAATATTCGATGTGTATCATAATCAAATCGGTGAGAGGAATATACGAAGACTTCCTCGCCAAGTCAGCCTTGCCGCCTTAAAACTGATATGAAGATATTCATTCGAATATCTGAAGATTGATTTCTTCGCTGGCCGACTTCAGATCGAAACGACATTCGATCTTTCGAACCTTCCGGAAAACATCGTGGCGTCTGCTCCACGCTGATCTGTAGTCCCAGAATGTGTTCGGACTCCCCCTGAAATCCTGCTCGAACTGTCTAAAGATGTTTTGCCAAATACATGCCACTCAAGGGAACATCAATCTCCCCCTTGGCATTTTGGCAAAACCAAATCTACTAGATCTATCTATCTAGACTTTAGACATACTTGAGGGAACAAAAATTGGTCCACCTAAAAATACTCCCCCTTTTTGCCACAAACTGGCAAGGGGTCTAATCTAGTTCAAACAGCCAATCAAAGTGTGCCCGAACAAGCACTGAAGCAAGAACAAGACTAAAAAAAGTAGCATTGTTTAGAGTTCAAGGGGGATGGAGTCGTGGACCTTTAAGATGACAGATCATCCGAATCATCTTCTGTTGCGGAAGCATCCTCCTCATCATCGCTGGGATTTCTAAGTGCCCGAGCCAAGGTAGTGATGTGTTTTCGTAGCTCTTTGTCGGTAGCAATGATGATATATTGCTCTTTGATCAGCTTATCCCTTACGCCACGAGCCATCCTAGCTCCCCCTTGCCTGGAGGACTCTAGAATGTCCTTGTGTTTCAATCCTGGCTGTTTGAGATCATTTACGTGATGGCCGTTGAACAGCTTGTGGTCCACAGTGAACTTACGCGGGGCTTGGAGAGAAGCTCATTTGGTGACTGCAATTCTAGAGCTTGCCGGATGATCAGGTCATGTATCAGAGAAGGGAACCTGATCTGGTGGAAAGAACGCTTTGAGGTAACATGGTCAGCAATCTGTTGGAACATGACTCTCCCCAGATTGAACATCATCTTGTTCCCAATCTGGTAGATAAGTTGAGCCACCTCACGACTGACCGTGGAGCGGTGAGTCGAAGGTTACCAGTTGAACACTGCAATGAAGAACAACATCGAGTAGACTATTGAAAGGTGAGCAGTAGGAACATCAATCTCAGGCCACCAAAGAAAAGACCCAACAGTCAGAGTGTCTGCAATCTTATCATAATCTTCTTCCTCTTCATCTATCTCTGGGTCATCCATATGATAGAACTTTGATGAGCCGTATTTATACGACTCATCGAGTCAGCAAATCCCACCAATTCCAGCACTTTATTATACGAACAGTTACTTCCTAGTATTGTTTTGCATTTCAGGTGTTTCGGAAGCTCTAGGAGGAAACGTGCATAAAAGACGGCATTTTATGCCGAAAACACCACAATGGCAGATCAGACCTTTGGACGCTCGACGGAGCACTGGGAATGGACCGTTGATCATAAAAATACGAGCTACATGGCGTTGCGTAGCTGACTCGATTTCCTACAACTCTCTAGTTCACACCGAGAGCATCCGAGGTCGTTTGGAAGGTCAAATCGAGAGCC
Source organism: Rhodiola kirilowii (assembly GCA_033675215.1). Taxonomy (NCBI): domain Eukaryota; kingdom Viridiplantae; phylum Streptophyta; class Magnoliopsida; order Saxifragales; family Crassulaceae; genus Rhodiola; species Rhodiola kirilowii. Next base: position 56,666,913 of record CM066201.1, read on the forward strand.
GAAGTCAAAATAGATGCGCAGAATGGATGAACAGTGTCCGCGGATGAACAGTACTTCCGGCCGTGAACAGTATTTTGGGCCGTGAACAGTAACTTCGGGAAAAAAAATCCAAATTTCATGCATGACGGTTTAGAAAGCTGTGGAATGTCCTGGAATCCTCTAGAAGACTTGCACAAGAAGTTTGCTTAAGAATCAAGCAAAATCGAATTAAGAAACTTTTCCTAATTTGTCTTTTGGGCCACCGATTTGACCTAGTCCAAGAGGGATTTTGTGCCTCACTCAACTCTATAAATAAAGGAGCAACTCAGCCATTCTAATCATCCCTCATCACAGAATCGAGAGCTCATCTCTCAATTCACTCATCTCGGCTCATTGGCTCGGCGCACGCCTAACTCTCTCGGCACACGTCCCTGCTCTCTCGACTCATCCGTCCTCATTGCTCTCGGCACATCAGCCCTTGCGCCACCCCTGCCTCAGCCTTGCTCAGCCGCACCTCAGCCCTCACGGCCCGGTCGTCCATCCTTCTCGGCAGTAGTGAAGTTCATTCGTTCTTACTTATTGTTTTTTGCCCTAATGACCATGTGTAACTAATTCTATTATTCGGGCTAGGGTTTAATACATTGTGACGAATGTTTTTGAGACTTGTTGCTTAATGCTATTTTCATTGTTCTACTAGACCTTGTGCTTATTATCTCGGTTTGAATTGCGAAGCCAAGTTGATACTCGGAACGGTTAGACTTAGCCGAGCAATTCATTCCCTTTATTCACTGTTTGTTTGATACTAGACCATTGAGAACAAATAGAGCACTAATCTAATATATCTTGGAATGGAGTATTAGATTGCTAGGGCTAGAATTCTATAACCCGGAAAGGAAGTAGATTGTGGTGTAGGCGTCCGGAAAGACCCTACTTTAGGTTATAACTTGGAATGGAAGTAACCACACTTAGGAACTATAAAATAGATAATTAGAAGTCGATGATAAAATAGGTCACAATTGAAAACCCTAGTCTGAATATCCTCTCTGATTGATACATCCTTAGTTTATTTCCTATTTTTGCACTGTTTCCAAATTACTCACAACCCAATTGTTTTCCCTTTTTTACAGAACAAATAGTAACCCGTCTAGCTCTCTTGGGTTCGACCCCTTGCTTGCCGCTATACTAGCCAAGAGTAAGTGGAATTATAAATTTAAATTTGCAGGTACCAACGACGACCTGTCAAACTTGCAGATGAGATCAGGGTCAATTTCAATTCTCCTTCTTCGAACAAACACAACACCATAGTCCTTGGCCCCAATCACTCCAAACTGAGGAGGAAGATTGGAAATTGCTTCGCGCACCAGATGCTCGTTGAACGGCTTGCACTTGGTCAAGGTTCCAATCAAGCATGTCTAATTTAGGACATGAGTGACCTCCTTCCCATTATAGCTCTTCCCTTCAAGGAACCTTTCAGGAATGATCTTCCTCTTCAGCACAAACCTCCGGCATCTTCTGAGACAGGAGTAGGCACTCCACGTTTCCTCTTTTTGGAAGCATCAGCTCCCCCTACAGCCTGGGCTTGTGAAGACTGATTTGGATGAGTCACAGCAGAAACAGGAACATCCTCCTTTTGCAAATGTTTGACAATGTCATCAATGTCCTCGAAGAGATCATCTGGTTCATCATCCTTCTTGGAAGAATCAGACTCCACGCCCTCTGTATCATGATGCTTTGCATGTTGATAACCATCTGAACTCTCATGCTTTTCTTCTGAAACGTCTTCAGATCCCTCATCAAGAACCACCTTCCTTTTGCCTGAAGACCCAAGAAACTGTTTGGTCTCCGAATCTGACAAAGCAACCAGCCGTCCTCTAACATTAGAGAATCTGGCAGCATACTTTCTTGGAGAATCTATTCGCCGATGAACTACTTTCCTGCGGAGTCCACCTTGAGGCCTCACATGGCTGGTTGCATGCAACGTTTCCCTCCACGATCTTGAACCAGCGGTTGCCTTGAATACATGCAAACCTGATTTACCTTCTTTCACAACTCCGACACCATCTTTTCCGGCACCCTTACTAACAACGTCCCTACTGGCTTTTCAAAACACAACCTCCTCGACATTTACTTCCTTTTCAACTTCATTATTTCCAACAACAGCATCTTTCACAGGCAAAACAACATCCGAAGCTTTAAGGTTTTTGAATTACCTCAGATTGGGGCATAGCCGGTGGAGGGATGAGACTTGTTGACGAACTAGCATCGATTGGCTTAGGAGTCCCCGCCGCTGATTGCGAGGGCACCACCTTCTTCTTTGCAGCAGGTTCTGGTCCTTTCTTTGCCACCACCTTGGCTTTAGAGATTGCTCGAGCCGCCCCTTCGTTAGTCACATTGACAGCAGATAGTGTTGTGGCATTTTCATCTAAAGGCAATGCCTTTTTCTCCATCGGCATCTTCTGCTTCTTCAATTTTGCGATTTGAGGCATCGGTGCCAAAGCTTTGGGTGATTTCATATCCGCCTTCTTGATATCTGATGAAGTCTTCTGTTCCAGCTATCTTTCGTGAGTGATCAGTCCAACTGTGTTGCTGGAGTTTCGCCTGTGATTGACCACTGTCTGGAACACTTAGTTAGTGACGAAACATAGACCCAAGGAGGATCTGAGTGTCTCAAACTATGCCGCATCCAGAGGTTTGGTGAAGATATCAGCTAATTGCTTGTCCGTTGTAACATGCTGTAGAGTCACCACCTTCTGTTTAACCAGCTCTCTGATGAAATGATGCCTGATGTCGATGTGCTTTGTCCTGGAGTGCTGTACTAGGTTTTTGGATATGCTAATCGCGCTCATATTGTCGTAGTACAGGATCATCTCCTTCTGTTCAACTACATATTCAGACAGCATTTGCTTCATCCATAGAAGCTGAGTGCAGCAACTTCCTACAGCGATATACTCCGCTTCGGCCGTAGATAGTGAGATGCTGTTTTCCTTTTTGCTGAACCAGGAGACCAAGTTGTTTCCCAAGAAGAAACACCCTCCAGACGTGCTCTTTCGATCTTCAGCGTTTCCTACCCAGTTAGCGTCACAGAAACAAACCAGGTGTGGATTGGTGTCTTTGGTGTACCTGATGGACCATAATTGTGTGAATCATAAACACAGTTAAACCCACCAAATTAGACTCTTTGTCTATTTAACTTTCGCTTGTTAGTTCCGATATTTATCTACAGGGTATTTTGAAGTCTAGAGAGAATACAGGCTAAGGAGGAGTTTTAAAGCTGAATATGAATTACGAGTCATTCCAGGTCATGGCCAAATTCTGACTTACAAGAACCAGACGTGGAATCACTCAAAACAAATCCAACCGAAGGGCAACCAGAGTCAGTCCGGAGCTGAAAGGAGCCGATGGCTTTTGGGGAAAAGATCTCAAACTCACTCATCCACTCCCCTTGCGCCACCTAGGCCGGCGGCTCCCCCTCCACACCCAAAGGACCGGCGGCTTTCTCCTCCAAGCCACCTCATCCGGCGGCTTTGTGCCTCCCCCTCCCATCTCATGCCATGTGTTGAGTCTTCTCCCCTCATGTGACAAGTGTATGGTCTCCATTGCTCCCCTTAGCCTATAAATACCATGCCTCCTTCCCTTTGTAATTCATTCCAACACAATCCCATTTTGTGTGCAAGAAGCACAAGTCACTTATCTATCTAGATTTTAGGCACCACTCTTGTAAACACTTGTTTCAAATCTATAATACTCCTGTTGGTTCTTGAGTATTCTAGTAGTTCTTGAGTTTACTCCTGTTGGTTCTTGAGTATTCTCCCTTTACTTTACTGTCTTAGCTATGATATCCACCTCTATGGATATTCGTAGCTAAACCTTTCATTCTGTTGAAGGGGTGTACTTGTGTCATAAAATGTTTTAGGCCCTACTCTTAATGCCTCTATGTGTTCAAAACTTGGTCTATGTGCCACATATTAGGTTAGAACTTCCAAGGTTGAGTGGATGCTTGGAATGGCAAAACTCTTCCGTGGGGTTTGTAAACATGCTCGGATAAGTGGATGCTTGGAATGGCAAAGCTTATCTGAGAAGTTTGACCTCTTTAAAACACCATTTGGTTGATCGGGAATGATTGATCAAATGGATGCACATAAGGCTAATATACCTTGGAATGGGGTATTAGTCTAAATAGAACAAGTGCTCTATGTCTTGGAATGGACTAGACAGTGTGGCAAATCAAGTGCTTGGAATGGCCTTGATACACTTTTGAATACTTAGTATGATCATTAGAGGTCAATGATAAACAGACTATGATACAAGGCCCCTAAAACCGAATACTTTCCTTAACTTAAAACGTCGACTGCTTACTTCTCGCAAGACTTGCCGTTCAAGCAACCCACTCTCTATAAGTCTTCTTTGTTTTAAGCATTTACTTTCAGTACTTTACTTTTCTGTACTAAAACTAAAACCAACAACCAACCACTCACTTTGCATCGCTAAAACCTCAATCCACCTAAAATCACGCTCCCCTTCAGTACATTCCTCAAAGAACAACTATCCCCCTAATTCCCTTGGGTTTGACCCCTACTTACCACTTGCTACCCAGTAGTAAAGTCGCGAGTAGCGGACTTATAAATTTATTCTTGACTTTTGCACACAACGACTGTGCGACCGTCAGTACCAGATCCCAAATTCAATAGTTCCGCACACATACTTTATGATTCTTTTCACTTGCCGTAGGTGACTTTCTTTTGGATCCGCCTGGTACCTTGCACAGACTCCAACTGCGTATGAAATATCAGTTCTGCTGGCGGTTAAGTACAAGAGACTCCCAATCATACTCCTGTACAAAGTTTGATCAACCTTTGCTCCAGCATCGTCTTTTGTGATCTTTAAGTGAGTCGCAGCAGGTGTTTGTTTGTGACTTGCCTTCTCAAGATCAAATTTCTTTATCAGGGTCTTGGCATACTTTCTTTATGAGATGAAGATGCCATCCTCTTTCTGTATCACCTGCAGTCCGAGAAAGTAGTTCATCTCCCCTACCATACTCATCTTGAACTCTTTCTGCATCTGTTCCACGAACTGATCTACCAGTTTCTAGGTATTGGATCCAAACACAATATCGTCAACATAGATTTGTGCGATAATAAAATCTGACCTTGTGTGCTTGACGAACAGGGTCTTGTCCACTCCCCTTCGCACATATCCATGGTTGACGAGAAACACAGTGAGGCGCTCATACCAAGCTCTGGGTGCCTGCTTGAGACCGTATAGTGCCTTCTTCAAGCGATACACATGAGCAAGGTGATGCGGGTCCTCAAATCCTTTCGTCTGAGAAACATATACTTCTTCATTTAGAATGCCATTATGGAACGCACTTTTAACATCCATCTGGAATAGCCGAAACTTCAAGTGACAAGCCAGAGCAAGGAGCAGGCGAATGGCTTCAAGACGTGCGACAGGGGCAAAGGTTTCATCAAAATCGATCCCCTCTATCTGCGGAATAGCCCTGGGCAACAAGCCGAGCCTTGTTTCTAGTGATATTTCCTGATGTGTCGGACTTGTTCTTAAAAATCCATTTTGTGCCAATGACGTTCACACCATCAGGTCTTGGAACTAGGTCCCATACATCATTGCGGGCAAACTCTTCCAGTTCTTCCTGCATGGTGAGGACCCAATACTCATCAATGAGTGCTTCCTTTAAGTTCTTCGGCTCTATCGAAGACAGAAAACACGAGCAGGCAGCAAGATCTCTGTAGTTGATCTGCTTCCCATGAGTTTGTATCCCGTCACTAGGTGCTCCAATGACCTCAGAGATTGGGTGGTCTCTGGCAATTCGACGAGAGGGTTGTAATGCAGCACGGTCTGCTTGAGTACTGACCTCTTTAACCTCTTCAGAGGGAGAGTTTCCAGAGTGATTATCAGCTGTTGGGACTCCTCATGTCGAGTCAGTCTCAGTTGGATGAGATAGTGGAATAGTTTCAGATGCTGTTCATACTGCTCTGTCTACATCATCTGGGACTGTTTGCTCAATCACATCATCCTTTATTTTGACAATTATAGACTCCATGACCGATCCCGTGCGTTTGTTAAACACCCGGTATGCTCGACTGTTTGTGGAATATCCTAGGAAGAATCCCTCATCACTCTTCGGATCAAGCTTCTGTCGGTACTCACGGTCATTCAAAATGTAGCACTCACTCCCAAAAATGTGGAAGTACTTGACAGTGGGCTTCTTCCCTTTCCAAAGTTCATAGCAGGTCATCTCCGTGCCTGTGCGTATTGTCACACAATTTATAATATGACACACCGTGTTCATAGCTTCTGACCAGAACTTCAGGGGAATCTTCTTGGCATGAATCATTACGCGAGCCATCTCCTGAATTGTACGATTTGTCCGTTCCACAACGCCATTTTGCTGGGGTGTGATTGCAGAAGCAAACTGATGAGCAATCCCGTGTTCGGCACAGTAAGTGGCCATAGTGGCATTCTTGAACTCAGTGCCGTTGTCACTCCTGATACTCACCAAGCGTTCTCCTTTGGCTTCCCTCTCTCTCTGGAGTAGAGTAGCAAGTTCAGTGAATTGTTGTGCGGCTGCAGACTTGTCTCGGAGGAATCGAGTCCATGTAAACCTGGTGAAGTCGTCCACACATACCAGAACATACTTGTTGTCGCCATAGCTCTCAACCTGCATCGGGCCCATCAGATCCATATGGATCAGTTCCAGTGGTCTACTGGTGCTGATTTGCGTGGTATTGGGATGCGAAGCCTTAGTCTACTTTCCGACTTGGCATTCTCCACATAGAACATCTATGTCGCCTTTCACATTGGGCATTCCTCGGATGAGTTTAGATGAGCAGAGCTTCTTCAAGGTCTTGAGATTTAGATGACCCAATTGCATGTGCCACAGTGCCATCTCATCTGCTTGACTTGATAAGCACGCTGATGTAGTAACTATTCTGGCAGACCCTATAAGGGAACAGTCGTTGGCTGCTCTACTACCTTTCATCAGTGTGCCTCGTTCCTTATTCAAGACTTGGCAAGAGTCATGAGTGAATTTGACATAGTGCCCGCCATCGCATAGCTGACTGATACTGATAAGGTTTACCTTCAGTCCTTCAACTAAGACGATGTCCTTGAGTACAGGAAGATCCGGAACCTTCAATGTCCCACAGCCGATCACCTGACCCTTTCCTCCATCACCGCACGTAACAAACTGCTTCTTTATGACAGGTCGAATATGTGTGAGAAACTTGGGGTCACCTATCATATGAGCGGAGCATCCACTATCAAAGTACCAGCGATCTTTTTCCATGTTACTTGATGAACTGAAGGCAACCATGCAGACGTTTTTGTTTCTGCAGGTCTTCATGTCTGTCTTCCAGTTATGAAACTTGCTTGATTGTGACTGTCCTTGCTCAGGTCTGCATTTGTCGAGTTTTTGAGCCATCCTACAGAACTTCCGATCCATCATATTCAGTTGATAGGAGATGCAGTCAGTCTCAGCTAATACTCCAGACACCTCTGTTCTAAGCAAAATATCTTGGTTATCTCTGGTTGCACTTTGTCCTTTATTTGGAGTCATCTTGAACAGTTCCAGGATCCCACTCAGTGTGTCGATTGTTTGCTCTGATACCAATTGAAATTCTGATACCTGTTCAAGAAGCTGTTCAAGGTGTAGATGGGACAGACCTTGAACAGTGTTGACACAGTTCTGCACACAGAACAGAAATGAGGCACACACAGATTGATAACCCAGTTCAGCTTCGCCTACTCTGGGGGGGTTTCCCATACCCGAAAAGGGACACAAATCTTATTACGAGTTTAGAGCTACAAGTGGTCTTACGCTTACACAACGCCTTGTTTGTAATAACCTAGCCTCTAACACTCCGTCTCTCGGATTTGCAATCTCGGTTCACCGCAGCTCACCTCGATCCCCTATGGGTAGGACGACACTTCCCTCTCGACCTAGTCTTGGACCTCCCAGAAGCCCGGTCGCCTTCTTCCAAAGACGTGTCTTGATCACCGTGTGTGTGTGCGCTTTGTTGTCCTTCAAGAACAGTCTGAATAGCACACTGAATAGACTGCTTCTTCACCGTTGATATTCCGGTGTGGAATACTCAGCCGTCCGTCGCTTCTCCTCCAATCTCACGAATGCTCTCGTGTTTATTTTCTCTCAGGAAGCGATGCAGATTATGGACGCCCTAGCCACGTATTTATATGCCAGGACGATCTCCAAATCTGCTCCAGATAACCCCATCAAATATTTAGGAAATATTCCTAAATATTCGATGTGTATCTTAATCAAATCGGTGAGAGGAATACGCGAAGACTTCCTCGCCAAGTCAGCCTTGCCGCCTTAAAACTGATATGAAGATATTCATTCGAATATCTGAAGATCGATTTCTTCACTGGCCGACTTCAGATCGAAACGATATTCGATCTTTCGAACCTTCCGAAAAACATCTTGGCGTCTGCTCCACGTTGATCTGTAGTCCCAGAATGTGTTCGAACTCCCCCTGAACTCCTGCTCGAACTGTCTAAAGATGTTTTGCCAAATACATGCCACTCAAGGGAACATCACAAGTGCCTGTGGCAGGCCAATACTGACTGAGGGATTTTCTTTCTCTTAATACTACGCCAGCCTCAGTCCCTCATTTATTATCCTTCCTTCATAGACCTCCCCACCAATAGATAGAGACAAATGGGATTAACCAAACCATGTCTACCAAATGCCAGTACCATGCAGCTGCTTCAAAGCCAACGTGATGCTCCTTGGTCAGATGACCAAGATATTGGCGAATACCACAGATGATCGAGAAAAGAGTACCTATAATCACATGAAAACCATGAAAGCCGGTTGCTAAGGAAAAGGTAGAACCATAAATACTATCCAAAATAGTAAAGGGTGCTTGATAATATTCCATTCCTTGAAAGCCTGTGGATACTAGTGCCAGTGAAATGGTAGCTACTAAAGCGTAAACAACTTGTTTTTCCTTCCCCGCGAGTATAGCATGATGAGCCCAAGTTACGGCAGCTCCGGATGAAGGGAGAATAAGGGTATTAAGAAAAGGGATTTCCCAAGGATCTAAAACCCCAATCCCTTTTGGGGGCCAAATACCTCCGATCTCTACCGTAGGTGCCAAAGAAGAATGAGAAGAAGCCCGAAAAAGAGCAAAAATGAACATAACCTCCGATACGATGAACGGAATAGAACCATATCGAGGTCCTAATTGTACGACTTTGGTATGATGTCCTTCCAACGTGGATTCACGTAGAACATCGCGCCACCATACAAACATGGTATATATGATAATTATGAGGCCCAAACTGAGAAGTGTTTTCCCCCCTTTAAATGAGTGCATGTACATCACACCTCCTACAGTGGTTGCCAAAGCTCCGAGTGAACCCAAAATAGGCCATGGACTTGGATCTACCAAATGATAAGAATGCCTCTGAGATTCAGGTGAGATCCAATGTAGATCCCATGAGTGAATAGAAAGTTATATATATTATAAGAGAAGATGAAGCTGCTCCCTGGGCTTTCAAGCATCTAAGGCCACTAGCCCGGCTTGACTGGAATGACTACTTTCCCCTACGCTAAGGAAGCCGAGTAATTGGCCTAAGGAAAGGAAGAATTCCCGGGTGCCTTAACTCGATTTGAATTAAATATTACTTCCTGAGCCTCTTGTTCTACTTATAGAGTTGACCTTATCCATTGCTAATGAGTCTTCCTGGTCTACTGGTCTGATGTTCCCTTGAGTGACATGTATTTGGCAAAACGTTGTTAGACAGTTCGAGCAGGAGTGCAGGGGGAGTTTGAACATATCCTAGTACTCATATACAGCGTGGAGCAGACGCAAGGATATTTTTTGGAAGATATTGGATTGCGAAGAGTTCGTCAAGTTAAGTCGGCCAGCGACTTTTTCGAGCATAAGATATTCGAATGAATATCTACATTGAAGGCGGCACTGCTTACTTGGGCAAGAAGACTTCGTACTATCTTCCAACCGATTTGAGAAAGATATACATCAAATATCTAGGAATATTTCCTAAATATTTGATGGGATTATCTTGTGCAAATTAGGGTTTCGTCCGAGCATATAAATTCAATGCTAGGGCACCCTTATTCGGCATCGCTTTCAACATCAAACATACACGAGTATAACCGATTGATTGGAGAAGAAGAAAGCGACGATCGGTTGTGTTTTCCCACTGAAAACTCATCGGTGCATGTTCAGTCTGACCCGTGTGCTATTCAGACTAACTTGAGGTGATCTCATTGCAGCGCACAGCAAAGACCAACCTGCTTTCGAGAGAAAGCATCCGAGCTTCAGGAGAAAATCGAGAACGTTCGGACTGCAGGTTCGGACGAAGGGGATCGAGGTTAATTGCTGTAAACCTCGGTTGCAAATCTGAGAGACGTAGTGTTAGAGGCTAGGCGATTGCAAGGTGTAAGCGTAAGTCCACTTGTAGCTCTAACTCGTAATAAAGATTTGCTGTCCCTTTTTCGGGTGTGGGAAACCCCCCAGAGTAGGCGTAGCCGAACTGGGTTATCATTCTGTGCGTGCTCCTGCTTTTATGTTCTGCTGAACTGTTGTGCAAAGAGTTCAAGGTCGGTCTCAACTATACCTGGAACAGAAGCTTGAACAGGGGATAGAATTTCAATTGGTATCAGAGCAAACACTCGACACACTGAGTGGGATCTTGAACTATTCAAAATGACTCTGAAGGAAGGACAAAGCATCACCAGACCTCCGCTGCTCGAAGGCTCGAATTATGCCACCTGGAAACCCGTGATGAGATCCTTTCTGAAATCCCTAGATGAAAGGGCTTGGAAGGCTGTCCTGAAAGGTTGGACGGAACCCATGATGAACAATCTCACTGGAGAACCGGTTCCGAAACCAGAAGCTCTGTGGACAGAAGAAGAAGACAAAGCTTCCATGGGGAACTCAAAGGCTATGAATGCGATCTTTTCTGGAGTAGACGAAAACGTCATGAAGCTAATCATCAACTGTGAAGTAGCTAAGGAAGCATGGGATATCCTTCAAAGAGCTTTTGAAGGAACAGACAAAGTTCGCAACTCTCGCATGCAGGCTGTCACAACCAGGTTCGAAGAGATGACGATGAAGGAGAGTGAGACAATCACTGAGTACAACACCAGGGTTCTGGAACTGTCTAACGAGGCTTCTGCACTAGGGAAACCTATCGATGAAGAAAGACTGGCCAGTAAAGTCCTGAGATCTCTACCTCCAAGATTTGCCATGAAGGTCACATCCATTGAGGAAATGCACGACATCTCCAAACTGAAGCTGGACGAGCTGATGGGTTCTCTCAGAACTTACGAGATCAATCATGATTTCCAATCCGGAGAGGTAAAGGGAATCGCCCTAAAAGCGGACATGTCTGAAGACAAACTGGAGGGTGGCTGCACCACTGAGCAACTGGCTATGATGGCTCAGAACTTTGGCAGAATGGTGAGAAAAATCAACCGACGTGGTCCAGAACAAGGTGAGCCTTCATCGACTAGTTTTCGAAACTGAAAATCTGGCAAGTCAAGGTCTAGTGATATCAGGCAAGACTCATCTGACAAAGGTAAAGAAGACATTCAGTGCCATGAATGCAGAGGTTTCGGCCATATCCAATCACAATGTGCAAATACTCTTATGAAGAAGAAGGCGATGGTCGCTAGCTTCAGCGATAGTGAGTCAGACGAAGAAAAAGGAGGAGGAGAAACCACCAACTTTGTAGCTTTCGTCACAACTCTAGGTGAATGCAGCAATGCCAGTGAAGGTGTACCAACTCAGTTGGAACTGCCGGCTGAAGACCTCTCCGACAGTGATGAAGAAGAACTCACGCAGGAGTCTCTGGCTCAGACATATAAAGATCTGTATGAGTAGTGCTGATCAAAGTCAACAAGAAGCTGAATGATACTGTTGCAAGCATCACTATAGAAAAGGACAAGATCTGGCATGATGCTGAGATTCTACTGACACAGAGGGTGGAGCTCGAAGGCACAGTCAACTCACTAAATTCTCAACTGGCTGAGCTAAGACAAGAAAGATTATGTCTACTTGCTCAGAAAACGGAACTCCTGGGGACTGTCTCTTCTCTTAAAGTCGATATGGAGAAAGATCGTGAAACTCATCCTATAGGCATGGCTGGTCTAAGGAAAATGATCATTGATCTGAAACGCAAGGAAGTGTCCCAGCTCAAGAAGGCGGAGTCGCTAGAGCTTCAGCTAGAATCTGAAAAGATGGATCGTTCAACAGCAGAGAAGGAGCTCGACCACCTCAAACAGTCGGTAAGAATGCTGAACTCTGGGATCGTTCAGGTCTCAAAGAATGAAGTCTGGCCATAGTGGACTTGGTTTTACCGAAGAGGGAAGCTCAAGTGGTACAGTGGCTGCTAAAACCAAACCAGTGAGTGAACAGAACCCAGAACAGAAGCTGACACAGCATCAGAGATAGAAGGAGAATCAGCAGCTGGGAGAAAAGGTGACGCAGTACCCAAGACCTCACCTGAGACAGCACCCAAGGTTGAAAGTTGATCTGAATCAAGGGAAGACCACAGCTGGTCAGAGACAGACTCACGACGACCACGAGAGCTCGTACTCGAAACTGAGAAATGACACTTGCACATTCTGGTACTGCTACCAGGTTGGACACATCAGGCCTAAGTGTCGCCTGTTTCTAGCTGAATGTTGGGCACATCAACAACAGATCAAACCTCGACAGAAACAGGTCTGGAGACCGAAGGAAAAACAGACAGTATGCATGGTGGCCTGTTGCTCCTCAAGTTACACAGAGTCAGGCAGTTGGCACTTCGATAGCGGATGCTCCGCTCACATGACAGGTAACTCTCAATATCTTACCCATATTAGACCTGTTGAGCAGATGTGGTTTGTCACCTTCGGGGATGGTGGAAAGGGTCAGGTGATCGGCTGTGGGACATTGATGGTTCCGGATCTCCCTGCACTCAAGAACACCCTCATTGTCAAAGGACTGACAAGGAATCTTATCAGCATCAGTCAACTGTGTGACGATGGACATTATGTGTCATTCTCTAGCTACTCATGCCTTGTCCTAGACAAGAATGGAGACACACTGATGAAAGGAAGAAGGGATGCCAACAACTGCTACACCATTGGGATGGGTCTGATGGGATAGATGACCGACGAGAACCATGGGAAGCAACCGGTTGCTCTTGCCTGTTCAAACGCTCAACATAGATCTCTGCGAGGGGGAGTGGATAAGGCCTTGTGTGCAAGGACTGATTGGAGTTGCGCACAAATCCATGTTGACAACTGTCCCAGAAAACTATTGCATCAGAAGGTATCACAGTTACGGAAGGAGTTCGTACAATGCTCTCAGACATATGCCTGGAGCCGAACAAGAAAATATGAATATGAAGGGCACCAGAAGATGATACCTCTGAGGCATACCAAGACCCTTGTCAACCTCTATGGCAGGTTTCAGAGTGGAACACCCAGATCCCCAGTGGGTCTATGTGGTGTCAACCACTGAATGCATCCGACGGTGGTCAGTCAAAGTCGAATCTCCAGCTGAACAGTTGGACTGACCACCTAAGGAAGGGAGCTGGAACAGAAAGTACAGCGCATGAAGACCAATATTTTTTGAATATTCTCAAAGATCTTTCATGCCGTTATTTGAAAACGGGGGCTGACTATTTTGGGAAGTTGAAAAGGCCGGAAGATATTTTTTTGAAACACAAAACAGTTGAGTGTGTTCAATTGCTTATTCTCTCTCGTCTCGTCAAAACCCTAGAACTGCAAAAAACTCTCTCAACCGCTTCTTCTCAAAACGGCGATGGTGATTACAAGGAAGTCTTCAAAGTCCGAGGTCAAATCCGCAGAGAAGAAGAACATGCAGTCCTCAAAGGCACTGACGGCAAAACCTAAAATTCCAAAACCAAAGGCTCCGAAGATGAAAAAGGCGTCGCCTTTACGATCCAACACCAAATCTTTGGCCGAAACAAAGAAGACTGACGGAGGAGCAACCGCTGAAATCCCTCAGTCGACCACGATGGATTCTTCCGTCGCAATAGATTCTGGTACGCCTCAAGAAGTCCGTCCCCAATCTGAGGTAATTCCAACTGTCCCTTCAGTTTCTGCAAACATTCCTAGTGTTGAAAAGATTGTGGCGGACAAAGATCTGAATGTGGGTGTTGAGAAGGAGGGTAAGTCTGTTGTTTGTGATGAAGCCAGAGGGCTATTGTTGGTACTGGTACTAGTGGTGTTGCTATTCATGATAAGGCGATTGTTGGTGACAAGGTGATGAGACGTATTTATACGACTCATTAAGTCAACAAAACCCACCATTTATGACATTTGATCCCAAGAACGTTTACTCGTTAATGTCATTTTGGATTTCAGGGCCTTTTGGAGTTCAAAGAAGAAATGAGCTTAAGGACGGCATTTTAGGCCATAAAAGCATCACAAGATGATTTGGGGGTCATTCGGGTCCCAAGGAGCCCAAGTCGGGACCTATGAACCTCAGCCGATCCTAAGGACCTTTGTCCAAGACCGTCCGAAGAGTCGCGTCCCATACCGGGCCAGTCGAGAAAGCTAGGCGCGCGTTCCAGGCCCCGACCGGACGCTTGAGACCCTGTCCGAGAGGCCACCCGACCGGACGCCCGAGAGCCTGTGCCGAGGGCATGTGTCGCGCCCGAGAGACCGGCCCGAGGAATGCCGGTCCCGCCCGAGGTCCTGACCGAGCACCCGATCGAGCATCCGACCGAGCACCCGACCGAGCGCCCGAAGAGTATCAATCACGCCCGAGGCCACCCGAGGCATCACCCGAGGCATCACCCGATCCTGCTCGAGGCCGCCCGAAGCACCCGACCGAAGAACGCCGAGGCCGCTCGATGCATCACCCGGTCGCGCCCGGCCAGCGCCTGACGACCTCTCCCCCGGATTTCTTGGCTCGTCTTTCGAGGGCTGACGTGGCCTGGCGTGCACTAACTTCAATGCAATCTTCCAATTGCCAAACCTCCCCCTCCCAAAAGAGAAAGTCGGCTATAGGGTATTGGAATTGCCAAGTTCCTTTTGTCAAGCCAAGGTCTACATCCTTCTCAAAACTCCTATAAAAAGAGGACCTTGGCCTTGTGTAGATCCATTCGAAAATCTATCTAAAAATCCATAGTTGTACCGCTTGTCAATTTACTTTGGGAAAGAATCAACATCTCTCTACTCCTTCTTCTTTTGTTACGCACTTTACATTTCACACTACACATTTTAGTTTGAGCCTAAATTCCGATTGTGATTCCCTTAGCTCTTGTGTTCTTACCATGAACATGAGTGGCTAAAACCTTCATAATTCGGTTTGGGGTTCCCTAATGTTGTAGCAAGGCTTTGAGACCTTGATCTTAATGCTTCCTTGTATCCCATTTGCTAGTCATGTGCCAATGGTTTGGGAATGAATACCTAGGCTAAACTAATGCTTGAAATGGCAAGGTTTAGCCGTGTGGGTTCAAGACCTCCATTGTGCTTGTTTTCATTGAAACGTGAAACAAGCTTTTGCACCTAGTCTAGTATACCTTGAAATGGGGAGTTAGACTTGTTCGCACTAGAAATCCATGTCTTGAAATGGAATGGATTGTGGTGTAAGTGCTTGAAATGGCCTTACTTTAGGGTTTATGTCTTGAAATGGAATAAACCCACACTTATGGATGTAGGGATAGATCATTAGAGGTCCATGAGGAGTTGAGCTACAACAAAGGCCCCTAGACAGAATTCCATTCTCTTGATCACAATCCTTTTACCTTTACCTTTTGCACCTGTGCTTACGTTCAAAAACCATTTCAAAAAACCCCAAAAACTTGTCTTTACTTTACTTTACATTTCGAACAACAAGTAAGTGAACTATTTCCCTTGGGTTCAACCCCTACTTGCCGCTCTACTAATTCATAGTGAGCCTAAGGTAGTGGACACTTATAAATCAAAAATTTGTAGTACACGACGACGTGCTATCAAATTTTGGCGCCTTTGCCGGGGAATTAGTTACATCGGTGAAAGTTGTTCTTGTTTTTACTTTTTGGTTGCTCTTAGTGCTGAGTGAACCATGTCTCACCATAGTGACAATTTTGGTGATGATGAGGTGAACAATGATATGCACCGATTTGGTCGCGACGAAGCACCACCTCTATTCTATGAGGACCCCGAGGTGCTAGTCCGACAAGCTAATATGAGGAGAAGGCGAGCGGTTGGGCAAAACCAAGGGTTGCCCGAGGACCAAGCTCGAATGGATCCGATACAACCGGTTAGACCCCCGCCTTGGCCTCTCCCTCAACAGCATGCCCCGAGAGCGCAATATGAAAACTTTGAGAATGTGTTCTACCAAGAACCCACCATGGGGGAACTTTCGGCTCCTAACTTTAGAAACAAATCTTGGTGGATCTATGAGAGCCCGGAACAAGAGGATATATTGGTTAGCACCGGAGTTGTGCAAAATTTGCCTAAGTTCACAAGTACTCAAGGAGAGTCCGCTACTTCCCATCTCAAACGTTTTCATGGCACATGTCAAAATCTCAAGCCCCATGGGGTAGAAGTAGACGACTTCAAGTTGAAAGCCTTCTACTTCTCTCTAATGGATGCGGCCACTGATTGGTTTCTCTGTTTGCCCTCGGGTAGTATTCAGTCTTGGACCCAAATGCAAGCAAAGTTTTTGGCCAAGTACTACCCCATTGGCCGAGCCTCGCTAGTGAGGAGGCAATTGCAAGAGTTGAAACAAGGGCCGAATGAGTCGATGTACGACTATCTTGAGAAGTTCAACCAACTCGAGGGGAGTTGTTGTAATATACGGCTTCCCGAGAAGCTCCTAGTTGAGTATTTGTTGGATGGGTTCAAGCCCTTAGACAAAATGCTTTTGAATGCCTCGGCCGGAGGATCAATGGCTAGTCTTACATTGAGAGGAATAAGGGACTTGATCGTAAAGGTGGCCGAGAATGCCCGTTTTGAGGAGGCTAATAGCCGTCAAGAGGAATTCACCCGTACTAGAAATGTGGCTAAGGCCGAGGTCCCTATGAGCCATCTTTCCGAGGATATGAAGCAAATGAAGGAAATGATGATGCACTTAATGAGAAGGGAACCGGCTAAGACCAAACCATGTGAGTTTTGTGGGGCTATGGACCACAAAACGGACTCTTGCCCGACGTTGCTAGAAGAGGACCATGGGGAAGTGAATGCTGTGGGGGACTATCAAGGGTACCAAAACCGGGCCGGATCTAGTCGCCCTTATGGACAAGGACCGGTCGATGAGACTTGGCGTCATGGCATTCCGAGGGACCTAGCTCAACCATCTCATCATCAACAAGCCGCTCCTCAAGCTACCCAAAATGTCTATAGGCCCCCCCAAAGGCAATACCAACATGGCGGTCCTAACCAAAATAGACCGGGCCCGATTCACAATCAAGGCGGACCAAGCTCCATGGGACAAAACCGGTCTTTGGAAGACATGATGAAGGAGTTGGCCGCTAGCAATGTGCATATGAATGCCACAATCCAGTAAACTCAAGTCACGATCCAGCAAAATCAGGCCGAGACCAAGGGGCAAATAGCCGAGATCCAAAAACAGATATCCCAACTTACTGCAACTGTATCCCAGCTCACAAAAGAGTCCGGTCGGCTTCCCTCACAAACTGTTCAAAATCCAAAGGGAAATGTTAGCATGATGGAGGTGATTATGATTGATGATGACAAGCTTGATAGATTGGAGGAGTTGCCCAAGCAGAATGGACCCATGATAGAGCGTTCTCTCACTGCGAGCCATAAGTCACCACCAGGAAAGGGTAGAGACCCAGGGGCTTTCACGGTCACATGCGGTATAGGTGAGGCTCAAGTTCCTCATTGCTTGATCGATCTTGGCGCTGCCATCAGCGCCATGCCCTACTCCTTATACCACTCGTTGGGACTTGGTCCGTTGAGCCCGCCTAAAATGTTGATTGAGTTGGGGGACAAGTCATGTATTCGACCGGTTGGACTACTCGAGGACCTAACACTCCAAGTCGGAGACCTTGCTATTCCTGCAGATTTTTATGTCTTGCAGATGGGCAATGCTAGAGCTGACGAGCCTCCTACACTTATATTGGGACGGCCATTCCTCTACGACACCAAGGCTAGGATCGACATGGGCGTAGGTTTATTGTCACTTTCATTCGGCGACAGAACTTCAGATTTCTACATCTATGATAATGATGACAGTCCGGGCACAAAGAAACCACCGGACATCGTGAACACCTCGGATCTCGGTACCCTAGTCCCTGACCTACCAAGAGAGACCGTGTGCGTGACTAGGGCAGCAGCTATGGTTAAGACATCCTCGCCAACATGGAGGAATGTGAACGCAAACCCGCCCGACTATTGGATACCTGATTCGAGCACATCATTCCACGGGGACTTGGGGTGGATTAAGGGAAGAGCTGAGGTGAAATTTGACCTCACCCACCCATGGGACCCCAACCAATGACCTATGGTTAAGGTCCCGTCGAGCCAACGACGTTAAACAAGTGCGCTCGCCGGGAGGCAGCCCGACATTTCTTTAGTACTTCTTGCATTTTATTTGGTTATACTAACCCTCACCCCATTATATTTGGAAAGGAAAGAAGTGTTTGTTTTGTAGGTCGGGTACTAGACTGTTACGCATTTTTGCCGAGTCTGCTCCGCATTTTAAGAAGAGCCGAGCCCGACCTAATTCCCCTGAGCTTCAACCAGTTGGTACAAGTCCAAGCCTTGTCATTTCACGACTTGCAAGGACATCATAAGGGGAGTATTGTTCTCACTTTCGTGCCCTTGTTCCTTTTCCATTGATATTGTGCATATTGTGTGAAATTGAGTTGTGCCGTGAGGACACGACTCGTTTCAAAAGTGTGGGGTGGGGTGGTTAGTAGTTTGTTGTGTCTCACGTTTATTTTCTTGCACATGCATCAGTCAGCACGTTTCCCTTTGAAAATTTTAAATTTTTTGAATAAAATGCGTAGTTTTGGGAATAAAATGCGTAGGGGTGAGATGTTGAGCTTTGATAATGTGAAATAGATGGAACTAAGTGCATGCATTACTCTTATTAAATACAAATCGTGCGACTATGATGGACCATAATTGTATGAATCATAAACACAGTTAAACCCGAAAATTAGACTCTTTATCTATTTAACTTTTGCTTGTTAGTTCCGATATTTATCCACAGGGTATTTTGAAGTCTAGAGAGAATACAGGCTAAGGAGGAGTTTTTAAGCTGAAAATGAAGTACGAGTCATTTCAAGGTCACGACCAGATTTCGACTGTACAACTCTCATGATCCTGACATGGAATCACTCAAAACAAGTCCAACCGAAGAGCAACCAGAGTCAGTCCGGAGCTGAAATTGACCGATGGCTTTTGTGAAAAGCTCACAAAACTCACAAACTCACTCCCCCTTGCCATATGACCGGCGGCTTTTGGGCAAATGATGACTCATGGGGGGAGGCTCCTCCCCTCCCCTCACAAGGACCGGCGGCTTTGTGAGCTCCATGGATTTTGTGCCAAGTGTTGTGGTTCTTGAGTATTCTAGTAGTTCTTGAGTTTACTCCTGTTGGTTCTTGAGTATTCTCCTTTACTTACTGTCTTTCAAAAACCCTCGAGTACTTAGCTATGGTATCCACCTCTATGGATATTCGTAGCTAAACCCTTCATTCGGTTGAAGGGGTGTACTTGTGTCATAAAATGTTTTAGGCCCTACTCTTGATGCCTCTATGTGTTCAAAACTTGTTGCTTAATGTGCCACATATTAGGTTAGAACTTCCAAGGTTGAGTGGATGCTTGGAATGACAAAACTCTTCCGTGGGGTTCGTAAACATGCTCGGATAAGTGGATGCTTGGAATGGCAAAGCTTATCTGAGAAGTTTGACCTCTTTAAAACACCATATGGTTGATCGAGAATGATTGATCAAATGGATGCACATAAGGCTAATATACCTTGGAATGGGGTATTAGTCTAAATAGAACAAGTGCTCTATGTCTTGGAATGGACTAGACAGTGTGGCAAATCAAGTGCTTGGAATGGCCTTGATACACTTTTGAATACTTAGTATGATCATTAGAGGTCAATGATAAACAGACTATGATACAAGGCCCCTAAAACCGAATACTTTCCTTAAAACATCGCCTGCACTTTACTTTCAGTCTCAATATTGATGGACCATAATTGTATGAATCATAAACACAGTTAAACCCACCAAATTAGACTCTTTGTCTATTTAACTTTCGCTTGTTAGTTCCAATATTTATCTACAGTGTATTTTGAAGTCTTGAGAGAATACAGGCTAAGGAGGAGTTTTAAAGCTGAATATGAATTACGAGTCATTCCAGGTCACGACCAAATTCTGACTTTCAAGAACCAGACGTGGAATCACTCAAAACAAATCCAACCGAAGGGCAACCAGAGTCAGTCTGGAGCTGAAAAGAGCCGATGCTTTTGGGGAAAAGATCTCAAACTCACTCATCCACTCCCCTCGCGCCACCTAGGCCGGCGGCTCCTCCTCCACACCCAAAGGACCGGTGGCTTTCTCCTCCAAGCCACCTCATCCGGCGGCTTTGTGCCTCCCCCTCCCATCTCATGCCATGTGTTGAGTCTTCTCCCCCCATGTGACAAGTGTATGGTCTCCATTGCTCCCCTTAGCCTATAAATACCATGCCTCCTTCCCTTTGTAATTCATTCCAACACAATCCCATTTTGTGTGGAAGAAGCACAAGTCACTTATCTCTCTAGATTTTAGGCACCACTCTTGTAAACACTTGTTTCAAATCTATAATACTCCTGTTGGTTCTTGAGTATTCTAGTAGTTCTTGAGTTTACTCCTGTTGGTTCCTGAGTATTCTCCCTTTACTTTACTGTATTAGCTATGATATCCACCTCTATGGATATTCGTAGCTAAACCTTTCATTCGGTTGAAGGGGTGTACTTGTGTCATAAAATGTTTTAGGCCCTACTCTTAATGCCTCTATGTGTTCAAAACTTGTTCTATCTGCCACATATTAGGTTAGAACTTCCAAGGTTGAGTGGATGCTTGGAATGGCAAAACTCTTCCGTGGGGGTTCGTAAACATGCTCGGATAAGTGGATGCTTGGAATGGCAAAGCTTATCTGAGAAGTTTGACCTCTTTAAAACACCATTTGGTTGATCGGGAATGATTGATCAAATGGATGCACATAAGGCTAATATACCTTGGAATGGGGTATTAGTCTAAATAGAAAAAGTGATCTATGTCTTGGAATGGACTAGACAGTGTGGCAAATCAAGTGCTTCGAATGGCCTTGATACACTTTTGAATACTTAGTATGATCATTAGAGGTCAATGATAAACAGACTATGATACAAGGCCCCTAAAACCGAATACTTTTCTTAACTTAAAACATCGACTGCTTACTTCTCGCAAGACTTGCCGTTCAAGCAACCCACTCTCTGTAAGTCTTCTTTGTTTTAAGCATTTACTTTCAGTATTTTACTTTCAGTACTTTACTTTTCTATACTAAAACTAAAACCAACAACCAACCACTCACTTTTCATCGCTAATACCTCAATCCACCTAAAATCATGCTCCCCTTCAGTACATTCCTCAAAGAACAACTATCCACCTAATTCCCTTGGGTTCGACCCCTACTTACCACTTGCTACCCAGTAGTAAAGTCGCGAGTAGCGGACTTATAAATTTATTCTTGACTTTTGCACACGACGACTGTGCGTCCGTCAAAATTGGCGCCGTTGCCGGGGAATTAGAGTTAGAAATTAACAATCGGATAAGTGTTCTTTGAATCGGTACTCGCTTCCATTTGTCGACGATCCGGAACAAATCTTCCGAGACCGAAGAGCTCGAGATAGAGAGGCCATCCGAAGAAACCAAGGACCACCTGAGGACCGAAATGCAGCTGGTCCAGTACAACCTCCTATTCATCCCCCACGCCCTCAACCTCGACACGTGCCAAGGCAAGAACCTGCCTACGATGACTACTATGGTAATAACAACTACCGTGCACCTACTATGGGAGAACTCAATGCCCCAGATTTCGAAACGCAACCATGGTGCATTCACGAGGGTCCTGAACTGGAGTATATTACCATCAACGCATCAGTGGCCCATAGCTTGCCCAAGTTCTCAGGAGCTCATGGAGAATCGGCAACAACTCATCTCCAACGCTTACACGGCATTTGCCAAAATCTAAAACCCAATCGAGTGAGTATAGACGACTTCAAGTTAAAGGCGTTTTACTTCTCCCTCATTGACGCGGCAAACGACTGGTTCCTTTCATTGCCTTCTGGTAGCATCAGAACATGGGCTCAGATGCAAAAGAAATTCCTGGACAAATACTACCCAGCGACAAGAGCAATGCAAGTAAGGAGGCAACTACAAGACATCAAGCAAGGGCCCAATGAAACCATGTACGATTACCTGGAAAAAATCAACCGCCTGGAGAGAAGCTGTTGTACCCTTGGACTGCCCGAGAAACTCATCATCGAGTACCTCATTGATGGATTAAGACCCTTAGACAAAATGCTCCTGGATGCCTCAGCTGGAGGATCCATGATGAATCTATCACTGAGTGGCATAAGGAATCTCATCACCAACGTTGCTGAAAATGCCCGGTTTAGAGAGGAGACTACTCGCCAAGATGATTTCTCCCGAACAAAAAACGTAGCACAAGCCGAGACATCAGTAAACTCCATGCCAGAAGAGATGAGACAAATAAAGGAGATGATGATTCAGATCCTACGAAGACATCCAGTTCCAGTAAAACCTTGCGAATTTGTGGTTCTACGGATCACAAAACTGACGCATGCCCGATATTAATAGAAGAGGAACCGGTAGAAATAAATGCAGTGGGAGGATACCAAGGATACAACAACAACAGCAACGACAGAGCCGGACAAAACAGACAGTATGGTCAAACAACCAACCCGAGCTGGCGTAACAACAGCTATCCTCAGAAGGAAACACAACCAGCTGTCCCTCAACTAGCTCAGTCATTCTACCAACCCCCCCACCGGCAGTATAACCAGAACGCTCCATCAGGAGGCCAATATCAGCAAAGAGGACCGAATCAGTACCAAGCCGACCCGAACAATCAGCAAGGACCAAACAAGTCGCTCGATGACGCGATGAAGGAGCTTGCAGGAAGCATAAATCAATTGGGTACTTCGCTACACCAATACCAGGCAAAAACTGCCGGGGCAATTTCAGAATTGACCAAACAAATGTCCCAGCTCGCCACCACAATGTCAACACTCACTAATGAACCTGGCAGACTTCCTTTACAAACCATCCAAAACCCAAAGGCAAATATTAGCATGATAAGGAGGTCAAACATAAAGGCGACACTGGAAGAAGTAGCACGATCCACAACTTACAAGCTTACTAACAAACACTTCAACCGTAAGCACCGTCCTGATTGGAATCAAGAGGAAGACCGACCCAATGATGGCAGAACATAGGTCACGCATGCTGACAATGGACGCTATGCATTCACTGTTAGCGTAACACCACCACCAATCACGCACTCTGACATACCAGCATCTGGATGGGATAACAATGATGATTTAAAGTGGGACTCCCCAACTAACATCTATGCATCAGAGCAAAACATTTACCTAGAAGATCGGGAGTCACAACCGGAAAGGGATAAGGACCCAGGGGCCTTCACAGTCACCTGTGGTATTGGTAAAGCCCAAATTCACAAGTGCTTAATCGATCTTGGGGCTGCCGTCAATGCCATGTCGTACTCCTTATATTACTTATTGGGGCTTGGCCCATTGAAAACACCAAGGTCAAATATCGAGTTGGGAGATAAATCATGTATCCGTCCAGTTGGAGTGCTTGAAGATTTGATACTCCATGTGGGAGAGCTCGTCGTTGCTGCGGACTTTTATGTAATACAAACGGGAGAGACCAGCGAAGACGACCCTCCAACGCTTATATTGGGACGACCTTTTCTCTACGCCACCAAAGCATGGATCGACATGGGAAAGGGCGTGTTATCACTAGCATTTGGCGGCAAGATTTCAGATTTCTACATCGATGATTATGATGGCCGCCCAAGGACAAGGAAACCACCAGACATTGTACCTATCTCGGGTCTTAAAACACAGATTTCTGACCTGCCAAGAGAGACTGTAAGAGTAACAAGACCAGCAGCTATGGTCAAAGGTCCGTCTCCTTCTCAGAAACAATGGAAAGAAAAACCACCGAAACAAAGGAGTCCTGACCCGAGCACAGCATCTCACAAGAAATCAGGAAAAGTCAAGGCTAGAATCAACGCAGGAGCTGCGGCAAAATTCGACCTGAGCCGCCCATGGGATCCAAACCTGTGATCCCCATGCGTCGAGCCAACAACGTTAAACAAAGGCACTGGTCGGGAGGTAACCCGACACCTATCTTACTTTTAGTAATTTTCTTTTCTGTCATTTAGTTTTTATCGTAAGTCGCTCTCACCCACTTTTTGTATAGAAGGAATGACCCCTTGTAGGAATCGGTTTTTGGAGCAAGGTCAGATCAGCCAGGCAGCTTCCGAGAAATTACCGGGCCTGTGCTGAGAGTTCAAGGCCCCAGCCGAACTCCCTCGATTATCCAGCTCCGAGGCATGTCGTTCCACGACACGACACAATAAAAGGGAGTTCAGTTCTTCTCTTTTCCTTAATGTCATTTCCTTCTCTAGTATATATTTGCATGATTTTTGAACTAAGTCTTGCTGAAAGGCACGCCTTCGTTCAAAAGTGTGGGGTGAGAACCGCCTTTGTACATAAACATGTTTTCTTTTTCTTTTCCTTTTCCCTTAATATTATCTTTTTGAAAATATGAACTTGAGAATGTGAAAAAGATAGACCTAAATTCATGCATTTACCTGGTAAAAATTCAACTGTTTAAAAACTTAGAATGTAATTTCTCATTTGTCCCTTTGTGCTGAGATATACAGGGGATGTGGAGTTGACATAAACTGCCCTAGAGAGGCTTGGCAAGCAATCGAAGGATCGAATCTAACTATATGGTTTTCGAAGTCAGTGGAGGCTGCACTTCGGGTTTCAGTGAAGATTGAAGTCATCTCTGCCGTGCAGCGTTTATGCAAGAGGCGGGACGGGAATCAAACCGTCCTATCTCTGGTCCTAGTAGCCGGGAAAATAGATGAGCGACCCTCATCTTGACCCGCGCGAAACGGCGAGGATGAGAAAGAGCGGGGAGGTATTTCCATATGCTTGCGGGCGACGATTGGACCTCCCAAAAAGGCTGAGAAAATGGACTAGCAAGTCACAAAGAAGTAAAAGCTCAAAGAAGCTAATCAAAGGCCAAAGGCCAAAATTGTGAAGGTTTTAACCGAACAAAAGTGAAGAAACTCCAACTCAATATCAAAGGCCAAAGGCCGATTCACTACAGAAGCTGTCCCTCGCCAATAAGAAATCAAAGTGCTCAACTCAGTGAAACCCAAACCGAATCACGTGCTAGAGAAAGCTACAAGGAAACCATATAGTGCGAGTCGATCCCGAGAACGTAGTCCAGGAGCCTGAAAAGGGCTTTCTCCCGAAACATCCGAATTAATTTGCATCTCGGCACAAAGGTACACGTATCAAGTTTCTTCTAAGTATTTACAAATAAGTAAGTAATGCATGAATTAGGATAAATCTAGTCCCACAGTCTCACTTTCATATTTTAAAAGTTTACTTAGATTGTGTTCCGCTCTTTAATAGCATTGTTCGGGACAAACAACTAAAAGTGTGGGGTGATCTGATGGACCATAATTGTATGAATCATAAACACAGTTAAATCCACCAAATTAGACTCTTTGTCTATTTAACTTTTGCTTGTTAGTTCCGATATTTATCCACAGGGTATTTTGAAGTCTAGAGAGAATACAGGCTAAGGAGGAGTTTTTAAGCTGAAAATGAAGTACGAGTCATTTCAAGGTCACGACAAGATTCCGACTGTACAACTTTCATGATCCTGACATGGAATCACTCAAAACAAGTCCAACCGAAGAGCAACCAGAGTCAGTCCGGAGCTGAAATGGACCGATGGCTTTTGTGAAAAGCTCACAAAACTCACAAACTCACTCCCCCTTGCCATATGACTGGCGGCTTTTGGGCAAATGATGACTCATGGGGGGCGGATCCTCCCCTCCCCTCACAAGGACCGGCGGCTTTGTGAGCTCCATGGATTTTGTGCCCAGTGTTGTGGTTTAAAACCACATCCTTCTCCTCTTCATAGCCTATAAATACCATGCCTCCTTCCCTTTGTAATTCATTCCAACACAATCTCAAAAACACAAGGTCACTTATCTCTCTAGATTTGGGCACTACTCTTGTAAGCTTTTGTTTTAAATCTATAATACTCCTCTTGGTTCTTGAGTATTCTAGTAGTTCTTGAGTTTACTCCTGTTGGTTCTTGAGTATTCTCCTTTACTTACTGTCTTTCAAAAACCCTCGAGTACTTAGCTATGGTATCCACCTCTATGGATATTCGTAGCTAAACCCTTCATTCGGTTGAAGGGGTGTACTTGTGTCATAAAATGTTTTAGGCCCTACTCTTGATGCCTCTATGTGTTCAAAACTTGTTCTATGTGCCACATATTAGGTTAGAACTTCCAAGGTTGAGTGGATGCTTGGAATGGCAAAACTCTTCCGTGGGGTTCGTAAACATGCTCGGATAAGTGGATGCTTGGAATGGCAAAGCTTATCTGAGAAGTTTGACCTCTTTAAAACACCATTTGGTTGATCGAGAATGATTGATCAAATGGATGCACATAAGGCTAATATACCTTGGAATGGGGTATTAGTCTAAATAGAACAAGTGCTCTATGTCTTGGAATGGACTAGACAGTGTGGCAAATCAAGTGCTTGGAATGGTCTTGATACACTTTTGAATACTTAGTATGATCATTAGAGGTCAATGATAAACATACTATGATACAAGGCCCCTAAACCCGAATACTTTCCTTAAAACATCGCCTGCACTTTACTTTCAGTCTCAATATCAACTGCAATATCAACCGCTTACTCTCTGCAAGACTTATCCTTCAAGCATCCCACTTGCTGTAAGTCTTCTCCTTTTACTTTCAGTATTTTACTTTCCGTACTTTACTTTCTGCACTAAAATCACGACCAACCCACTTACTTTTCTATACTAAAACTAAAACCAACAACCAACCACTCACTTTTCATCGCTAAAACCTCAATCCATCTAAAATCACGCTCCCCTTCAGTACATTCCTCAAAGAACAACTATCCCCCTAATTCCCTTGGGTTCGACCCCTACTTACCACTTGCTACCCAGTAGTAAAGTCGCGAGTAGCGGACTTATAAATTTATTCTTGACTTTTGCACACGACGACTGTGCGTCCGTCAGACTAACATGTGATCTAACTTCTTATGTGTTCTTATGAGTTGGGATAAATAGGGATGTGGAATTGATAGAAATGTCCTAGTGAGGCTTGAAAAAAGCACTCAAGGATCCGGGATTCAAGTTACATGGTTATACGGACTTGTGGAGGCTGCATTTCGAGACTTGTGGTACAAAGTGACTCCACCATTGCAGCTTTTATGCAAGTGGTGGGATGGGAATCAAACCGTCCTATCTCTAGTCCTAGTAGCCGGGAAAAGAGGTGAGTGACCCTCATCTTGACTCGCGCAAAATGACAAGGATGAGAAAGAGCGGGGAGGTATTTCTATATGCTTGAGGGTGATGATTGGACCTCCCAAGAAGGAATGGACAAAGAAAGTCACAAAAAGGAGCAACGCTCAAAGAAAAATTGATAGCACGTCGAAGTGTACTACAAATTTGTGATTTATAAGTCCACCACTATTAACTCACTAGAGACTAGTAGAGTGGCAAGTAGGGGTCGAACCCAAGGGAAATAGTTCACTTACTTGTTGTTCCTTGTGCAAGTAAAAGTAAAGGAAAGTAAATACAAGTTGGGGGTTTTGAAATTGGTTTTGAACGTGTAAGTAAGGATAGTAATGCAAGAGGATTGTGATCAAGAGAATGGATTTCGGTCTAGGGGCCTTTTGTTGTGGCGCAACTCATCATTGACATCTAATGATCTATCCTTGTATCCATAAGTGTGGGTTAGTTCCATTTCAAGACAAAAACCCTAAAGTAAGGCCCTTTCGAGCGCTTACACCACAATCCATTCCTTTTCAGGACTTGGATTTCTAGTGCGAACAAGTTTAATAACCCCTTTCAAGGTGTACTAGACTAGGTGCAAAAGCTTGTTTCACTTTTCAATGACAACAAGCACAATGGAGGTAGTGAACCCACACGGCTAAACCTTGCCCTTTCAAGCCTTAGTTTAGCTTAGGTATTCATTCCCAAATCATTGGCACATGACTAGCAAATGTAGTACAAGGAAGCATTAAGATCAAGGTCTCAAAGACTTGCTACAACATTAGGGATCCCCAAACCGAATTGTGAAGGTTTTAGCCACTCATATTCATGAAATGAATATGAGAACTAAGGGAATCACAATCGGAATTTAAGCTCGACCTAAAATGTGTAGTGTGAAATGTAAATTGCGTAACAAGTAAGGGAAAGAGTAGAGAGACGTTGGATTGCTTCAAGCCAAATGACAAGAGTAACAACTTATGGAATTTTTAGAGTGATTTTCGAATGAATTACAATGAGCCAAGGCCTTCCTTTTATAGAGATTTTGGGAAGGATCTAGACCTTGGATTGGCAAAGGGAATTTGGCATTTGCAATAGCTATAGCCGACTTTCCTCATTGGTCTTGGGTGACTTGGCATTGTCAAAGATTGCATTGGAGTGAGTGCAAGGAAGCCACGTCAGCCCTCGAAAGACGAGCCGAAAAATCTGGGGGAGAGGTCCCAGGCGCTGGTCGGGTGCGACCGTTGATGCTTCGGGCGGCCTCGGCGCTCTTCGGACGGGTGCTTCGGGCGGCCTCGGGCGGGACCGGGAGATGCCTCGGGTGGCCTCGGGCGCGATCGGGTGCGCGACCGGGTGCTCGGTCAGGCGACCAATCGGATGCGCGAGCGGGTGTGCGAGCGGATGCCTCGGGCGCTCGGCAAGTTCCTCGGGGCGGACTCTCGGCAGGACCTCGGGCGCGATCGGGTGCGCGACCGGGTGCTCGGTCGGGCGACCAATCGGTGCGCGAGCGGGTGTGCGGGCGGATGCGTCGGGCGCTCGACAAGTTCCTCGGGCGGGCTCTCGGTAGGACCTCGGGCGGCTCTCGGCACTCGGCACAGGCTCTCGAGCGGGAGGTCGGATGCGCGGTCGGGTGAGAGGTCGGACGCTTCAGGCGCTTCGGTCGTGCGACACGGGCCTCCTCGGGCGTGCGACACAGGTCTCCTTGGGCGGGACCGGTGCGCTTCGTGTCAGGCTCTCGGGCGCGACTAGTTCTCTTCGGGCCTGCCTCAATTTCACCGGGCATTCCTCATATCAGATGCTCATAAGCTGGTCAAGGACTCCTTGTGATGTTTTTGACTCCAAATGCCATCTTTTAAGCGCGTTTCCTCCTTAGACTTCAAAAGGCCCTGTAATGCAAAATGACATTAACAAGCATATGTTCCATTGATCAAATGTTGTATTTGGTGGGTTTTGTTGACTCAATGAGTCGTATAAATACGACTCATCAAACCACCCCACACTTGAACTTGTTCGTCCCGAACAAGGCCTTTAGTCACAAGAGGAAAAACAACTTCAACACCACAAGTCTCTTGACAGAGCCCACCCCACTGTCGTTAAGGTGCGGTGTTCTCTGTGCAAAATAATATTAATATTCCGCTACTCGTGACTTTACTACTGGGTAGCAAGTGGTAAGTAGGGGTCGAACCCAAGGGAATTAGGGGGATAAGTGTTCTTTGAGGGATTGTACAGGGAGGGAGCGTGTTTTAGGTTGCTTGAGGTTTTAGTGCGGAAAAGTAAGTGTTTTTTGGTTGGTTTTGGTTTTTAGTGCGGAAAGGTAAATGACGGAAAAGTAAATACTGAAAATAAAAGGAAGAAGACTTACAACGGTTGTTGCGTGATTGGCAAGTCTTCCGGGAGGTGAGCAGTTGATAAGGCAGTTTATACTAAGAAAGTAAATCCAGGTGGTGTTTTTAATATAAGGAAAGCATTCGGTTTTGGGGGCCTTGTATCATAGTCTGTTTATCATTGACCGCTAATGATCATACTAAGTGTTCAAAAGTGAATCAAGGCTATTCCTAGCACATGACTTGCCACACCATCTAGTCTTTTGCAAGACAAAGGACTCTTGTTCTAGTATGTGCATCCATTTGATCATCATTCCTGATAAACCAAATGGTGTTTTAAAGAGGTTGACTTCCACAGATAAGATGTGCTCTTCCGAGCCTCCACTTATCCACGGAAGATCACGAACCCATGGCAGAGCTTTGCTCTTCCGACCATCCACTCAACCAATGGAATTCTGACCTAACATATGGCACCTAGAACTAGTTGAACACAAAGCGGCGCTAAGAGAAGGGTCTAAAACATTGTATGATACAAGTACACCCCTTCAACCGAATGAAGGGTTTAGCTACGATTATCCATGGAAGAGGACATCATAACTAAGTACTTGAAAAGTAAAGGTTTTTTGAAAGACAGAAAGTAAAGTTTGCAGTTTTGAAAGACAAGAAAGTAAAGTTTTCGAAAGTAAAAGACAGTAAAGGAAAGGGGTGAGTACTTCAAGAACCGACAAGAGTACTCGAGAACAGTGAAAAGTAAAGACAAGCTTGAGTACTTCAAGAACCGACAAGAGTACTCAAGAACACTAGAATACTCAAGAACCAACAGGAGTATTATAGATTAAAACAAGTGTTTACAAAGTAGTGCCCAAATCTAGAGAGATAAGTGATTGTGAATTGTGGGATGGATGGGATTTGGATGATTTACAAGTGAAGAGGAGGGTTCTATTTATAGGCATGGAGGATGGAGGAGAGCCATACACTTGTCACGTGGGAAGAGGAGGAGAAGAAAGCCATCGGAGGTGATTCATCACCCCCTTAGCCGCCCCCCATGTGTCATCTCCTCCTTGAAGCCGCCGGCCATGTGAGGAGGAGGAGGGTGAGTGTGAGTTGAGATCTTTTCCCCAAAAGCCATCAGCTCCTTTCAGCTCCGGACTGTCTCTGGTGCTCTTCGGTTGGACTTGTTTTGAGTGATTCTACGTCAGGTTCATGATATTTCTTCAGTCGGCATCTGGTCGTGACCTCGTAATATATTTTCAGCTTAAAAACTCCTCCTTAGCCTGTATTCTCTCTAGACTTCAAAATACCCTGTAGATAAATATCGGAACTAACAAGCAAAAGTTAAATAGATAAAGAGTCTAATTTGGTGGGTTTAATTGTGTTTATGATTCATACAATTATGGTACATCAGATTACCCCACACTTTTAGTTGTTCATCCCGAACAATGCTATTAAAGGGCGGCACACACTATCTAAGTAAACTTTTAAAATATGAAAGTGAGACTGTGGGACTAGATTTATCCTAATTCATGCATTACTTACTTATTACCAAATTAAACTGTGTAAATACTTAGAAGAAACTTGATACGTGTACCTTCGCGCCGAGATGCAAATTAATTCGGATGTTTCGGGAGATAGCCCTTTTTTGGCTCCTGGACTGCATTCTCGGGACCGTCTCGCACTATATGGTTTCCTTGTAGCTTTCTCTAGCACGTGATTCGGTTCGGGTTTCACTGAGTTGAGCCTTTTGATTTCTTTTTGGCGAGGGACAGCTTTTGTAGTGAATCGGCCTTTGGCCTTTGATTTGACTCTTTGAGTACTTCACTTTTGTTCGGTTAAAACCATCACAATTTTGGCCTTTGGCCTTTGATTAGCTTCTTTGAGCTTTTGCTTCTTTGAGCTTTTGCCTTTTTGTGGCTTGCTAGTCCATTTTCTCAAGCCTTTTTTGGGAGGTCCAATCATCGCCCGCGAGCATATGGAAATACCTCCCCGCTCTTTCTCATCCTCGCCGTTTCGCGCGGGTCAAGATGAGGGTCGCTCATCTATTTTCTCGGCTACTAGGACTAGAGATAGGACGGTTTGATTTCCCGTCACGCCTCTTGCATAAACGCCGCATGGCGGAGATGACTTCAATCTTCACTGAAACCCGAAGTGCAGCCTCCGCTGACTTCGAAAACCATATAGTTAGATTCGATCCTTCGATTGCTTGCCAAGCTTCTCTAGGGCAGTTTATGTCAACTCCACGTCCCCTGTTTATCTCAGCACAAAGGGACAAATGAGAAGTTACATTCTAAGTTTTTAGACAGATGAATTTTCACAAGGTAAATGCATGAATTTAGATCTATCTTTTTCACATTCTCAAGTTCATATTTTCAAAAAGATAATATTAAGGAAAAAGGAAAAAGAAAAAGAATGTTATGTACAAAGGCGGTTCTCACCCCACACTTTTGAACGAAGGCGTGCCTTTCAGCAAGACTTAGTTCAAAAGTCATGCAAATATATACAAGAGAAGGAAATGACATTAAGGAAAAGAGAAGAACTGAACTCCCTTTTACTGTGTCGTGTCGTGGAACGACATGCCTCGGAGCTGGATAATCGAGGGAGTTCGGCTGGGGCCTTGAACTCTCAACGTAGGCCCGGTAATTTCTCGGAAGCTGCCTGGCTAATCTGATCTTGCTCCAAAAACCGATTCCTACAAGGGGTCATTCCTTCTATACAAAAAGTGGGTGAGAGTGACTTACGGTAAAAAACTAAATGACAGAAAATAAATGACAGAAAGTAAGATAGGTGTCGGGTTACCTCCCGACCAGTGCCTTTGTTTAACGTCGTTGGCTTGACGCATGAGGATCACTGGTTTGGATCCCATGGGTGGCTCAGGTCAAATTTTTGTGTTATCAAGTTGATCTCGCTATGGTAATGTTTGACTCGCTGCCCATTTACCGTGAATCTTCTTCCATCGTACGGGCTTTCCAACTCAACTGCCCCATGGTTGAATACCTTAGTTATTGTGAAAGGGCCGGTCCATCTAGATTTAAGCTTCCCGGGCATTAATTTCAGTCGCGAGGAGAAGACCAGCACTTGTTGTCCCTCCTCAAATGAGCGTCGGAGGATGAATTTGTCGTGATATAATTTGGTCCGCGCTTTGTAGTCCGTTTGCCCTTCATAGGCCTCAAGCCGCAATTCCTCAAGCTCACACAAATTAAGCTTCCTATCCAGTCCTGCAGCTTTTAAATCTGGATTGCAATGTTTGAGCGACCAATAGGCTTTATGTTCTAATTCCACCGGAAGGTGGCATGTCTTCCTATAAACAAGCCAAAAGGGGGAGGTTCCTATTGGCGTCTTGTATGCTGTCTGATGGACCATAATTATACGAATCATAAACACAGTTAAACCCACTAAATTAGATTGTTTGTCTATTTAACTTTTGCTTGTTAGTTCCGATATATTTCTACAGGGTATTTTGGACTCTAGAGAGAAAACACGCTAAGGAGAGGATTTTACGCTGAAAAGATATTACGAGTCAGTCCAAGGTGAAGATCAGACGCTGAATGCAGAAATCTCAAGATCCTGACATGGAATCACTCAAAACAAATCCAACCGAGGGAAACCAAAGTCAGTCCGGGGCTGAAATACATCGATAGTTTTGTGAAAAACATCACAAAACCACACAAAACTCATCCTTTTGCCCAAGGTGACCGGTGGCTTTTGGTTGGAGGTAACCAAAGGAGGAAGCTTCCCCCCTTTTGCCACCCACAACCGCCGGCTCTTCCTCCTCCTCTCAAAGCCGCCGGCGGCTTTCCAAGCTTCCATGGGAGCTTGCCATGTGGAGCTCTTCTCCTCCACATCCTTGCTCCTCCAATCATCTTGTGCCAAGTGTCATCATCTCCTCAACCCTCCTTGGCTATAAATACAAGCCATTCCCTTCACTTGTAAACATCCCAAAATTGAAATCACTTCTCTCTCTAGAAAGTTTGGCAATTGTAAGCTTTTGTTTGAAATAATACTCCTGTTGGTTCTTGAGTATTATAACAGTTTTAGAGAATACTCATGTTGGTTCTTGAGTATTCAAGTAGGATTTGGGAATACTCCTGTTGGTTCTTGAGTATTCCCATTTACTTACTGTCTTTCAAAAACCCCCGAGTATTTAGCTATGATATCCTCTTCCATGGATAATCGTAGCTAAACTCTTTATTCGGTTGAAGGGGCGTACTTGTATTATAAAATGTTTTAGACTATTTTAGTGTTTTTTCTCTATATTAAAAACTTGTTCTATGTGCCATATATTAGATCAGAATTTCCAAGGTTGAGTGGATGCTTGAAATGGCAAAGCTCTTCCGTGGAAGTTCGTGAACATACTCGGGTAAGTGGATGCTTGAAATGGCAAAGCTTATCTGAGGAGTTCGATCTCTCTCAAACACCATTTGGATAAATCGGAAAAGACAATCCAAATGGATGCACATAGGCTAGTATACCTTGAAATGTGGTGCTAGTCTGAGTAGAACAAGGGCTCTACGTTTTTTGCAAAAGATTAGACAGTGTTGCAAGTCGAGTGCTTGAAATGGCCTTGATTCACTTTCGAACACTTTTGCAAAAGACTAGACAGTGTGGCAAATCGAGCGCTTGAAATGGCCTTGATGCACGTTTGAATACTTAGAAGGATTACTAAAATGATAAAACAGGCTATGATGCAAGGCCCCTGAAACCGAATGTTTTCCTTGAATTACAAAACCCCCTTGTATTTACTTTCCTAGTATAACTGCATAAATCAACTGTACTCACCATCCGGAGGACTCGCAAATCACGCATCACCCACTGTAAGTCTTCTTTTTATTTTTCAGTATTTATTTTTCTGTAATTTTCTTTTCCGCGCTCAAAACCAAAAACAACCAAAAAAAAGTCACTTAGTCATAACCGCTAAAATCTCAATCAACCTTAAAACACGCTCCCTCGCTGTACAAATCCCTCAAAGAACGACTTATCCCCCTAATTCCCTTGGGTTCGACCCCTACTTATCACTTGCTACTCAGTAGTAAAAGTCACGAGTAGCGGACTTATAAATTTATTCTTGACATTTGCACATAATGACTGTGCGTCCGTCAAAATTGGCGCCGTTGCCGGGGAGTTAGCAAATGGATAGTTGTTCTTTTTTCTATTATACATAATTTGCCATGTCTTCATACTACGACATAGAACCTTGGAAAAATGGGGGTAGCAACCTTATGTTTGAAATGATCAGACGTCTCCCCCAATTCGGAGGTGCTCTTGGAGAAGATCCCGTAAGGCATACACAAATGTTCCACTCCATATGCAACCACATGAGGCCTAAAAATGAATCGCTAGAGGAATTTAAACTCACATGTTTTAAATTTTCTTTAACTGACTCGGCATTAAAATGGTATTACTCATGTGCTGAGTATGAAAGTGATTATGGGGGTCTACAAACCAAATTCCTTGAGAAGTTTTGCCCTCCATCTCTCCGACTTGAAACCCGCGAGAAGATTCTCAATCCTGAGCAATTCCGGGACGAAACATTGGATGAGTACTTGGCGTACTTTGACTCCATTGTGGTGAGCTGCCCGCACCATGGATTCTCCATAATCAATCTTATCCAAAGGTTTCTCGGTGGAATGATGCCACTTGAGCGGAAAAGACTTAACGATACAGCAAGAGGCTCGATCATGAAGTTAACCATGTCTCAAACCTGGCGACTCATAGACAATTTGGCAGAGAGCACAAAACAAGGGCCAATACACCAAACTGAAGATAAGGTACCGACGATGGAAGTGGACTCAGTACAAAACAAGCTCGACACCACACCCATTACGAGCTTGCCCGCAACAAAGCCGAGAGAAGACATCAGTACGAGGGCAGTAATGGACGTAGAGGCAGCTCTAAAGGAACCAATATTGGAGCCTGACAGATGCTTGTCGTCAGAGCAAATGTACAAATAAATTTATAAGTCCGCTACTCGCGACTACAATACTGGGTAGTAAGTGGTAAGTAGGGGTCGAACCCAAGGGAGTCAGTGTGGATTAGTTGTTCTTTAATGAAGCTTATGTAGAAATTAATTACGATTGGGGTTGGGTTTGAGTGTGTTTTGAGAACTGAAAGTAAATTACAGCAGTGGATAATAGATTATAAGGAAATGATTCGGTTATAGGGGCCTTGTATTATAATTGTTTATCATCGACCGCTAATGATCATACCAAGTGTTCAAAGATGAATTGAGACTATTTCTAACGCAAGACATGATCATGCTAAGTATTCAAAGATGAATCGAGGCCATTTCTAGCGCAAGACTTGCAACACCATTTAAAACACTTGTTCTATTTAGACTAATTCCTCCTTTCGAAGTATCTTAGCCTTATGTGCATCCATTTGAATTCTTTGGTCCAGTTTCCAAATGGTTTTTTAAGATAAGCCGAACTCCTCGATAAGTTTTGCTTGTTACAGCTTCCACTTACCGAGTATGATCACGAATTCCCACGGAAGAGTTTTGCTTGTTACAGCTTCCACTCAACCTTGGAAACTCTGACTATATATGGCACATAGAACAAGTTTTGAATACAAAGGTATACTAAGAGTAAGATCTAAAACATTTATAATACAAGTACACACCTTCGACCGAATAAAGAGTTTAGCTACTACTATTCATGGCACTGGACATCATAACTATGAATTTGGAAAAACAAGGGTTTTGAAAGATAGTAAAATAAATACGAGAAGACTTACAAAACCGTTGAAGCGCCAAGGATCAAGCTTTGATTCCAGAGTAAAGTGATTACAAGATTAGTGCCCAAACTCTAGAGAGATAAATGAATTACAATTTGTGGATTTTGTAGAGAGAGAAGCTCTCCACATTTTTGGGATGATACAAATGAGGAGGAGAGCTCTTCTATTTATAGCCCAAGGGAGGAGGAATGGAGGGTGGAGATGATTTGCATCCAAGGGAGGAGGAGGAAGAGTGGAGAGCAAGTTTGTGAGGAGGAGTGGAGGGCAAGTAGCCGCCACTTATGGATAAGGATGGAGGAGATGAGTCATCCTCCTCCTTATCCTCCCAAAAGCCATCGGTTTGACCGGAATTTGACCGGAGCTTCTTGAGTTTTGGAGAGTGTATTCTGAATGAAAATGGCATTCTAAGATGATCTCAAGAAGGAACCTAAGCCAAATTCTGCTTGTAACATGGTCGAAATCCCGAATCGGATGAAATTGCCCTTGTTTGGCCTTTACCGGGCTTGGTGCCTTTGCATTGCGTTCTTGTCCAAACGCCGACTGTTCTAGCATATTTGAGTGATTCCAAGTCGGTTCCATGAAGAATGTTAAGGCTGATTTTGAGATGTAGCATGGTCGTGACCTTGGAATGACTCGTAACATCTTTTCGGCGTAAAATCCTCTCCTTAGCGTGTTTTCTCTCTAGAGTCCAAAATACCCTGTAGAAATATATCGGAGCTAACAAGCAAAAGTTAACTAGACCAACAGTCTAATTTAGTGGGTTTTACTGTGTTTTTGATTCGTCTAATTTTGGTCCATCATATCACCCCACACTTTTAGTTGTTCGTCCTGAACAATGCTATTAAAGGGCGGCACTCTAAGTTTGGTTTAAAATATGAAAATTAGACTGTGGGACTCAATTTATCCTAATTCATGCATTACTTACTTATTACCAAATTGAACTGTATAAATAAATAGAAGTAACTTGATACGTGTACCTACGTGCCGAGATGCAAATTATTTTGGATGTTTCGGGAGATAGCCCTTTTTAGGCTCCTGGACTGCAATCTCGGGGTCGTCTCTCACTATATGGTTTCCTTGTAGCTTTCTCTAGCACGTGATTCGGTTCGGGTTTCACTGGTTTGAGTACTTTGATTTTCTTTTGGCGAGGGACTGCTTTTTGTAGTGAATCGGCCTTTGGCCTTTGATTTGACTCTTTGAGTACTTCACTTTTTGTTCGGTTAAAACCTTCACAATTTTGGGCCTTTGGCCTCTTGATTTGCTTCTTCGAGCTTTTCGCCTTTTTGTGGCTCTGCTAGTCCATTTTCTCAAGCCTTTTTGGGAGGTCCAATCATCGCCCGCAAGCCTATGGAAATACCTCCCCGCTCTTCTCGTTTTTGCAGTTTTCGCGCGGGTCAAGGTGAGGGTCGCTCATCTATTTTCTCTGCTACTTTGACTGTCGTTTTGCGCGGGTCAAGATGAGGGTCGCTCATCTATTTTCTCGGCTACTTTGACCGGAGATAGGACGGTCTGATTCCCGTCCTCGCCTTTTGCATAAACACTGCATGGCGGAGATGACTTCAATCTTCACTGAAACCCGAAGTGCAGCCTCCACTGACTTCAAAAACCATATAGTTTGATTCGATCCTTCGATTGCTTGTCAAGCCTCTCTAGGGCATTTCTATCAACTCCACATCCCTAGTTTATCTCAACACAAAGGGACAAATGAGAAGTTACGTTCTAAGTTTTTAGACAGTTGAATTTTCACAAGGTAAATGCATGAATTTCGGTCTATCTTTTTCACATTCTTAAGTTCATACTTTCAAAAAGATACACTAAAAAAGAAAAAACATGTTGTTTATTTATGTACACATGCGGTTCTCACCCCACACTTTTGAACGAAGTCGTGCCTTTCAGCACTACTTAGTTCAAAAGCCATGCAAGCAGATGTTATATGGGAAGGCAATGACTTAAGGAAAGGTAAGATCAGAACTCCCTTATTGTGTCGAATGGCATGAGGCTGGATAATCGAGGGAGTTCGGCTGGGGCCTTGAACTCTCAGCGCAGGCCCGGTAGTTCACGAAAGCTGCCTGGCTGATCCGATCGTGCTCCAAAAACCAATTCCTAAATAGTCAAATCATTCTATGCGCCAAGTGGGTGAGAGCGACTTATTGGAAAAGTAAAATACAGAAAATAAAAGACAGAAAAAGTGCGGAAAGTAAGATAGTGTCGGGTTACCTCCCGACCAGTGCACTTGTTTAACGTCGTTGGCTCGACAGTACCTTATTCCTGGATCATTGGTTGGGATCCCATGGGTGGCTGAGGTCAAACTTCTTCTCGGCAGCCCTTTTGCTCCGAGAGGGTGAGGTTTCCTTGACCATAGCGGCTGGTCGAATGAGTCGTTCTTGTTTGTTGCTCCTTCCTGGTTTCCATTCTTTTGGCCCATGTTTTTGCCGCCTCTTCATGTTGGAATAGTTGGCACCTTTGTGATTTTGGAAGTTTGGTTTGGTGCCATCAAATGTAGGCGACATTAAGCATGCGCCTCTGCCAATCCTCTTTATTGCGGCAGTGATGGATGGTTGTCTTGGAACGAGTGAGTTTTCAGGCGGTTTTCCTTGTTGAGTCGTGGTGAGTGGGACTGAGGCTTTCTCGGATAGTTCGGCAATGAGGTCCGCGACTTTCTCGGGTGCTCCGAGCGTAAGGACCGGGCCTGGCTTGATTTCTTCGGCCGCTTTGGTAGTGATGTTCGGGACTTCTGTTGGCTCGGCAGTTAGGACTGTGATTTCCTCGGGTGTGCTGGTGATAAGGACCGGGCCTGATTTGGGTAGTTCTTTTTCTAACTCCCAGGGATAATCTGAATGTAGCTCTTCTTCAGGCAACCATGGGTCCTTATCCTCGTCATCAATATGATCTCCGGGGGTAGTCACACTGAGGTATGGGTCTGATATGGGCAATTCGTCATTGAGGTCCGGGTATGTCTTGGCTGTGGATTGGTGTATCGAGGCATTCAATTGCTGCATGTCTGTGGCCAATTGCTGGGTGCTAGCTGCCAGCTCGTTTTCCGCCGCCCATAACTCAGTTTTTGCCCTGATTTGGTGCATTATGTTGTCTAGTTCTTCGCTCCGCATGGCCTGATCTTGTCTTTGTCTTGACCTTGCGGCCAAATTATCTATTAAGTTCCAAAGATCATCTATGCCTAAGTTGTTTACCGAGCCTCCCGCTGCATTGTTTAGCCAATCCCACTCTTGTGGCAGCATCCCATTGAGAAACCTTTGAAGAAGATCGTGGTTGGTGAATCCATGGTGCGGGCAGCTTATCAACATGGAGTCAAAATACGCCAAGTACTCGTCCAATGTTTCATCCCGGGATTGTTTTATATTGTTGATCTTCTCGCGGATTTCAAGTTCGAAGGGTGGTGGGGAAATTTCCTCAATGTTCCAAGGTTCCATTCCGTAGTAGTAGGACTTAGTGAATTGCATGATAAAATAAAAAAGAAAAACAAAATAGAACAACCATTCCGATGCACAACTCCCCGGCAACGGCGCCAATTTGACAGATGCTTGTCGTCAGAGCAAATGTACAAATAAATTTATAAGTCCTCTACTCGCGACTACACTACTGGGTAGTAAGTGGTAAGTAGGGGTCGAACCCAAGGGAGTCAGTGTGGATTAGTTGTTCTTTAATGAAGCTTATGCAGAAATTAATTACGATTGGGGTTGGGTTTGAGTGTGTTTTGAGAACTGAAAGTAAATTACAGCAGTGGATAATAGATTATAAGGAAATGATTCGGTTTTAGGGGCCTTGTATTATAATTGTTTATCATCGACCGCTAATGGTCATACCAAGTGTTCAAAGATGAATTGAGACTATTTCTAGCGCAAGACATGATCATGCTAAGTATTCAAAGATGAATCGAGGCCATTTCTAGCGCAAGACTTGCAACACCATTTAAAACACTTGTTCTATTTAGACTAATTCCTCCTTTCGAAGTATATTAGCCTTATGTGCATCCATTTGAATTCTTTGGTCCAGTTTCCAAATGGTTTTTTAAGATAAGCCGAACTCCTCGATAAGTTTTGCTTGTTACAGCTTCCACTTACCGAGTATGATCACGAATTCCCACGGAAGAGCTTTGCTTGTTACAGCTTCCACTCAACCTTGGAAACTCTGACTATATATGGCACATAGAACAAGTTTTGAATACAAAGGTATACTAAGAGTAAGATCTAAAACATTTATAATACAAGTACACACCTTCAACCGAATAAAGAGTTTAGCTACTACTATTCATGGCACTGGACATCATAACTATGAATTTGGAAAAACAAGGGTTTTGAAAGATAGTAAAATAAATACGAGAAGACTTACAAAACCGTTGAAGCGCCAAGGATCAAGCTTTGATTCCAAAGTAAAGTGATTACAAGATTAGTGCCCAAACTCTAGAGAGATAAGTGAATTACAATTTGTGGATTTTGTAGAGAGAGAAGCTCTCCACATTTTTGGGATGATACAAATGAGGAGGAGAGCTCTTCTATTTATAGCCCAAGGGAGGAGGAATGGAGGGTGGAGATGATTTGCATCCAAGGGAGGAGGAGGAAGAGTGGAGAGCAAGTTTTGGAGGAGGAGTGGAGGGCAAGTAGCCGCCACTTATGGATAAGGATGGAGGAGATGAGTCATCCTCCTCCTTATCCTCCCAAAAGCCATCGGTTTGACCGGAATTTGACCGGAGCTTCTTGAGTTTTGGAGAGTGTATTCTGAATGAAAATGGAATTCTAAGATGATCTCAAGAAGGAACCTAAGCCAAATTCTGCTTGTAACATGGTCGAAATCCCGAATCGGATGAAATTGCCCTTGTTTGGCCTTTATCGGGCTTGGTGCCTTTGCATTGCGTTCTTGTCCAAACGCCGACTGTTCTAGCATATTTGAGTGATTCCAAGTCGGTTCCATGAAGAATGTTAAGGCTGATTTTGAGATGTAGCATGGTCGTGACCTTGGAATGACTCGTAACATCTTTTCGGCGTAAAATCCTCTCCTTAGCGTGTTTTCTCTCTAGAGTCCAAAATACCCTGTAGAAATATATCGGAGCTAACAAGAAAAAGTTAACTAGACCAACAGTCTAATTTAGTGGGTTTTACTGTGTTTTTGATTCGTCTAATTTTGGTCCATCAGAGCCCACGGAGCCAACTGAGGATGAAAACTCACAAATAACCGAAGAAGAACCGGCCAAATCAGGCTCAGTCCTCATTGCCAAACCAGCCGAGCCACTTGAACCGGTCCTCATCACCAATCTGCCCGAAGAAGTCCCGGCTCTACTTGACGAGCCAAGAGAAGTCCCGGACTTCACTGCCAAATCAGCCGAAACATACCCGATCCTCACTATCGAAGCACCTGAGGCAGGCCTGGTCCTCATTACCAAAATGCCCGAGACAGACCTGGCCCTTGTGGTGGATGTCCCCCAACTTGACCCCTTGTTCTCTAAGCATATTAAGGCCTCCGAAGATGATGTGGTCCATGATGATACGGTGCTAGGCGAGTTGGAGACAAAACATGAGCCAGAAGAGCCAAAGATGGAGCACTCACTCGCCACGAACCCAGAAAACTCACTCGTTCTAAAAGGGCCAATCATCTCTGCCACAAAGAAGAGGGTTAGCATGGGAGCATGCTTGAGGTCGCTTGGCAAAAGACTGAACTTCCAAAACTGCAAAGATGCCAACCGGCCATACATGAAGAAGCGGCAAAGGCATGGCCCCAAAGAATGGAAACCCGGAAGGAGAAGCAAGAGAGCTCGACTCGATGGACCAACAACTATGGTCAAGGAAGCCTCAACTTCTCGGAGCTATGAAAAGAAGAACCTGCCGAACCAATGGAGAACCAAACCGAGCCCATCACTCCACAAGTTCTTTGAGCGGGATAAAGGAGCTGCCAAAAAGAAATTTGACCTCACTCACCCATGGGATCCGACCTTATGATCCATGATTAAGGTACTGTCGAGCCAACGACGTTAAACAAAGGCACTGGTCGGGAGGTAATCCGACACCTATCTTACTTTCAGTCTTTTATTTTCTGTCATTTAGTTTTTACAATAAGTCTCTCTCACCCACTTGGTGCATAGAAGAAATGACTATTTAGGAATCGGTTTTTGGAGCAAGACCGGATCAGCCAGGCAGCTTCCGTGAGTTACCGGGCCTGCGCTGAGAGTTCAAGGCCCCAGCCGAACTCCCTCGATTATCCAGCCTCATGCCATGTCGTTCACTCGACACTTTAAAGGGAGTTCTGTTCTTCCCTTTTCCTTAATATCATTTCCTTCTCATAATTGTTTGCTTGCATGGCTTTTGAACTAAGTCTTGCTGAAAGGCACGCCTTCGTTCAAAAGTGTGGGGTGAGAACCACCTGTGTACATAACATGTTTATCTTTTCCTTTTTCTTTAATATTATCTTTTTGAAAATATGAACTTGAGAATGTGCAAAAGATAGATCTAAAGTTCATGCATTTACCTTGTGAAAATTCAACTGTCTAAAAACTTAGAACGTAACTTCTCATTTGTCCCTTTGTGCTGAGATAAACTAGGGATGTGGAGTTGACATAAACTGCCCTAGAGAGGCTTGGCAAGCAATCGAAGGATCGAATCTAACTATATGGTTTTCGAAGTCAGTGGAGGCTGCATTTCGGGTTTCAGTGAAGATTGAAGTCATCTCCGCCATGCAGTGTTTATGCAAAAAGAAAAAAGACGAGGACGGGAATCAGACCATCCTATCTCTAGTCAAAGTAGTCGAGAAAATAGATGAGCGACCCTCATCTTGACCCGCGCGAAACGGCAAGGATGAGAGGAGCGGGGAGGTATTTCCATAGGCTTGCGGGCAATGATTGGACCTCCCAAAAAGGCTTGAGAAAATAGACTAGCAAGCCACAAAAAGGCAAAAAGCTCGAAGAAGCAAATCAAGAGGCCAAAGGCCCAAAATTGTGAAGGTTTTAACCGAACAAAAAGTGAAGTACTAAAAGAGTCAAATCAAAGGCCAAAAGTCGATTCACTACAAAAGCTGTCCCTCGCCAAAAGGAAATCAAAGACCAAACCATTGAAACCCGAACCGAATCACGTGCTAGAGAAAGCTACAAGAAAACCATATAGTGCGAGACGGTCCCGAGGTTGCAGTCTAGGAGCCTAAAAAGGGCTATCTCCCGAAACATCCAAAATAATTTGCATCTCAGCACGAAGGTACACGTATAAAGTTCCTTCTATTTATTTACACAGTTTAATTTGGTAATAAGTAAGCAATGCATGAATTAGGATAAATCGAGTCCCACAGTCTAACTTTCATATTTTAAAAGCTTACTTAGTTTGCCGCCCTTTAATAGCATTGTTCGGGACGAACAACTAAAAGTGTGGGGTGATCTGATGGACCATAATTATACAAATCATAAACACAGTTAAACCCACTAAATTAGACTGTTTGTCTATTTAACTTTTGCTTGTTGGTTCCGATATATTTGTACAGGGTATTTTGTACTATAGAGAGAAAACACGCTAAAGAGACGATTTTACGCTGAAAAGATATTACGAGTCAGTCCAAGGTCAAGATCAGACGCTGAATGCAGAAATCTCAAGATCCTGACATGGAATCACTCAAAACAAATCCAACCGAGGGAAACCAAAGTCAGTCCGGGGCTGAAATACACCGA
This sequence comes from Rhodiola kirilowii, assembly GCA_033675215.1. NCBI lineage: Eukaryota > Viridiplantae > Streptophyta > Magnoliopsida > Saxifragales > Crassulaceae > Rhodiola > Rhodiola kirilowii. The sequence continues at coordinate 56,711,220 of CM066201.1, forward strand.
TAGTTTTGTGAAAAACATCACAAAACCACACAAAACTCATCATTTTGCCCAAGGTGACCGGTGGCTTTTGGTTGGAGGTAACCAAAGGAGGAAGCTTCCCCCCTTTTGCCACCCACAACCGGCGGCTCTTCCTTCTCCTCTCAAAGCCACCGGCGGCTTTCCAAGCTTCCATGGGAGCTTGCCATGTGGAGCTCTTCTCCTCCACATCCTTGCTCCTCCAATCATCTTGTGCCAAGTGTCATCATCTCCTCAACCCTCCTTGGCTATAAATACAAGCCATTCCCTTCACTTGTAAACATCCCAAAATTGAAATCACTTCTCTCTCTAGAAAGTTTGGCAATTGTAAGCTTTTGTTTGAAATAATACTCCTGTTGGTTCTTGAGTATTATAACAGTTTTAGAGAATACTCCTGTTGGTTCTTGAGTATTCAAGTAGGATTTGGGAATACTCCTGTTGGTTCTTGAGTATTCCCCTTTACCTACTGTCTTTCAAAAACCCCCGAGTATTTAGCTATGATATCCTCTTCCATGGATAATCGTAGCTAAACTCTTTATTCGGTTGAAGGGGCGTACTTGTATTATAAAATGTTTTAGACTATTTTAGTGTTTTTTCTCTGTATTCAAAACTTGTTCTATGTGCCATATATTAGATCAGAATTTCCAAGGTTGACTGGATGCTTGAAATGGCAAAGCTCTTCCGTGGAAGTTCGTGAACATACTCGGGTAAATGGATGCTTGAAATGGCAAAGTTTATCTGAGGAGTTCGATCTCTCTCAAACACCATTTGGATAAATCGGAAAAGACAATCCAAATGGATGCACATAGGCTAGTATACCTTGAAATGGGGTGCTAGTCTGAGTAGAACAAGGGCTCTACGTTTTTTGCAAAAGATTAGACAGTGTTGCAAGTCGAGTGCTTGAAATGGCCTTGATTCACTTTCGAACACTTTTGCAAAAGACTAGACAGTGTGGCAAATCGAGCGCTTGAAATGGCCTTGATGCACGTTTGAATACTTATAAGGATTACTAAAATGATAAAACAGGCTATGATGCAAGGCCCCCGAAACCGAATGTTTTCTTTGAATTACAAAACCCCCTTGTATTTACTTTCCTATTATAACTGCCTAAATCAACTGTACTCACCATCCGGAGGACTCGCAAATCACGCATCACCCACTGTAAGTCTTCTTTTTATTTTTCAGTATTTATTTTTCTGTAATTTACTTTTCCGCACTCAAAACCAAAAACAACCAAAAAAAGTCACTTAGTCATTACCGCTAAAATCTCAATCAACCTTAAAACACGCTCCCTCGCTGTACAAATCCCTCAAAGAATGACTTATCCCCCTAATTCCCTTGGGTTCGACCCCTACTTACCACTTGCTACCCAGTAGTAAAAGTCGCGAGTAGCGGACTTATAAATTTATTCTTGACGTTTGCACATAACGACTGTGCGTCCTTCACTGTCCGATAAGCCCAAAGAGCTTCATCTAGCCTCTGACTCCAATCTTTCCTGCCTGGTTTTACCATTTTTTCTAAAATTCCTTTGATTTTGCGGTTGGAGATCTCCGCTTGACCATTGGATTGGGGGTGATATGCCGTGGACGTCCGGTGGTGGACATGGTAGCATTTTAAGGTAGCAGTCATCATGCGGTTGCAGAAATGAGTTCCTTGGTCGCTTATTATGGCCTTGGGTACCCCGTACCTACAAAACAGGTTAGTGCGCAAAAATTCTATGACAGTCTTTGCATCGGCGCACCTTGTGGCCTTGGCTTCTACCCATTTTGACACATAATCTACAGCAACTAAAATATAAGTATACCCGCATGAAACTGGGAATGGTCCCATAAAATCAGTACCCCAAATGTTGACAACATCGTTGAATAATATGGGTACTTGGGGCATCTCATTTCTAGCTGACACATTTCTTACTCTTTGACACTTATCGCATTTTTACACTTTTCATAGGCATCTCTAAATATACTTGGCCAAAAAAAGCCGCTATCTAGGATTTTTCTAGCGGTTTTCCTAGGTCTGAAGTGTCCTCCACATGCAAACTCATGGCAGAAGCTAACGACAGAAGCTATTTCATTATCTGGGATGCATCTCCTAAGTATTTGATCTGCTCTTATTTTCTATAAATAGGGATCATCCCATAAGTAATGTCTAGCGTCATGCCTAAGTTTCATGCATTGTGCTTTAGTAAAAGAGGGAGGAAATGTACCTCCTACAAGGTAGTTGACGATTGAGGCGTACCATGGCACCTTGGTTGAGACTGCATAGAGATGCTCGTCTGGAAATGACTCAGTTATGTGCCCCTCTTCTTCCTTTCGGACAATCCTGCTTAGGTGGTCGGCCACAGTATTCTCGATCCCCTTTTTGTCCCTTATTTCCACATCGAATTCTTGCAGTAGTAAGATCCACCGAATGAGTCTTGGCTTGGCCTCCTTTTTCTTCATTAGGTAACGGATGGCAGCATGGTCAGAATAAACTATCACTTTTACTATAAGCAAATAGGGTCGGAATTTTTCCAGAACGAATACCACTGCCAAGAGTTCCTTCTCGGTGGTGGAGTAGTTCCGTTGGGCAGGATCTAGGGTTCGTGAGGCGTAGTAGATCACACCCGCCTTCTTATCAATCTTTTGGCCGAGAACTGCTCCCACAGCAAAGTCGCTTGCGTCGCACATGATCTCAAATGGTTTTTTTCCAATCCGGAGTTTGGATGACGGGTGTGCTAGTGAGGGCCTTTTTGAGCTCATTAAAGGCTTCCTTGCACGCATTGGTGAATTCAAAAGGAACTTCTTTTTGGAGAAGAGTGGATAGAGGCAACGCCTTTTTGGAGAAGTCCTTGATGAATCGTCGGTAGAATCCCGCATGCCCAAGGATGGATTGGATGTCTCGGACAGTGGAGGGGTATGGTAGAGTCATGATCAGGTCTATTTTATATTTATCCACCTCTATGCCTTCTTGGGAGACGATGTGCCCTAAGACTACTCCATGAGTTACCAGGAAGTGGCATTTCTCATAATTGAGCACGAGGTTCATTGAGACACATCGTGCTAGAACCGTGCTCAAGTTATCTAGGCAAGCGTCGAATGTACTGCCATAGATGGTGAAGTCGTCCATGAAGACTTCAATGAATTCCCCGATCATATTTGAAAAGATGCTGGTTACTACCCTTTGAAAAGTTCCCGGGGCATTGCATAGGCCGAACGACATTCTTCTGAAGGCGAATGTACCGAATGGGCAGGTGAATGTAGTCTTCTCTTGGTCCTCATGTGCTATGGGGATCTGGTTGTATCCTGAGAACCCGTCCAAGAAGCAGAAATATGGCTTGCCTGCCAGTCGGTCTAGCATTTGATCGATGAATGGTAGGGGGAAATGGTCTTTTCTTGTGACGGCGTTTAATTTTCTGTAGTCGATGCACATTCTCCAGCCGTTCTTGACCCTTGTTGTCACCATTTTTCCTTCGGCATGTTCCTCGACAGTGATCCCACTTTTCTTTGGGACCACGTGGACAGGGCTCACCCATTGGCTATCCGATATGGGATAGATAACATCAGCATCCAGGAGCTTCTGTATTTCCTTCTGGACGATCTCCATCATGATTGGGTTGAGTCGTCGCTGAGGTTCTCTTGACGACTTAGCTCTATCCTCGAGTAAGATGCGATGCATACAGACCGCCGGGCTAACTCCTCTCAAGTCGGCTAGAGTCCATCCAATTGCCAACTTGTGTTGTCTCAGCACTTTTATCAAACGACGCTCCTGGTCTGTTTCCAGGCCACTCTTTATGATTACTGGGAGCGTGTTATTTTCCCCTAGGAATGCGTACTTCAGATGCCCGGGCAGGGGCTTTAATTCCATTCTGGGAGCTTGAATTACTGAGGGCAGAAAAGTATTTGATTTGAATAATTTTACCTCGTTGACTTCATATCCAGGTGTGAGAGGCTCCGATATTGTTAAGTGGGCCACCGTTTCATGCAAGCTTTCGGTTAATTCGTAAGAGCTTTCGACTCCATTGAGAATGACTTCTAAGGGATCTGATCTTGGTTCTGGCTGAATTTCTAGGACCAGGTCGTCCAAAGTATCGAGAGCGTGTATTTCCTCGAATTCCATGGGGTGCTTCATTGCTCAGAATATGTCGAAGCTGAAGACTTCTCCTTCTACCTCCATTGAGAGCATTCCACTTCCACAGTCTATCTTCATTTTTGATGTTTTGAGAAATGGACGGCCGAGAAGGATGGGTGCATGGTCTGTAGGTCCGCCATTCTCCATTTTTAAGACGTAGAAGTCTGCTGGAAACACCAATTTGCCTACTTGAACCAGGACATCTTCTAATTTGCCCTCGGGCTGTTTGTAAGATCGGTCTGCTAGCTGGATAGTGAGACCGGTGGGTTTGAGTGGTCCAATCCTAAGGCATGAGTAGATAGAGAAGGGAAGCACGTTGATTGATGCTCCAAGGTCTAGCATGCAGTTCTCGATCCGAATGTTGCCAATTGTACATGGAATGGTATAGGTTCCTGGATCTCCGCATTTTGGGGGGCACCTTTCGTTGTATGATGGCCGACACGTTCCTACTCATCAGCTCTTGATCGTATCTAGTATTTCTTCTCCGGTTGTTGCAAAGTTCTTTTAGAAACTTAGCATATCGAGGAATTTGCTTGATGGCTTCCAAAAGGGGGATGTTGATTTCGACTTTGCTGAACAGCTCAAACACGTCTTTATCAATGACATGTTGTTTTTGCACGCGAGCAGGTACTGGAAATGGAAGTGTAGCACTAATTTTGGGAGTTTTGGTTCTGGGTACCGGGCTAGGCCTGTGTTCCTTAGATGTATTACCTTCTTCTTCGGTTACGTCCCGCTCTTCCTCAAATATGTCATCGTCTTTATCGGCCCCATCTTCCTCTAGAGTTTCGAGAGACTCGGGCCTCATTTGCTCTTCTCTGGGCAACCTTGGGTCTTTGTCCTCCTCCTGCTCCACAGGTTTGCCGACAAGCATTTTTCCACTCCTAAGAGTCACGACATTCACATTTTCCTGCGGGCTTTGAATAGTTTGTGAAAGAAGTCTGCCGGGCTCATTAGTGAGTGCGGACACTGAGGCAGCGAGTTGGGAGATTGTGCTTCTTCAAGTCCGATAATTCTCCCTTTGTTTCAGCTTGGTTTTGATGTATAGTAGTATTCAACTACTGCATAGAGCCTGACAATTGCTGCACAGTACTCGAGGATTGCTACACAGTACCCTTCAATTACTGCACAGCACTCGAGGATTGCTGCACAGTACTCGAGAGTTCCTTCATCATGTCCTCTAGCCACTTGTTTGGTCCTTGCTGATTACTCAGGCCCGCCTGATATTGATTTGGAGCCTTCTGTTGATATTGGCCCATCGGGTACTGCTTGTGGGGAGGTTGGTAGAGCGTCTGAGCTGGTTGGGGTACGGCTTTGTTATTGTTCCCTTGGTATCCTCCCACTGCATTGGCCTCCACCGGGTTGACTTCGATCAAAGTTGGGCATGCATCAGTCTTGTGGTCCGTAGAGCCACAAAACTCGCAAGGTCTTACTTGAACTGTATGCATTCGTAGGAATTGTATCATCATTTCCTTCATTTGTCTCATCTCTTCTGGCATGGAGTTTACTGATGTCTCGGCTTGTGATACATTTTTTGTTCGGAAGAATTCATCTTGATGAGTAGTCTCCTTTCTAAACCGAGCATTTTCAGCAACGTTGGTGATGAGATCCCTTATGCCACTTAATGATAGATTCATCATGGATCTTCCAGCTGAGGCATCCAGGAGCATTTTGTCTAACTCAGTTAGTCCATTAATTAGGTACTCGATGATGAGCTTCTCGGGTAGTCCAAGAGTGCAGCAGCTTCTCTCCAGGTGGTTGAATTTCTCCAGGTAGTCGTACATAGTTTCATTAGGTCCCTGCCTTATGTCCTGCAGTTCCCTTCTTACTTGCATTGCTTTTGTCGCTGGGTAGTATTTGTCCAGGAACTTCCTTTGCATCTGAACCCATGTTCTGATGCTACCCGAAGGCAATGAAAGGAACCAGTCGTTTGCCGAGTCAATGAGGGAAAAATAGAACGCCATCAACTTGAAGTCGTCTATATTCACTCGATTGGGCTTTAGATTTTGGCAAATGCCATGTAAGCGTTGGAGATGAGTTGTTGCAGATTCTCCATTAATTCCTGAGAACTTTGGCAAATTGTGGACCACGGACATGTCGACGGCAATGTTTTCTAGTTCAGAGCTCTCGTAAAAGCACCATGGTTGCGTCTCGAAATCTGGGGCATTGAGTTCTCCCATAGTAGGTGTACGGTAGTTGTTATCCCCATAGTAATCATCGAAGACGGGTTCTTGCCTTGGCACTTGTCGAGGTTGAGGGGGTGGGGGATATCTAGGGGGCTGTACTGGACCAGCTGCATTTCGGTCCTCGGGTGGTCCTTGGTTTCTTCGGATAGCTTCCCTATCACGAGCTCTTCTGTCTCGCATGATTTGTTCCGGATCATCGACAAATGGAAGCGGCACCTCATTATTTCGATCGTACAGGTTTATCTCGTCGTCATCCTGGTAGTCATGGTGGCTTTCTTCGCGAGACATGGTTGTTTTGAAGCGAGTATCGATTCAAAGAACTTATCCGATTAAGTAACTAATTCCCCGGCAACGGCGCCAATTTTGATGGAGCCCACCGCACTGTCGTTAAGGTGCGGTGTTCTCTGTGCAAAATAATATTTATATTCCGCTACTCGTGACTTTACTACTGGGTAGCAAGTGGTAAGTAGGGGTCGAACCCAAGGGAATTAGGGGGATAAATGTTCTTTGAGGGATTGTACAGGGAGGGAGCGTGTTTTAGGTTGCTTGAGGTTTTAGTGCGGCAAAGTAAGTGTTTTTTGGTTGGTTTTGGTTTTTAGTGCGGAAAGGTAAATGACGTAAAAGTAAATACTGAAAATAAAAGGAAGAAGACTTATAGCGGTTGTTGCGTGATTGGCAAGTCTTCCGGGAGGTGAGCAGTTGATAAGGGAGTTTATACTAAGAAAGTAAATGCAGGTGGTGTTTTTAATCTAAGGAAAGCATTCGGTTTTGGGGGCCTTGTATCATAGTCTGTTTATCATTGACCGCTAATGATCATACTAAGTGTTCAAAAGTGAATCAAGGCTATTCCTAGCACATGACTTGCCACACCGTCTAGTCTTTTGCAAGACAAAGGACTCTTGTTCTAGTATGTGCATCCATTTGATCATCATTCCTGATAAACCAAATGGTGTTTTAAAGAGGTTGACTTCCACAGATAAGCTGTGCTCTTCCGAGCCTCCACTTATCCACGGAAGATCACGAACCCATGGCAGAGCTTTGCTCTTCCGAGCATCCACTCAACCAATGGAATTCTGACCTAATATATGGCACCTAGAACAAGTTGAACACAAAGCGGCACTAAGAGAAGGGTCTAAAACATTGTATGATACAAGTACACCCCTTCAACCGAATGAAGGGTTTAGCTACGATTATCCATGGAAGAGGACATCATAACTAAGTACTTGAAAAGTAAAGGTTTTTTGAAAGACAGAAAGTAAAGTTTGCAGTTTTGAAAGACAGGAAAGTAAAGTTTTCGAAAGTAAAAGACAGTAAAGGAAAGGGGTGAGTACTTCAAGAACCGACAAGAGTACTCAAGAACAGTGAAAAGTAAAGACAAGCTTGAGTACTTCAAGAACTGACAAGAGTACTCAAGAACACTAGAATACTCAAGAACCAACAGGAGTATTATAGATTAAAACAAGTGTTTACAAAGTAGTGCCCAAATCTAGAGAAGTAAGTGATTGTGAATTGTGGGATGGATGGGATTTGGATGATTTACAAGTAAAGAGGAGGGTTCTATTTATAGGCATAGAGGATGGAGGAGAGCCATACACTTGTCACATGGGAAGAGGAGGAGAAGAAAGCCATCAGAGGTGAGTCATCACCCCCTTAGCCCCCCCCCCCCCCATGTGTCATCTCCTCCTTGAAGCCGCCGGCCATGTGAGGAGGAGGAGGGTGAATTTGAGTTGAGATCTTTTCCCCAAAAGCCATCGGCTCCTTTCAGCTCCGGACTGTCTCTGGTTGCTCTTCGGTTGGACTTGTTTTGAGTGATTCTACGTCCGGTTCATGATATTTCTTCAGTCGGCATCTGGTCGTGACCTCGTAATATATTTTCCGCTTAAAAACTCCTCCTTAGCCTGTATTCTCTCTAGACTCCAAAATACCCTATAGATAAATATCGGAACTAACAAGCAAAAGTTAAATAGACAAAGAGTCTAATTTGGTGGGTTTAACTGTGTTTATGATTCGTATAATTATGGTCCATCATCTCTCGGCACCCAAGATAAATGCTAATCTAGATTTCCCCTTTCCATGCATTCTCAATCACTACTCAAGGCATTTTGCTAAAACATGGAATTAACTTGATACATGTACCTTTGAGCAGAGATGCAAATCAATTCGGATGTCTCGGGAGATAGTCCTTTTTAGACCCATGAACTGCGCTCTCGGTTCCGAACTCTTGCTATATGGTTATACTTCATTGCTTTTTCTTGCACGTGATTGATTCGAGCTTCAAGGTGTTTGAGCTTTTCCCTTTTTTTTCTCTTTTTTTTCTTTTTCTTTTCTTTTTTTTTTGCTGGGAAAACCTTCCTGCTCTCACTCATCCTCGTCCTTTTGACGCTAGTCAAGCCGAGGGTCGCTCGTCTATTTTCCCGGCTACTCGGACTAGAGATTGGACGATGTGTGCCACCATCCCGCCTAACCGCATAAGTACCGCAGCGGCGGAGCAGACTCTAAACCATGTCGTCTCGAAGTGCTAGCCTCCACGAAATCCATATAACCATATAACTCGAAATTCGGTCCCTTGAATGCTTCGTCAAGCCTCACTAGGACATTTCTATCAACTCCACATCCCTATTTATCCCAACTCATAAGGACACATAAGTAGTTTAGATCACATGTTAGTCGCACAATTAAGATTTCATAAGAGTAATGCATGTACTAGGATCCATCTATTTCACATCATGAAAGCTCAACTCCCACGCATTTTATTCAAAATTTTTTAAAATTTTCAAAGGGAAACGTGCTGGCGCATGCATGTGCAAGAAAAATAGACGTGAGACACAACAAACTACTAACCACCCCACCCCACACTTTTGAAATGAGCCGTGTCCTCACGGCACAACTCAATCAAGACAATATGCACAAAATCAATGGAAAGAAACAAGGTACTAAAGTGAAACGGAACTCCCCTTATGATGTCCTTGTATGCCATGAAATGGCAAGGCTTGGACTAGCATCTGAAGTTCATGGGAAGCCTAGGTCGGCTCAGTTCCTTCCTTTAGATCACGACCGGTTCTGCTTAAAATGCGTATCAGAACCGGCAACATTCGTAGCACTTGGAACCCATCCTACAAAAACATCCTTTTTCCTTTCCATATGCAATGGGGTGAGGGTTAGCATAAAATGCAAGAAAGTAAAATGCAGAAAATACTGTAAAATGCCGGGCTGCCTCCCGGCGAGCGCCTTTGTTTAACGTCGTTGGCTCGACGGTACCTCCTTCAAGGAGGTTCGTTGGGGTCCCATGGGCAGGTGAGGTCAAACTTTGCCTCAGCGCTTCCTTTGATCCGCCCCAAGTCCCTGTGGAATGAAGTGCTCGAATCAGGTATCCAAAAGTCGGGCGGGTTTGCCTTCACATTTCTCCATGTTGGTGAGGAAGTCTTAACCATAGTTGTTGCCCCAGTTGTGCACACAGTTTCTCCAGGTAGGTCAAGGACTAAGGCACCGAAATCCGAGGTGTTCACGATATCCGGTGGTTTCTTGGTGCCTGGACGGTCACCATTATCAAAGATGTGGAAGTCTGAAATCCTGCTGCCGGATGAAAGTGACAATAAACCCTCGCCCATAATGATCCTAGCTTTGGTGTCGTAGAGAAATGGCCGTCCCAATATAAGTGTAGGAGGCTCATCGTCTCTAGCATTGCCCATCTGCAAGACATAGAAATCTGCAGGAATAGCAAGGTCTCCCACTTGGAGTGTCAGATCCTCAAGCAATCCAACCGGACGAATGCATGACTTGTCCCCCAACTCAATCAACAGTTTGGGCGGGCTCAACGGACCAAGCCCCAACGAGTGGTATAAGGAGTAGGGCATGGCATTAACAGCAGCACCAAGATCGATCAAGCAATGAGGAACCTGAGCCTCACCTATGCCGCATGTGACCGTGAAAGCTCCTGGGTCTCTACCCTTTCCCGGTGGTGACTTGTGGCTCGCAGTGAGGGAGGGCTCTATCATGGGTTCATTCTGCTCGGGTAACTCCTCCAATCTATCATCATCAATCATAATCACCTCCATCATGCTAACATTTCCCCTCAGATTTTGGACTGTTTGTGAAGGGAGTCGACCGGTTTCCTTCTTCATTTCGGACACGGTCGCAATAAGTTGGGACATTTGCTTTTTGATCTCGGCCATTCGTCCATTGGTCTCGGCTTGATTTCGCTCAATGGTGGCATTCATACGCACATTACTCACGGCCAACTCCTTCATCATGTCCTCCAAGGACTGGTTTTGTCCAACCGGGCTTGGACTGCCTTGATTGTGACTTGGTCCCGGCCGGTTTTGTGTAGGTCCATTTTGTTGAAATTGACGATGAGGAGGCCTATAGACTTGTGGGGTAGCTTGAGGAGCGGCTTGTTGATGGTGTTGATGATGAGTGAAGTCCTTCGGAATGCCATGGCGCCAAGTCTCACCGGTCGGTCCTTGTCCATAAGGGTGACTGGGTCGGGACCGGTTTTGGTACCCTTGATAGTCTCCCACGGCATTCACTTCTCCATGGTCCTCTTCTAGAAAAGTTGGGCAAGAGTCTGTCTTGTGGTCCATAGACCCACAAAACTCACACGGTTTGGATTTGGCCGGTTCCCTCCTTATTAGGTGCATCATCATTTCCTTCATTTGCTTAACATCCTCGGATAGATGACTCATAGGGACCTCAGCATTGGCTACATTTCTAGTTCGGGCGAACTTCTCTTGACGGCTATTGGCTTCTTCAAAACGTGCATTTTCGGCCTCAATGTAAGACTTGCCATTGATCCTCCAGCCGAGGCATTCAACAACATCTTGTCTAAGGGCTTGAACCCATCCAACAAATACTCAATTAGGAGCTTCTCGGGAAGCCCTAGATTACAACAACTCCCCTCGAGTTGGTTGAACTTCTCAAGATAGTCATACATTGACTCATTCGGCCCTTGTTTCAACTCTTGCAATTGCCTCCTCACTAGTGAGACTCGGCCAATGGGGTAGTACTTGGCCAAAAACTTTGCTTGCATTTGGGTCCAAGACCGAATACTACCCGAGGGCAAAGAGAGAAACCAATCAGTGGCCGAATCCATTAGAGAGAAATAGAAGGCCTTCAACTTGAAGTCATCTACTTCTACTCCATGGGGCTTGAGATTTTGACATGTTCCATGAAAACGTTTGAGATGGGAAACTGCAGACTCTCCTTGAGTGCCCGCGAACTTAGGCAAATTGTGCACAACTCCGGTGCTAACCAATATATCCTCTAGTTCCGGGCTCTCATAGATACACCAAGATTGGTTTCTAAAGTTAGGAGCCGATAGTTCCCCCATGGTGGGCTCTTGGTAGAACACATTCTCAAAGTTTTCATATTGCGCTCTTGGGGCGCATTGTTGAGGTTGAGGCCTGGGCGGGGGTATAACCGGTTGCCTCGGATCCATTCGAACTTGGTCCTCGGGCAACCTTTGGTTTCCCTCGGCCGCTTGCCTTTGCCTCATCTCTCGGAACAAGTCCTCCGGGTTCTCATAGAATAGAGGTGCCCTGTCATTGTTCACCACATCCTCATCAACATAATCACTATGATGGGACATGGTTCACAATGTCCAAGCACTAAGAGCAACAAGAAAGTAAAAACAAAAACAACTTTCAATTATTTAACTAAATCCCCGGCAACGGCGCCAAAATTTGATAGCACGTCGAAGTGTACTACAAATTTGTGATTTATAAGTCCACCACTATTAACTCACTAGAGACTAGTAGAGTGGCAAGTAGGGGTCGAACCCAAGGGAAATAGTTCACTTACTTGTTGTTCCTTGTGCAAGTAAAAGTAAAGGAAAGTAAATACAAGTTGGGGGTTTTGAAATTGGTTTTGAACGTGTAAGTAAGGAAAGTAATGCAAGAGGATTGTCATCAAGAGAATGGAATTCGGTCTAGGGGCCTTTTGTTGTGGTGCAACTCATCATTGACCTCTAATGATCTATCCTTTTATCCATAAGTGTGGGTTAGTTCCATTTCAAGACAAAAACCCTAAAGTAAGGCCCTTTCGAGCGCTTACACCACAATCCATTCCTTTTCAAGACTTGAATTTCTAGTGCGAACAAGTTTAATAACCCCTTTCAAGGTGTACTAGACTAGGTGCAAAAGCTTGTTTCACTTTTCAATGACAACAAGCACAATGGAGGTAGTGAACCCACACGGCTAAACCTTGCCCTTTCAAGCCTTAGTTTAGCCTAGGTATTCATTCCCAAATCATTGGCACATGACTAGCAAATGGAGTACAAGGAAGCATTAAGATCAAGGTCTCAAAGCCTTGCTACAACATTAGGGATCCCCAAACCGAATTGTGAAGGTTTTAGCCACTCATATTCATGAAATGAATATGAGAACTAAGGGAATCACAATCGGAATTTAGGCTCGACCTAAAATGTGTAGTGTGAAATGTAAATTGCGTAACAAGTAAGGGAAAGAGTAGAGAGATGTTGGATTGCTTCAAGCCAAATGACAAGAGTAACAACTTATGGAATTTTTAGAGTGATTTTCGAATGAATTACAATGAGCCAAGGCCTTCCTTTTATAGAGATTTTGGGAAGGATCTAGACCTTGGATTGGCAAAGGAAATTTGGCATTTGTAATAGCTATAGCCGACTTTCCTCATTGGTCTTGGGTGACTTGGCATTGGCGAAGATTGCATTGGAGTGAGTGCAAGGAAGCCACGTCAGCCCTCGAAAGACGAGCCAAAAAATCCGGGGGAGAGGTCCTAGGCGCTGGTCGGGCGCGACCGGTGACGCTTCGGGCGGCCTCGGCGCTCTTCGGACGGGTGCTTCGGGCGGCCTCGGGCGGGACTGGGAGATGCCTCGGGCGCGATCGGGTGCCTGACCGGGTGCTCGGTAGGGCGACAGGTCGGATGCGCGAGCGGGTGTGCGAGCGGATGCCTCGGGCGCTCGGCAAGTTCCTCGGGCGGGCTCTCGGCAGGACCTCGGGCGCGATCGGGTGCTCGGTCCGGCGACCGGTCGGATGCGCGAGCGGGTGTGCGGGCGGATGCCTCGGCGCTCGGCAAGTTCCTCGGGCGGCTCTCGGCACTCGGCACAGGCTCTCGAGCGGGAGGTCGGATGCGCGGTCGGGCGAGAGGTCGGACGCTTCAGGCGCTTCGGTCGTGCAACACGGGCCTCCTCGGGCGTGCGACACGGGTCTCCTTGGGCGGGACCGGTGCGCTTCGTTTCAGGCTCTCGGGCGCGACTGGTTCTCTTCGGGCCTCCCTCAATTTTCACCGGGCATTCCTCATATCAGATGCTCATAAGCTGGTCAAGGACTCCTTGTGATGTTTTTGGCTCCAAATGCCATCTTTTAAGCGCGTTTCCTCCTTAGACTTCAAAAGGCCCTGTAATGCAAAATGACATTAACAAGCATATGTTCCATTGATCAAATGTCGTATTTGGTGGGTTTTGTTGACTCAATGAGTCGTATAAATACGACTCATCAAAAATCAACTCATGTGAAGGTTTACCCGAAACAAAGTGAAAAGATCATCAAAGTCATACAAAGGCCGAAGGCCAAGTTCACTACAAGATGTCCAAGCAAGTAACAAAGACTCAACCCTTGGGCTCGAATACATCACGTGCTAGAAGAAGCAACAAGTATAACCATGTAACAAGAACCGGACCCAAAAGTGTAGATCATGGGTCTAAAAAGGACTATCTCCCATTCATCCGAATTGGTTTGCATCTCGACTCAAAGGTACATGTATCAAGTTGAATTCCATGTTTTAGCAAAATGCCTTGAGTAGTGATTGAGAATGCATGGAAAGGGGAAATCTAGATTAGCATTTATCTAGTGGCCGAGAAGGACTTGTGATGTTTTTTATGTGTTTTTCCTCTGGTGACTTAAGGCCTTGTTCGGGACGAACAAGTTCAAGTGTGGGGTGGTTTGATGAGACGTATTCATACGACTCATTAAGTCAACAAAACCCACCATTTACGACATTTGATCACAAGAACGTTTACTCGTTAATGTCATTTTGAATTTCATGGCCTTTTGGAGTTCAAAGAAGAAACGAGCTTAAGGATGGAATTTTAGGCCATAAAAGCATCACAAGATGATTTGGGGGTCATTCGGGTCCTAAGGAGCCCAAGTCGGGACCTATGAACGTCAGCCGGGCCTAAGGACCTTCGTCCAAGACCATCCGAAGAGTCGCGTCCCATACCGGGCCAGCCGAGAAAGCTAGGCGCGCGTTCCAGGCCCTGACCGGACGCCCGAGACCCTGTCCGAGAGGCCACCCGACCGGACGCCCGAGAGCCTATGCCGAGGGCCCGTGTCGCGCCCGAGAGACCTGCTCGAGGAATGCCGGTCTCGCCCGAGGTCCCGACCGAGCATCCGACCGAGCACCCGACCGAGCGCCCGAAGAACCCAAGGCATCACCCGGTCCTGCTCGAGGCCGCCCCAAGCACCCGACCGAAGAACGCCGAGGCCGCCCGATGCATCACCCGGTCGCGCCCGGCCAGTGCCTAACGACCTCTCCCCCGGATTTCTCAGCTCGTCTTTCGAGGGCTGACGTGGCCTGGCGTGCACTAACTCCAATGCAATATTCCAATTGCCAAACCTCCCCCTCCCAAAAGAGAAAGTCGGCTATAGGGTATTGGAATTGCCAAGTTCCTTTTGCCAAGCCATGGTCTAGATCCTTCTCAAAAGTCCTATAAAAAGAGGACCTTGGCCTTGTGTAGATCCATTCGAAAATCTATCTAAAAATCCATAGTTGTACCGCTTGTCAATTTACTTTGGGAAAGAATCAACATCTCTCTACTCCTTCTTTTGTTACGCACTTTACATTTCACACTACACATTTTAGGTTGAGCCTAAATTCCGATTGTGATTCCCTTAGCTCTTGTGTTCTTACCATGAACATGAGTGGCTAAAACCTTCATAATTCGGTTTGGGGTTCCCTAATGTTGTAGCAAGGCTTTGAGACCTTGATCTTAATGCTTCCTTGTATCCCATTTGCTAGTCATGTGCCAATGGTTTGGGAATGAATACCTAGGCTAAACTAAGGCTTGAAATGGCAAGGTTTAGCCGTGTGGGTTCAAGACCTCCATTGTGCTTGTTTTCATTGAAACGTGAAACAAGCTTTTGCACCTAGTCTAGGATACCTTGAAATGGGGAGTTAGACTTGTTCTCACTAGAAATCCATGTCTTGAAATGGAATGGATTGTGGTGTAAGTGCTTGAAATGGCCTTACTTTAGGGTTTATGTCTTGAAATGGAATAAACCCACACTTATGGATGCAAGGATAGATCATTAGAGGTCAATGATGAGTTGAGCTACAACAAAGGCCCCTAGACCAAATTCCATTCTCTTGATCACAATCCTTTTACCTTTACCTTTTGCACTTGTGCTTACGTTCAAAAACCATTTCGAAAAACCCCCAAAACTTATCTTTACTTTACTTTACATTTCGAACAACAAGTGAACTATTTCCCTTGGGTTCGACCCCTACTTGCCGCTCTACTAATTCATAGTGAGCCTAAGGTAGTGGACACTTATAAATCACAAATTTGTAGTACACGACGACGTGCTATCAAATTTTGGCGCCGTTGCCGGGGAATTAGTTACATCGGTGAAAGTTGTTCTTGTTTTTACTTTTTGGTTGCTTTTAGTGCTTAGTGAACCATGTCTCACCATAGTGACAATTTTGGTGATGATGAGGTGAACAATGATATGCACCGATTTGGTCGCGACGAAGCACCACCTCTATTCTATGAGGACCCCGAGGTGCTAGTCCGACAAGCTAATATGTGGAGAAGGCGAGCGGTTGGGCAAAACCAAGGGTTGCCCGAGGACCAAGCTTGAATGGATCCGAGGCATTCGGTTAGACCCCCGTCTAGGCCTCTCCCTCAACAGCATGCCCCGAGAGCGCAATATGAAAACTTTGAAAATGTGTTCTACCAAGAACCCACCATGGGGGAACTTTCGGCTCCTAACTTTAGAAACCAATCTTGGTGTATCTATGAGAGCCCGGAACTAGAGGATATATTGGTTAGCACCGGAGTTGTTCACAATTTGCCTAAGTTCGCGGGTACTCAAGGAGAGTCCGCTACTTCCCATCTCAAACGTTTTCGAGGCACATGTCAAAATCTCAAGCCCCATGGGGTAGAAGTAGATGACTTCAAGTTGAAAGCCTTCTACTTCTCTCTAATGGATGCGGCCACTGATTGGTTTCTCTCTTTTCCCTCGGGTAGAATTCAGTCTTGGACCCAAATGCAAGCAAAGTTTTTGGCCAAGTACTACCCCATTGGCCGAGCCTCGCTAGTGAGGAGGCAATTGCAAGAGTTGAAACAAGGGCCGAATGAGTCGATATACGACTATCTTGAGAAGTTCAACCAACTCGAGGGGAGTTGTTGTAATCTACGGCTTCCCGAGAAACTCCTAGTTGAGTATTTGTTGGATGGGTTCAAGCCCTTAGACAAAATGCTTTACAATGCCTCGGCCGGAGGATCAATGGCTAGTCTTACATTGAGAGGAATAAGGGACTTGATCCTAAAGGTGGCCGAGAATGCCCATTTTGAGGAGGCTAATAGCCGTCAAGAGGAATTCACCCGTACTAGAAATGTGGCTAAGGCCGAGGCCCCTATGAGCCATCTTTCCGAGGATATGAAGCAAATGAAGGAAATGATGATGCACTTAATGAGAAGGGAACCGGCTAAGACCAAACCATGTGAGTTTTGTGGGGCTATGGACCACAAAACGGATTCTTACCCGACGTTGCTAGAAGAGGACCATGGGGAAGTGAATGCCGTGGGGGACTATCAAGGGTACCAAAACCGGGCCGGATCTAGTCGCCCTTATGGACAAGGACCGGCCGGTGAGACTTGGCGTCATGGCATTCCGAGGGACCTAGCTCAACCATCTCATCATCAACAAGCCGCGCCTCAAGCTGCCCAAAATGTCTATAGGCCCCCCCAAAGGCAATACCAACATGGCGGTCCTAACCAAAATAGACCGGGCCCGATTCACAATCAAGGCGGACCAAGCTCCATGGGACTAAACCGGTCTTTGGAAGACATGATGAAGGAGTTGGCCGCTAGCAATGTGCATATGATTGCCACAATCCAGCAAACTCAAGTCACGATCCAGTAAAATCAGGCCGTGACCAAGGGGCAAATAGCCGAGATCCAAAAATAGATATCCCAACTTACTGCAACTGTATCCGAGCTCACAAAAGAGTCCGGTCGGCTTCCCTCACAAACTATTCAAAATCCAAAGGGAAATGTTAGTATGATGGAGGTGATTGTGATTGATGATGACAAGCTTGATAGATTGGAGGAGTTGCCCAAGCAAAATGGACCCATGATAGAGCGTTCCCTCACTGCGAGCCACAAGTCACCACCAGGAAAGGGTAGAGACCCAGGGGCTCTCACGGTCACATGCGGTATAGGTGAGGCTCAAGTTCCTCATTGCTTGATCGATCTTGGCGCTGCCATCAACGCCATGCCCTACTCCTTATACCACTCGTTGGGACTTGGTCCGTTGAGCCCGCCTAAAATGTTGATTGAGTTGGGGGACAAGTCATGTATTCGACCGGTTGGACTACTCGAGGACCTAACACTCCAAGTCGGAGACCTTGCTATTCTTGCAGATTTTTATGTCTTGCAGATGGGCAATGCTAGAGCTGACGAGCCTCCTACACTTATATTGGGACGGCCATTCCTCTACGACACCAAGGCTAGGTTCGAAATGGGCGTAGGTTTATTGTCACTTTCATTCGGCGGCAGAACTTCAGATTTCTACATCTATGATAATGATGACAGTCCGTGCACAAAGAAACCACCGGACATCGTGAACACCTCGGATCTCGGTACCCTAGTCCCTGACCTACCAAGAGAGACCGTGTGCGCGACTAGGGCAGTAGCTATGGTTAAGACATCCTCGCCAACATGGAGGAATGTGAAGGCAAACCCGCCCGACTATTGGATACCTGATTCGAGCACATCATTCCATGGGGACTTGGGGTGGATCAAGAGGAGAGCTGAGGTGAAATTGGACCTCACCCACCCATGGGACCCCAACCAATGACCTATGGTTAAGCACCCACGGGGGCAATTAGTGCGTGAAGCCATGGTAAACCTTCCTCCTGGGTTTGGGGTCATTGGAGAAGCAGATTATGGGGTCTTCTTCGTTAGAGGAAGGAAGATCAAGATTGATCCTGAGCTTATCAATGTTTATTTCTCCATGGATGACCTGGCTATTGATGAATAGAAGTCAGATTTCGGAAGGGTGATAGAGACCATAACTGCAGGCTCTGTTCGGTGGAGGCCTGAGTCAGTTTTACATACAGCGAATCTGTCGACGTTCTATTCGATGCTGTTTTTCATTGCTGTTTCAACTGGAGGCCGTCTACTCATCTCTCTACTGTCAATAAGGACATGGCCCAACTGATTTATCAGATAGGGAATAAGCTGAAGTTCTACCTGGGCAGAGTGATGTTCAAACAGATTGCTGAACATGCCACTTCAACAAGATCTCTGCACCAGATTTGCTTCCCGTCTCTGATATATGAGCTGATCATTCATCAAGCTCCAGATTTGAAGGTCTCTCCTGACCATCTCACAAAGGCACCCAGCAAGTTCATTGTTGACCACAAGTTGTTTAAAGGGCGTCATGTGAACGATCTCAAGGAGGGCAACCAGAAAACAAAGGGTGTTGCGGAGTCAAGCTGAGGGGGAGCCAGAATGGGTCGTGATGAGAGGAGCAAGCTGCTCAAGGATATGAATGCCATCATTGCCGCAGATAAGGAACAACGCAGGCGCATCAACAAGCTTGCTCGTGCCCTCAGCTACCCAAATGACGATGAGTCTGATGATGCAGATTCGGAGGACGACACTGATGATGAGTCGTCTACATGAAGGTCCTCCCGACAAACTATCTCTCTGAACTCAGTTTTTAAACTTTCATATTTTTTGTGTGCTTGTTCTGGCACAGTTTGATTTGCTGTTCGAACTAGATCGGACCCCTTGCCAGTTTGTGGCAAAAAGGGGGAGTATTTTGAGTGGTGACAATTTTTGTTCCCTCAAGGTTGTCTACTGTGTAGATAGTTAGATAGACTTAGTTATCTAGTAGATCTGGTTTTGCCAAAATGCCAAGGGGGAGATTGATGTTCCCTTGAGTGGCATGTATTTGGCAAAACGTTGTTAGACAGTTTGAGCAGGAGTGCAGGGGGAGTTCAAACATATCCTAGTACTCATATACAGCATGGAGCAGACGCAAGGATATTTTCCGGAAGATATTGGACTGCGAAGAGTTCGCCAAGTTAAGTCGGCCAACGACTTTTTCGAGCATAAGATATTCGAATGAATATCTACATTGAAGGCAGCACTGCTTACTTGGGCAAGAAGACTTCGTACTATCTTCCAACCGATTTGAGAAAGATATACATCAAATATCTAGGAATATTTCCTAAATATTTGATGGGATTACCTTGTGCAAATTAGGGTTTTGTCCAAGCATATAAATTCAATGCTAGGGCACCCTTATTCGACATCGCTTTCAACATCAAACATACACGAGTATAACTGATTGATTGGAGAAGAAGAAAGCGACGACCGGTTGTGTTTTCCCACTGAAAACTCATCGGTGCATGTTCAGTCTGACCCGTGTGCCATTCAGACTAACTGGAGGTGATCTCATTGCAGCGCACAGCAAAGACCAACCTGCTTTCGAGAGAAAGCATCCGAGCTTCATGAGAAGATCGAGAACGTTCGGACTGCAGGTTCGGACGAAGGGGATCGAGGTTAACTGCTGTAAACCTCGGTTGCAAATCTGAGAGACGTAGTGTTAGAGGCTAGGCGATTACAAGGTGTAAGCTGATGGACCATATTTATATGATTCGTTAAGATAGTTAAACCCACCAAATTAGACGCTTTGGCTTAACAACGATTACTTGTTAGTTTCACTTTTGTTCTACAGGCTATTTCAAGGAGTAATGATGAAACGAGCTAAAATGGAGTTCTAAACGCTGAAACTGGATTACAAGTCAGAACTGGCCATGCTCCGGAAGTACTCCGATCAAGCCACAACCAAATCCCGAGGACTTGGTTCAACAAAGATCAAGAACGCAAGTGAAATTACAAGTCTAAGTTCCTCACCCTTTGATGTCAACCAACAAGCAACCAAAGAGGCAACCAACGGGCAACCGAAGAACAACCAAAGGGAGACCGGAGTTATATCACAACCGATGGCTTTTGGGGAGAAAATATCACAATCCACTCAAACTCTCTTCTCCTCCACCTAAGGCCGGCGGCTTTGAGTGTCAAGATGACACATGGGCAGCGGCTATGGGGTTTTGCCACCTATGGCCGGCGGCTTTTGGCTTCCCCTCCCCCCATTTGACATGTGGATGCTTCTCCTCCACATCTCCTCCTCCTCCTTTCCTATAAATAGAACATCTCCTCCTCATTCGTTCAATGTCCCATTTTGGTGCCAAAGTTACAAGTTTTAGTTTCATGTTCTAGTCCTTTGATCACTTGTAACTTTGGTAGAAAATCTCCCTACAATCCTTGTAAACACTTTACTTTGAATCAAAAGCTCCAAGTTTGTTCTTGAGTACTCTTGTTGTTTTTAAGTTTCACTTTCCAAAACCTTTACTTTCCTGTCTTTCAAAAACCTTTACTTTTCAAGCACTTAGCTATGATATCCACCTCTATGGATACTCGTAGCTAAACCCTTCGTTCGTTTGAAGGGGTGTACTTGAATCATAATATGTTTTAGACCCTTCTCTTAGTGCCTCTTCGTGTTCAACTTGTTCTAGGTGCCATATATTAGGTCAGAATTCCATTGGTTGAGTGGATGCTCGGAAGAGCAAAGCTCTTCCATGGGTTCGTGAACTTCCGTGGATAAGTGGAGGCTCGGAAGAGCACAGCTTATCTGTGGGGGTCAACCTCTTTTAAACACCAATTGGTTTGTCAGGAATGATGATCAAATGGATGCACATACTAGAACAAGAGTTCTTTGTCTTGCAAAAGACTAGACGGTGTGGCAAGTCATGTGCTAGGAATAGCCTTGATACACTTTTGAACACTTAGTATGATCATTAGAGGTCGATGATAAACGGACTATGATACAAGGCCCCTGAAACCGAATCTTTCCTTTGATCAAAACACCACCTTGCAACTTACTTTCAGTACCCATATCAACTGCTTACTTTCAGTCCCATATCAACTGCTTACTTTTTGCAAGTCTTGTCCTTCAAGCATTTACTTTTCGTAAGTCTTGTCCTTCAAGCATTTACTTTTCGTAAGTCTTGTCCTTCAAGCGCTTACTTTCAGCACTTTACTTTCAGTATTTACTTTCCGCAATTTACTTTTCGCAATTACTTTCCGCATTTACTTTCAGCACTAAAACCACAACCAACCCACTTACTTTTCAGTACTAAAACCACAATCAACCCCAAATCACACTCCCTTCCTGTACATTTCCTCGAAGAACAACTCTATCCTCTAATTTCCTTGGGTTCGACCCCTACTTACCGCTTTACTAATCCAATAGTGAAGTCACGAGTAGTGGACTTATAAATTTATCTTGCTTAGCACTCAACGACGTGCTCTGTCATAAGCGTAAGTCCACTTGTAGCTCTAACTCGTAATAAAGATTTGTGATGGACCATATTTATATGATTCATTAAGACAGTTAAACCCACCAAATTAGACTCTTTGTCTATTTAACTTTTGCTTGTTAGTTCCACTTTTGTTCTACAGGCTATTTTGAGGTCTAGAGAGAATACGAGCTAAGAAGGAGTTTTAAAGCTGAAAATAGATTACGAGTCATTCCAGGTCACGACCAGATTCCGACTGTACAACTTTCACGAACCTGGCGTGGAATCACTCAAAACAAGTCCAACCGAAGAGCAACCAGAGTCCAACCAGAGCTGAAAGGACCCGATGACTTTTGGGAAAAGATCACAAAGCACTCACCACCCACTCCCCTCCACCTAAGGCCGACGGCTTTGAGGAGAAGAAGCCATGTGGCCGGCGGCTTTGTGGCTTTTGCCACCTTGCCCGGCGGCTTTCCTCCCCTCAATCCCCTCTTGCCATGTGTTCTGCTTCCATTCCTCCCCTTAGCCTATAAATACCAAGCCTTCTCCTTTGTAAATCATCATCCCATTCCATCATCCATCAAAGGTGTCATAGTTACTTATCTCTCTAGATTTTGGGCACAATCCATGTAAACACACTACTTTGATATTGAAAGCTCCAAGTTTGCTCTTGAGTACTCTTGTTGATATTGAAAGCTCCGTACTTTCATTTCTATCTCTAAACACACTTCGGTTTCATTTGAGAACCCTAAAACGCAAGTTCCATTTCCGCAGCCGCTTAGTCTGCCGCTACAAAAGTCTTCACTAATCGAACAGGTAAGCCGCCGATTCGGTTCGATTCACGGTCACGTAGGTTTAGGGTTCCATGTGTTCTACTAATTTAAAATTTTGTTCGATTTGTTCTGTAATTCCGAAATCTGTTATCTTCTTTTGTTCTGGGATTCACACAATGTTATGTAATTCGGTTCGATTTATGGGAAATGTATGTTTAGAGTTACAAAGTTCTACTAATTTTGTTCGATTTGTTCTATATTCCGGAATCCGTTTTCGACTATTGTTCTGGGATTCGTTGTTTGTTCTGTAATATATTTGTTTTGCTTTATGCTGAGCCTATGTGTGTCTGCTGGTTGATGGGCGCTGTTGTGTTTTCATATATTTTGTGGTTGGTTTTGAAAAATTAATGATGATTGTGGCAAATGTATTGTTCGCCTGTGGTAATCTCTTTAAGACATTTCATTATTATAGTTTATGTTTTAATATGTTCTTCGACTTGCGAAAGGAACTTAAGATCTCAGTCCAATTATTTTACAACTTAAGAAACATGCTGTCATGTGTTAAATTTTGTTGGTTAACTGTGTATCAGATGAGATATACATATATGTAATATGTTACATTACTTATACGGCTTTGGGGTAGCTGAAAAATGTCTGTTAGCTAAAATAGTATTCAGTAGATGGTTACATGTCATATGTTTCAGTTTTTGTCATGGTTATTCTCATTAGCCTTGTATTATAGCATTTTTCTATGCCCAAAATGTATTCCAATTTTTTCATTGACTTACACGAATCTTTTATGAAACATGTGAGGCAACTCAAGACATGGACAATACCGGTTCCTCAGATGGACAGATACCCGTGTGGACTGGCTTAGTGTATGAAAACAGTTGTTTTTTATTCCAATCTTGTTTGTTAATATGCAAACACTTGTTTGCTGTTCTGCCAATAATTTTTGTACCATACACAGTTATTCTACTTGCTTATTATGCTTTACTGTATGAAGGTGTTGGAACATGCTTATTTATGTGAATGTTCTATTTTACCTATATAATATCTGTGGTTTTTGGAAAAAATTGTGGGTTTGTCAATGAAGTTGTTGGGAATCTTCAATGATCGATCTGTGGTTTTCGAATGTTCTATTTATTTATTCGGTGAAGGTGTTGTGATGTTCAATGATTTGTGGTTTTGTGAAGTAATCTGAGGATAATCCTATTATAATATGAAAACAAAATATTCAGAAGTTCCTTTTTTGTCAAGGATCTGTGTGTTTGTTTATCAATCCTTAATATAATATCTGTCTGTTTTTGTTTCATATTATGTCGTGTAATTTGTACTTTGTTGTTGTGAGGTAATGCCTGTTTGTAAGGATATTCATCTAACGCATCCAATTCATTGAGACCTTGCCTAAGATTTCTCTAACGCATCCACTTTCTGATAGCATGGTGGGTGCTGTACTGCTGTTGGTTAGCGTCACACAGCAAAGTGACTCGAACCCAAGGTAACAAGCTGCACCAGTATTAGCCTTTTGGATAAAGTGGAACACATTCACCAACTGCTCGGTTGCCATTGTATGTTACATATAGTCAAAATGTTTTATTTCATTTCTTGGCTATTAGGCTGGTTATTGTGAAGTTATTTACCCCAGTGAAAAATGTTATGGCCCCGAAATTGTTACCTTTGATCACTTGCTTTCTGTATTTTTTTCAGATTGTGATTTGTCTCTGCAAGTTTTGAGTAAATTTAGTTGAAGGCTTGAAGCATTGGTGGACATACAGCAAAAAGAATAGGAGCACACTCACAGACGGGTTAAGCCTCCAAAGTCGGGATGACAAACAGCTAGACGAAGATCCACCGCAATTAGTTTTATGATTTCACATTTGATCGATTTATATTATTTTTGTGGATCTACAATTGTCGATATTTTGGTTATATGAAATTGGAATAGTTTATTTTGTATAATTTAAAATATTTTTTCTGTGTCAATATTTCAGGTATTAATTTTGATGTAATTTATTTTATTGTATTTCATTATTAACAAAATAAATGAAATTAATTGAAAAGGCAAAATATAATGTTATGGTAACGTTGTCGTATTGTTATCGTACAAGTTTTACGATAACAATATTGTACCTATCGCAGGGTTATCGTAGGGTTATAGCAGAAAGTTATCGTGGAGTTGTATGTTTCCTACGTTAATCAATTTGACGATAACATCAAATGTTATAGTAAAGTTATCGCATAATCAATTTTACGATAACCCTACGATAATTTTGTATTATCGCTAGTTTTGCCCAAAATTTGTAGTGGTTCTTTGTCTTTCTGTTCACATGTGTCTTGATATTTAGAACTCAATCCCCAGTGCCCAAGTCTTTGGGCTTAATGGAAAATAAGACAGAAGATGAGAATTAAGCCCCCAAAGAGAGAAAGAAAAGATGAGCAGAAAAAGAAAATTTTAAATATCGTGGACATGTCTAGAAATTTGGAGAGAAAAGGGTAAGAAACTTCTTTTTTTTTGTTTTTGAACAAGGGTAAGAAACTTCTTGTAGACCGGTAAATGTTAACAGTACGATACAATAGATCTCCATCATTCATTCTATGCGAAGACGGGGATAAATATATCGGGATTTGAGAAATTTATATTTAAGTTACGTTTGGTGGCAAATTGATTTATCGAGCAAGCGTGAGTAGACTTTAATAAAATATAACTCTTCGGTTGTTAAATATGTTGAAATTGTTTAATTGATCCACGTGTGGTCCATGATGTCTGCCGACCTCCTCCCCTTCTGCCAACTCAGCTGCCGACCTGCACAATGAAGGCTGCTACCGACACTACGTCATTTTACACTTTATACGACATGTCCAATTTAGTCGCTTAAGAGCCAAAATAAGTCGCATAAGTCTTATACGACAGGTATTGTGTCGTAAATGCTGCGTCGCGTAATCGATGTGTCATATGTCTTATACGACAGTCTCAGAGAGGAACTGTCGTATAAGAGGTAACTTAAGGGACAGTCGATTCGTCATGTCTTTTATGTCAATTGACTGTCGTATAAATTGTTGCTTGCGTGACTACATTTTTTTGATTACGGGACATTTATTTGATGGTAGATATATACATACACGACATTACTATAAAAAATGAAATATTTATTTGAAAAGAGAAAACATTCTTCACAAAATGTTTCAATTTCATTACATTGAAGCACAACTTCAAACAAGTTGTGCCACATCCCTTTGGCGTACAACTTCAAATAAATTTGAACTCTTCCTTGCCCTTGAACTCTTCACTCTTGCCACAGCCCTTCGGCGCAAAAGCTTTTCAAGTGCATTATATAGTGTAAACAGATAGCCATCTCCAGCCACAAGCACAGCATGAGTCGTTTTCGATCAGGTAGTCTGATTAGTCTACTGGCCATCTTGATCACAATGAGCTTGCTCCTGGCAAATGGGAAAGCATAATCTGATTGCACACCAGTCTTGGTCAGCTTATCTCCCTGTTTAAACTACGTCACCCGGAACTTATCCGCGCCCTCAGAGTCCTGCTGCTCGCAGCTTGCAGCTGTGGTGAGGTCCACGCCTGCCTTTGTAGCGTGCTTGATTGATCTGCAGATGCCTCTTTGGGTATCAGAATTCCTACACAAAAAATACAAACAAAGAAATTCAAAACTTTATGCCCAAGAAGTTCAATCATGTAACTCATAAACTTATATATTTTCAAGACATGGAAACAACTCGAAATTTCAAACAAATAGCACAAATCAGTCACATTTGTCATCAGCCATTCCAAAGGACCAAATAGTACAAATCAGTCAACGAAACCCTAATCAACAGGTATAAACTGAAACAAACAGACACGCTGAAAGATCAACTTTCAAATGTAAGCACAGATCCAATTTTCAAGACATGGAAACAACTCGAAATTTCAAACAAGCGCTAACCTGGAGGAAGACAGATTGGAGGTAGAGGAAAAGAACGAAACGGAAGCCTAGTCATGCTTGGAACGAATCTGATACTCCCGAAGTTGTTCCGCCAAATTGGAACGCGAGACGGATCTGCGGAAACGACGGATTTGCAGACTTGAATTCGAAGATGGGAGAACGGTGTGGTGAGGAAGAAGAGTGATGGTGCGAGAGACAAACGCACGACGAGAGACGAAAGGAAAAACGAAGGAGAGTTTTCGGCTGCGTGGAGAAGACAATGAAAAAGGAAGTGAAGCGATGGAGAATACAATGAAAACCCTAAGGAGATTTGGGCTTGTTTTTTTTTTTAAGTTTTCAATAATGCGTGTCCTTCGAGTAAAACGCTTTGGCTTTGTTTTTTTCGATTCCGTTTGGCTTTGTTTTAGAAATTTTAATATGAAACGGGTCTTATAAAACGTGTCTTCATTTTTTGTAAATAAGGTTTTGTAAAAAAATATATGAAACGTGTCTTCATTTTTTTTAAATAAGGTGTTTTTTCAAAAATGTCAAACACGCTTTTAGGGGAGAACACTTTTGTTAATTATATCCATTATCAAAAAAATTATATACAAATAAAATTAGATTAATTATTTTCATAAGTTCGTCAAAAAAAATTGTCAAATATGTTCCTCTTAAGGGACAACATTTGATGTGTCGCTTCACATGATGTCTCATATGATCTTTTACGCGACATGTTTTGCACTGTCGTTTACGTTGATGTCACAAATGATTACCTATACGACTCACATTGATTTGTCGCATTTAGTCTGTCGCGTATTATTTTCTTACAGGACAACACTCAAAAATACTGTCGCACAGGAGGTCATATGCGACTGCTGCATATACGACAAACGCAATGTCAGTCGTATAAGGTGTAAAATGGTGTAGTGCGACCTCTCTTTGCCGACCTCCAAAGTGTCAAATATCTTCAACCCAAATAAAGAAAACAAACACGTGGAGTTGCAAATTGAACACGGCATTGCAAGCTATTTCTCCTATAAAAGGGAGATGAAGAATGAAGAATGAAGAATAAAATCATCCCTTGAGCTCCATCTTCTCTCTCAAGTATATGTATATACTTTGAGTATATTTGAGTGTTGTGAGTTATTTCCTAGCGTACGAGTGTATTTTCGTTGAGTACAATAAATCAGTTGTTATCTTCTTTTACAGTCCACCAAAATTAGTGAGAATTGTGTGTCACTATATTGTAATCCTGGAAAGATTAGTTATAATCCTACAAAATATAGGTCCATTGGAATAAGTGAAGCTATTGTTACTCAATTTGAAGCAACTAATTTCAAAACTACCTTTCTTCACTGAGAATTATATGAGACTACCATAAAGAATCCCTTTCACCTAAACATTGGTATAAAAACTTTGATGAATTTATGGTAAAATATGAGTGTAAGAGACAAATATACGATTGGTGTATGTATACCAAAATACTAGGCAGTTATTAGGCAGCGATGCTATAAGTCATTTGCTACGTTATGTTGATGATACGTTAATAGCAAATAAAAACACAAATGACATAAATATGTTAAATGAGGGAAATTAAGTCTTACTTTGACAAGAGGGAACTTGGGCCGGCTTGGAGGAATTTAGGATGGAAATTAAAAGAAATGAGGGTCAGGATAAACTGTTAGTGAGGCAGTTTGAATATTTGAAGTTAATTTGGGATTTGTCATTTGCTAAAAAGGAATTGGGTTATTATCGCCTTTTGCATAAAGTTTACTTGGGTTTTTGCTATTAGCAGGTTTGAGGCAAAGTCAAACCTCATGCCTATGTGAATTTCAAGTGGGAGTCAGGCTTGCATTTTAAATTTTGTACAAACTGCTAATACTGTTAACGGCTTGTTTTAAGATGAAATCAAACTACAAACCGGCAAGATAATTAGCGGTTTGTTAATAAAATGAATGGGTGGCGTGGAGGGTTATAGTGCCGGCGAGCGTGGGCGACGTGGTCGAGCTTGGAGGAGCGGTAGGGGTTTCTTAGCAGGGATCGAGTGAGAGAAAAAAACGCAGATCTTAGTTTCTTATTTCAGTACAAACTGTTAGTATGATCAGCGGTTTGTTCTGAAATAAAAAAATGCCAAAGTGACTCCTACATGGATCCCAAGTGAAAGCTATGTAGGCTTTATGTTTGACTCTTCCACAAACCGCTAATTGGTTTAGCGGTATATGGCAAAACCCAAATAAACTTTAAGCAGATGACATTTTCCCAAGTAATTTGCCAGCAAGTACAAAATCCTTTATTATTTCGAATTCTTATCCGAGGCGCTAAATAAATTTGATATTGTCAGATTATTTTATATAATCTAATATATTTGATCATAATGTAAACAGTTTGAGATATGCATTCTATCATAAGTTATAAGTCAATACTAAAGCGACCTTTTTTTTACTTTTGAGTACATATACTAAGGTGATCATGAGATATTAATCATACGCGTAGCAGATTATAATTATGCTTCTTTTGGGGATTGTTTAATTATTTAACCTATAGCGGTTATGTACTATGCTTTCAATGAGTAGTGGTCCGCAGTCTCTCATGCGCATCTCAGTTTTAATCTTTCAAAATATTACTGGCGTAGGATCATGCGGAGAGCCTGTAAGTTTGTATTCAAAGCTCTTTCCTGCGAAGTTTCAAAGAAATCAGTGGAATCATGTCAGATTATTTATTAAATATACCAATTTTACCTGACAATAGGTATCACAGCCCACATGTTAATTGAGTGTTATACTCATATTCGATTTCACATTAAATGATGAAATTAAAATCTTCACATATATGGGTTTTCTGGGTTTTTACTGATACGTCCCTTTGCCGAATTTTTATCAGCTACGTAATTAACCCTCATGTAACCACCTGGAACTTTCGAAAACCGCTTCCTAACATCTCCTGCGCGCCGGATCTCGTCCAGTGACAAACCCTCCAACCTTCATTTTAACTCATACAATCGCTTAGAAGACTAGAGTGTTCTTCGTCTCGTTTGGTTTTTGCTCTGCGTTGCTCATTCGACGCCTGATATTGCATACAAACTACTCGTCATTATGGATGCACTCAAACGCGCGACTCTCGTCGCATATGTCAGGTCACGGATCTAAAATTGGCTCGCGACACTTCTAGCGTGTACTTGAATTTACTAGTTACAGCATAATCGTTGTAAAAGTGAACTCCTTTGTGTAGATTAGTAAATTTAAGGGTGTTAGAAAAGAATATGCATGTAATTTATATGGATATTGGCAAAAAAGAAAGTTATTATCTAATTGCATGCATATCACACTACTACAGACATGACCTTATGCAACGGTTCAAATTTATCATTACGCAACGGTTATAGTTTAGGCATCGGTTTTTAGAGAAACCGTTTCGTAAAGTACACCTTATGCAACAGTTCTTTTAAACTGTTGCATAAGGTTACCTTTACGCAATGGTTCTCAAGAACCGTTGCATAATGTGTCCCTCATGCAACGGTTTGTTTAAAAACCGATGCCTAAATGTTCGCCTTATGCAGCAACGGTTTCTTAAGAACCGATGCATAAACACAAACCTAAAATTGAAAAACATAAGTCGTCAGTCTTCTTCCAATCTCGCTCGAACTTGTCGCCCAGTCAATCGCCCTCCTCCGCACACTCGTCGTCGCCCAGTCCAGTCCGTCGCCCTCCTCCGCTCGAACTTTCGTCGCCGGTCAAACTTTTGTCGCCCAGTCCAATCCCGCTCGAACTTTTGTCGCCCTCCTCCGCTGACTCGTCGTTGCCCAGTCTAGTCCGTCACCCCCTCCGCTTCCTCCTCCACTCACTCGTCGCCGCGCGAACATTTGTCGCCCAGTCCAATCCCGCTCAAACTTTTTTCGCCCAGTCTGTCCCGTCCGCGCCAGCAGTCATCCTCGTCTTCCGATACCAATCCCTAAATCGGTTTGTTCCCAATATGCACAATCGTTCATGTTTTTCAATCAGTGTACTTGTTTGTTTCAATTGCTTGTTTATTAATAAGTTCTCTTAGGGTTTTAATTGACCCATTGTTGATAGAGATTTGGTTGATTTAACAGCGTATTTGAATTTTGTTCCGTGTCGGTGATTGTTTGTTTTTGGTTCTCTTCATGTATTCATTCAGGTTGGCAGACCGAGGACAACATTTGTTACATTCAAAGATCCTAAAGAACTTTCTTCAAATTTTTGTTTGCTCCTATTGGTAGGTTTTTTTGGCATTGTGATTGTTTGGATATATGAAGGTGTATATATAGTAACATGTTATTGAATCGATTTGTTCTCAATTTCTTACTTGTATTCGTTCACTACTTGTAGTCCTTGTAAGTCGTTTTACAAGAGGAGGCTTCTCTTCTCCAACTTGAATTCGTTAGGCGTATCTCTTTTGGCTACTCGGCTTGGTTAGAGAGGTTTGTGATCATTCCAACTTGTTTTGGCATTGTGATTGTTTGGATATATGAAGATGTATTTATAGCAACCTTTGACTTATTTGTGACAGATTAAACTAGTTTAAGACTTATGTTTCCATTCATATTGGATATTTGATATTTCTTCGTTTACTAACTTATTTGTTGTTGTTGTTTATAACTTTATAGCCAACGCTGCTTCCAACCTTTGACTGTTTTCTGCGAGAGTTTCTACTCTAAGGTAAAATGCATTATGACTCTCATTTTCAACTTTTTTAATTGTTGGAGTGTGCTTTATGTAGTGGATTTATATGATCTCTTTCTAACAATAAGTATATCAATCTTGATATGATCTCTTTCTAACTATAAGTATATGATGCTTTATGTAGTGGATTTATAATGAATCGAGACTGGGTGTCCGGTAGTAGGTTAAGTGTACAGTACGAAAAAGGGATTATGGATTTTTGTGCATTTGGATCGTCGTATGCGTCTAGAAACAACGTTGAACGTGTCTATTGTCCATGTATGGGTTGCTAGAATAACAAAAAGGTCAAACCGAAGAAATTGCATAAACACCTTTTGTTAAAGGGAATTGACCCACAGTATAAGGTGTGGTATATGCATGGCGAGGTTGAACCATAAAACATTGAACCTCAGCCCGTAGAAAGTTTGCCGGAGGATAATGATGATTGGGAGGAGGACAATTTAATTGACATGGTCAACAATGTTGCCGATGAGTTGGTTGCTAGACCTCAAGTTTTGGAGTCGTTGAGGAATGACTCGGAATTACCATTATACGAAGGGTGCTCCAAATACACAAGGCTATCTGCAACTTTGAAGTTATTCAACTTGAAAGAGAAAATGGATGGAGTGATATAAGTTTCACTGAATTGTTAACTCTGGTGAAAGACATGCTTCCATAGGAAAACACCCTACCTAACCGTTCTTAAGAGGCTAAAAAAGTTATGTGTCCTATGGGTATCGTGTATAAGAAGATACATGCTTGTCCCAATGATTGTATATTGTATCGGAATACCTATAAAGATATGGATGAATGTCCGGTGTGCAAGTCTCCTCGCTATAAGTTAAACAAAGAACCGAAAAATGGTTCAAAAGGCACTCCTAAAGTACCATGGTATCTTCCACCGATCCCCAGGTTTCAGAGATTGTTTGCTAACTCAGATGATTCTGATAATATGCGTTGGCATGCTGAGAAACATGTTGTTGATACGAAAAAGCGTCATCCTGCTGATTCACTACATTGGGAAAAAGTAGACAACACATTCCCGACATTTGGAGCAGAGTCTAGAAATTTATGCCTTGGCCTCTATACTGATGGGTGAATCCACATGGAAACCTCAGTAGTCAGCATAGTACATGGCCTGTGATATTGGTTATCTACAATCTTCCTCCCAGGTTAACGATGAAGCGTAAGTATATGATGCTTTCTCTTTTGATATCGGGTCCTCGACAGCCTGGAAATGATATTGATGTATACTTAGCTCCTTTGATAGATGATTTGAAGCTTTTATGGAACGAAGGAGTACGCACGTTTGACGCATCAAGGCAAGAATTTCAATATGTGTGCGATGCTAATGTGTACCATCAATGACTTCCCAGCTTATGGTAACTTATCCGGGTACAGTATTAAAGGGTACAAAGCTTGTCCAATTTACAGGGAAGAGACACATGCACGCCATCTAAAGAATTGTCAAAAAATGGTTTATATGGGACATCAACGTTTCTTATCGAGGCATCATCCTTACAGGCAAAATAAAGTTGCATTCAATGGTGAGACAGAACATCGAATAGAACCTCTACCGGCTTCCGGTCATGAAATACTTCAACAAATTCAGAATATTACAAATCGATTTGGGAAGCCCAATGCACCCATCGAAAGTGCTCCATGGAAGAAACGATCAATATTTTTTGATCTCCCTTATTGGCATACACTTGACATCAAACACGGTATTGATGTGATGCATGTTGAAAAGAATATATGTGATAGTCTGATCGGTACTTTATTAAACATTCCTGGGAAAACAAAGGATGGATTGAAAGCAAGACTGGATATGTTGGAGATGAACATTCGTACCAAATTAGCACCTCAAACTAAAGGAAAGCGTACATATTTGCCTTCGTTATGCACCACTCTTTCTAAGAGTGAGAAATCAAGTTTGTGTGGATGTCTGAAAGGAGTTAAAGTTCCATATGGGTACTCTTTAAATATTGCCAGCTTGGTTTCAATGAAGGATCTGCGGTTGAATGGATTAAAATCACATGACTGTCATACATTGATTCAGCGGTTGTTGCCTATTGCAATTAGAGGTGCACTGTCTCCTAAAGTGAGAGTCGCTGTACAAAGACTTTGCTTCATTTTTAGCTCTTTGTCTGCTAAGGTTGTTGATTCATCAGAGCTTGATAAAGTGCAGGACCAGATTGTTGTTACTCTATGCCAACTAGAGATGTTTTTCCCACCAAGCTTTTTTGATATAATGGTGCATCTTACTGTTCATTTGGTGCGCAAGATTCGAATTCTTGGACCAGTTCATATGAGATGGATGTACCCTTTTGAGAGGTACATGAAGATTCTAAAGAGTTATGTGAGAAATAGACATCGTCCCAAAGGGTGTATGGAAGAAGGATACATAACTGAAGAGGCTGTCGAATTTGAACTAATTTTTTGGGAAATACAGCCGCAGTTGGGATTCCAAGGTCACGTCATTTTGATCGATTTAATGGAAATGACACAAGTGGTCAGAAATTCAAGACCCCATCATTTGATGAGTTGACGAAAGCTCATTTCTATGTATTGCAACATATACCTGATATCACGCCTTTCATAGAGCAACATCTAAACACATTAAGGAGTGCATTCTCAAGAAAATCCGAGCAGTGATTGAAAAAAGAACACAGTCGGTCATTTTGTAACTGGCTGAGGCATAATGAGGTTTTAAATAATCAGGCCAACTCTGAAGAAGAGTTTGATGACTTGGTAAAGTGGCTTATGCCAGGTCCAACACCAACAGTATACACGTGAAATGCTTGTGACATTAACGGATTTTGTTTCCACACAAAAGATCAAGATGACCACAGCGTTCAACAAAATAGTGGTGTCACACTTGTTGCTAAAACCACTCTTGTTTCTAGCGCTAGAGATCAGAATCCCATATATGCTCCTATTAATTATTTTGGAGTCATCGAAGAAACATGGGAGTTGGATTACGTAAAGTTTCGAGTACCTGTTTTTAAATGTAAATGGGTTAACAATTCGGTGGTTCGTACTGATGAATATGGAATGACGTTTGTGGATTTTTGAAGAGAAGGGTACAAGGATGAGCCATTCATTATGACCGAACAAGCAAGACAAGTATTTTACATCAGGGACCCTTCTGATAATAACCAGTTTGTTGTCCTCCACGGAAAACAACAAGTAATCAGTGATACATCTGAAGATCTAGCTGAGGAATGCATGCCTGTTTGTATGATAGTTCTCGTGGAGAACAACGATAGCGAAGCTGATGATGAAATACAGTTACGAGAAGATCACAAAGAAAGAATATGGATTGAAAAAGAAATTTAATTTGTGTATGTTATTTATTTATGACTTGTGTAGTTATTTATTTATTTCATAAATTTGTTTATTGATTAATTAATCTGACGTTTATTTTCATGTTTACAGGATCATGGCCATTTCACATAGCAGCAACAACAGTGAGGATGACCATAATGTTACTTCAGACACATTTAAAAAGACGAAAGGCCCTGTATATATGAGCAAGTTCATTAAAAGACACAAGAAGTCTGGTACCAAGGCCACGATCACATTCAATAGAAGAGGGAATCTGACAGGGAAGTATGCAGACATATGGAGGAGCCACCTGGGTATGTTGGTTCGTTGTCGTGTTCCTATCACCTACACCGATTGGAGGAAGGTCCCTAAACATTTTAAGGACATCGTGTGGAGAGATGGAACTGTAAGAGCTTCCTTAATTCTAACATTTTGTTTGTTTCTAAAATGGTAACTACCTTTTGTATTAATTACAACTTGTTATATATATATTTTCAGGCAATTTTTGATGGAGTCGAGGAGCATAAAAGTAGAGAGCTTAGTTGTGCTTGCAACATGTGTAAACAATTTAAGACACGGCTCGCAAATGATTACATCTGTGGTGACGGAACAGATGAAGATGCTTTGAAAATGTATCCGTATATTGACTCCGATCAGTGGAAGACTTTTAAGGAGCAGAGGCTCTCCAAAGCTGCAAAGAAATTAAGGGACACAAACAAGAATCTGGTCAAGAAGAATATATATAAGCACGCCCTAGGTCGAGGAGGATATAGAAAACTTAAAGAGGTCATGACAAAAGAGAAAACATATGAGTTAATTTAGCAGAGGGCAATTGAAGAGGGACCAACTTCTAATGTCTCTATAGAGAGGCATGATTTGTGGAAGAGGGGACGAATCAGAAAAAATGCAGAGTTCGTCTCCGAGGCATCTCAAGGAGTGGCTACAAAGATTGTAAGTTCCTTATGTGTGTTTTAATAGTTAATTTTTTTGATTGTACACTAACTATTGGTAATTTTCTGAAATAATAGGATGATTTAGTGGAAAGGGCCGCTCAAGGAGATTTTTCTACTCAAGGCCGACGTGACATATTGACGGAGGCTACTGGCATGGATGAGCACCATGGACGTACCCGAGGACTCGGGACACACATCCCATGGAGGATTGGGTTACCTAGCTCTACCTCTTCGAGGGCGACACCCAGTTCAAGTGCTATTCGCATAGAGACGTCAGATCGACAGAGTCAACACTGCCCCACTGATGCTCCTACAGATACGGACCCATGGAAGCATATACCAAAGGTACTTGGAGATTTTTAAATTCATTTTTTCCTTACTAGTTGGTTTATTTTTCTTACAAATGTAGATAACTTGAATTTGTTTACGGTGATAGACTGGGCTAAAAAGCCTATTATATATTGAAGAGGGACTTAATGATGAGAGACGACTAGAGGCTGTCGGTCGAGTCATGAATGGTCGATTGATTCGTTCTCTTCCACTACCCGATGAGATGGTGAAGGTGAAGCTCGATAGTGCACTTGGTCAACATGTTGCACTGCCAATTGCCTATGGAGAGACATTAAAGACAACACGAGATGCAGTGCAAAAATCAGACTTGGTGGCATGGCCGAAGCACTTGGTTGAAAACAACATAAGAGTAATATGAACAAATATTTGAACCATCTTTCCATAATTTATTTTATAAGATTTTATTTGAATTATTTACTAACATTCGACATTCAGGAATATACCAGGCAACTATACATTCGATTGCCACCGGCTGACACTGATGAGGTAGACAATATGTCCGCCGACTGTCGATTTCTTGGGCAGAAACATTGTTAGAGTACACATCGACGATGAAGTGTTCGGTGACGACTACATTTCCTCAGTGGGCCAAGATGGCGTCCGTGATATATATGCATTAGAACTGTTGTCGAACTCACATTGTGATTTATATATAAGGTAATATTCTTGTATTTTGTTGTTCACAATTTTTGTAGTTTTTTATACAATCAGATGATCAACGATGCATTAGAACCGTTGTCTAACTATACCAGTTTTTCATTTTGTAGTTTTTTATACAATCAGATGATTGTTTCAGATATTCGGTTTCGGTTTTCCAATCCCACGAGTGTGAGCCCGTCCAATCACATAAATGAGAGGCTGGCGGCGTTTGTAGCAAGAATTAATATGCCAGACAAAGATCGCAATTACTGCTACTTTTTCCCTTATATAAATGCTGGCGAGTAAGTATATAAGTTACTTGTAATATATTACCTGTTATTTGAAATATGGGTTGTATAAATTTAGTTCGTTATTGTAGTTTCCACTAGATGTTGTGCGTTATCTTCCCCAAACAAGGTGTAGTCCATTGGTTTAATTCCTTAAAAGCTGCCACCATTGTACACAGCGATGCGAAATCTTTAGTGGACTCGTAAGTTTCGAAGTTACTATTGTTTTGTAACTTGTATTGACAGTCACTAATTACGTATTGTTATTTATTTTAGGAGATTGCAACGATACTATCAAGGATGTAACCCGAGGATTAATCGTCGAATCGAGTGGAAGATAGTGACGGTATTCATAGACGAAACATTTCCTTTAATATTCTTGTACTTTTCATTAATAAAGTGTTAAATAAGATTATTTATCGTGCAGTGACCGAAACAACCCGAGGAAAGTAATTTATGCGGTTATTATGTTCTGAGATATATTCGGGACATAATCGGATTTGTTCGTGCTAATAAAGGGGAATATGTGGAAGACTTTGACCAAGTAAGCAAGCTAGCCCCGTCCTACTCTATTAGAATGGTGACAAATGTAGAATGGTGTTGGAGTAATAGATGAATATCAGTGTTCATTATTCTGAAACCTATGATGATATGTTAAACATGCTAGCCTCGTCCTACTCTGTAAAACCTATGAATATCCGTGTTCATCATTCTGAAACATGTTTTTTGTTCTAGGTTTGTTCTAGATCCATGTTCTAGGTTAGAGTTCTAAATCCATGTTCTAGCTAGAGGTTTGTTCTAAATCCATGTTCTATAGGTTTGTTCTAAATCCATTT
Source organism: Rhodiola kirilowii (assembly GCA_033675215.1). Lineage (NCBI taxonomy): Eukaryota > Viridiplantae > Streptophyta > Magnoliopsida > Saxifragales > Crassulaceae > Rhodiola > Rhodiola kirilowii. The sequence goes on from CM066201.1 coordinate 56,748,866, forward strand.
TTTGTATATATTGATGTAATCATCTTCTTATTTGTTCTAGGTTTTTCCTAATGGGAGAGAAGAATATGTTATGGGAAAGAAGGAAGAATTGCGAGATGAGATCGTCGCCTACTTGTACAACTACTTGTTCGAAAATAGTGTTTACATGTGAATTGTTTATGTGAAGTTGTATGAATGGTTGTGCATAAATGACTTGTATGAAATGGTTGTATTTTGAGTGAAATGAAAGTATTTTGATGTTGGGAAATGTGTAACAGAAGGGTATTAAATTTGTTTAGAATTTTTGTTCAAATATTTTCAGGTGGATTTGAGCTATAAAACAGCCAAAATCTGTCCAATTTTTTTTTCCATATTTTACGCATCGGTTATACAGAAAACCGTTGCATAATGTTATCATATTATGCAACAGTAGATTATGCAACGGATGAGGAACCGTTGCATAATAGTCCTCAGAACCGTTGCATAAAGTCCTGTCTGTAGTAGTGTTAGTATCAGTATCAGTAGTAATCACTTGTGATGACTTTTTTCGCGGTTGGGGTACGCGAGGTCAAGCAATAGTGCAACGCTTAAGCAACGTGTAGAAGTTCCAATATCAAGCTGTTGTGTTGAACCTATCCTTTATATAAAAAAGAACCTAACCTCGATAAAATTAATTTAATATTGTGTGACTCATTGAGTCACATATCAGATATTCGACTGATAAGAACAGACATATTCACTAGTACAGAACATATAATAGACAACGCTTCAAATAAGCGTAGTCTTTAAGAAATAGACCATCATGCATCGCTTTTTGATTAAGCGTTGTCTATTGTCAACATTAGACACTGCTTAAAATAGAAGCCATGTCTAATGCTGACTTTAGACAGCGCTTGTTTAAAAAGTGTTGTCTAATGTCTACACTTTAGACGACACTTTTGTCATAAACGCTGTCTAATGCGGAGAGATAGGGTATATTTTTACCTTCGGTTTTCACTATTACCATAGATCTGACACAGAACAGCGACAAATCGCAGCCGCGATGCTCGATCGAAACCTTCTACAGTCGTCTCGCTCCACTCGATGGTCGCCTTGCTTGGCTCGTATCCTTTCGTCGGCGCCTCTGACGGCGTCTCAGGTTGTGTTAAACCCTTACTCATGCGTCGACTACACTTCACCGATCTAAATTTGCACCTTCGCAAATTGTACCTTTGGCTAAACACGTCGCTGACTGATGGACCATATTTATATGATTTATTAAGACAGTTAAACCCACCAAATTAGACACTTTGTCTTAACAACGTTTACTTGTTAGTTCCATTTTTGATCTACAGGGTATATTGAAGTCTAGAGGGAAAACGAGCTAAAAAGGGGGTTCTTAAGCTAAAATCATCACCAGGCCATTTGGTGCTACCTCACAAGAAGAACCATGCGAGCGCATGAAGATTGCATGCGACTGCTCGACCTTGTGCGAACGCACGACGAGCTCCATGCGAGCGCATGCCACGAGAAAGCCAGGCCAACGCCCAGGCTCTCGCCCGAGAAAGTCAGCCGCGCCCAGTGCACCAGCCCAGGCCACCCAGGTCCAAATCCAAGTCGCTCGACCAAACCATGGAATCTGGAAAATCTGGCTCGACCAAAGTATTTAAAATGTCAAATGACTCGATGAATCTCAAATTCCAGACAAAACGCCCGAGTGAATTCATCCATGGCCGAGAAAACCAAGTCACTCCCAAGCCGCGCCCAGGTCCTGACCCGAGCGCGCCCGAGACCAGCGTCCGAGGCTGCGACTGAGAAAACCAGGCCCGCGTCCGAGCCCGTCCGAGGCCTGCGCCCACACTGAACTTTAAATCAGGCCACGACTATGTTCCGACAATATTCTGGCAAAACGGTCTCGACCAAAAGGCTTAGAATTGTTTCAACATTCCAAATCAGCTATTCAAGAGCAAAGCACCACCGACCAAAAATCCGGCCAAGATTCCGGCAAAGCTCCGGCGAGCCTCCGGTGAGCATCCGATCAAGCCACATCCAACCACCACCATGCTCCGGTCAGTTCTAGCCCAACTTCGGTCAAAATCCGGCAAAGACCAACCAAACTACTTATTTCCCGGTTAGGGCATACTATTCGCTTCGGTTGATCTTTCGGAAGGAACTAAACCTCAACCAAGTTCAACGGACTTGCCCAAACCTCAACCAAGCTCAACTAAGTCAAGTGGATGGCTCTTGGGGAGGTTCATGAACTTACTCAACTAGTTGCCCTTTGAGGTCCAACTAAGCTCACTTAAGGAGCAACCAAGGGAGCAAATCGGTTGGCTTGGGATATTTTCTTATCAAGTTGTGTGATCTTCTAATCCACAAGACCTAGTGCATTCCCCTTGGCTCTCAAGCTCAGCCGCCCATGTGCAAGACCAAGTGCATCCCCTTTGGCTCAATCCAAACTACAACCGAAGAGCAACCGAAGGGCAACCAAACTCTAACCGGCCTTGGAAGGGAACTAGAGGCGGTGGGAGGCCAAAATATCCTCCCCCCAGCCGCCTCTCATGCCTATAAATAGAGGATCACCCCCTCCTTGAAGATCATCCTTTGTTCCTTCACTTCCATCCATGTTCTAGTCCTAAAATCCTACTCCATCATCACTACTTCATGCTCCTCAAACCTCTCTTGATTTTTAGGCACAAATCCTTGTAAACACTTGCATTTCAATATCAAAAGCTTCAAGTTTGTTCTTGTTACTAGTTCAACATCCCTCTACTCTTTCTTGTCTTTCCATTCAAAAACCTTTACTTTCCTTGTCTTTCAAAACCTTTACTTTCTTTTGCACTTAGCTATGATATCCACCTCTATGGATACTCGTAGCTAAACCCTTCATTCGGTTGAAGGGGTGTGCTTGTATCATGTAAACGTTTTAGACCCTTTTCTTAGTGCTTCTATTGTGTTGAAACTTGTTCTATGTGCCATATACTAGGTTAGAACACTATTGGTTGAGTGGAGGCTCGAAAGAGCAAAGCTCTTCCATGGGGTTCGTGAACATACGTGGTTAAGTGGAGGCTCGAAAGAGCACAGCTTTTCTGTGGAGTTCAACCTCTTTTAAACACCATTTGGTTGATCGGAAATGATTGATCAAATGGATGCACATAAGCTAAGATACTTCGAAAGGAGGAATTAGCCCAAATAGAACAAGTGCTCTATGTCTTGAAATGGACTAAACGGTGTGGCAAGTCAAGTGCTAGAAATGGCCTCGATACATCTTGAACACTTAGTATGATCATTAGCGGTCAATGATAAACAGAACTATGATACAAGGCCCCTTAAAACCGAATACCTTTCCTTTATCAAAACACCACCTTGCAATTTACTTTCAGTACCAATATCAACTGCTTACTTTCAGTACCCATATCAACTGCTTACTTTCCGCAAGTCTTGTCCTTCAAGCATTTACTTTTCGTAAGTCTTGTCCTTCAAGCATTTACTTTCCGCAAGTCTTTTCCTTCAAGCACTTACTTTCAGCACTTTACTTTCAGCATTTACTTTCAGTCTTTACTTTCAGTCTTTACTTTCAGTCTTAATTTTCCGCACTTACTTTCTGTTATTTACTCTTACGCACTTTGCTTCACTACAGACATTTTCAACATCAATCCAACATAACATTTGGCACGTATTGCCAAATGTTATGTTTATATGATTCATTAAGACAGTTAAACCCACCAAATTAGACACTCTGGCTTAACAACGTTTACTTGTTAGTTCCATTTTTGATCTACAGGGTATTTTGAAGTCTAGAGAGAAAACGAGCTAAAAAGGGGGTTCTTAAGCTAAAATCATTACAAGGCCATTTGGTGCTACCTCACAAGAAGAACCATGCGAGCGCATGAAGATTGCATGCGACTGCTTGACTTTGTGCGAACGCACGACGAGCTCCATGCGAGCGCATGCCATGAGAAAGCCAGGCCAACGCTTAGGCCCCCACCCGAGAAAGTCAGCCGCGCCCAGCGCACTAGCGCAGGCCACCCAGGTCCAAATCCAAGTCGCTCGACCAAACCATGGAATCTGGAAAATCTGGCTTGACCAAAGTATTTAAAATGTCAAATGACTTGGTGAATCTCAAATTCCAGACAAAACGCCCGAGTGAATTCATCCATGGCCGAAAAAACCAAGTCACGCCCAGGCCGCGCCCAAGTCGCGCCCAGGTCCTGACCCGAGCGCGCCCGAGACCAGCGCCCGAGGCCGCGATCGAGAAAACCAGGCCCGCGTCCGAGCCCGTCCGAGGCCTGCGCCCACACTGAACTTCAAATCAGGCCACGACCATGTTCCGACCAGATTCTGGCAAAACGGTCTCTACCAAAAGGCTTAGAATTGTTTCAACATTCAAAATCAGCTATTCAAGAGCAAAGCACCGCCAACCAAAAATCCGGCCAAGATTCCGGCGAAGCTCCGGCCAGCCTCCGATCAAGCCACATCCAACCACCACCATGCTCCGATCAGTTCTAGCCCAACTCCTGTCAAAATTCGGCAAAGACCAACTAAACTACTTATTTCCCGGTTAGGGCATACTATTCACTTCGGTTGATCTTTGGGAAGGAACTAAACCTCAACCAAGTTCAAGGAACTAAACCTCAACCAAGCTCAACTAAGTCAAGTGGATGGCTCTTGGGGAAGTTCATGAACTTACTCAACTAGTTGCCCTTTGAGGTCCAACTAAGCTCACTTAAGGAGCAACCAAGGGAGCAAATCGGTTGGCTTGGGATATTTTCTTATCAAGTTGTGTGATCTTCTAATCCACAAGACCAAGTGCATTCCCCTTGGCTCTCAAGCTCAGCCGCCCAAGTGCAAGACCAAGTGCATCCCCTTTGGCTCAATCCAAACTACAACCGAAGAGCAACCGAAGGGCAACCAAGCTCCAACCGGCCTTGGAAGGGAACTAGAGGTGGTGGGAGGCCAAAATATCCTCCCCCCAGCCGCCTCTCATGCCTATAAATAGAGGATCACCCCCTCCTTGAAGATCATCCTTTGTTCCTTCACTTCCATCCATGTTCTAGTCCTAAAATCCTACTCCATCATCACTACTTCAAGCTCCTCAAACCTCTCTTGATTTTTAGGCACAAATCCTTGTAAACACTTGCATTTAAATATCAAAAGCTTCAAGTTTGTTCTTGTTACTAGTTAAACATCCCTCTACTCTTTCTTGTATTTCCATTCAAAAACCTTTACTTTCCCTGTCTTTCAAAACCTTTACTTTCTTTTGCACTTAGCTATGATATCCACCTCTATGGATACTCATAGCTAAACCCTTCATTCGGTTGAAGGGGTGTGCTTGTATCATGTAAACGTTTTAGACCCTTTTCTTAGTGCTTCTATTGTGTTCAAACTTGTTCTATGTGCCATATACTAGGTTAGAACACTATTGGTTGAGTGGAGGCTTGAAAGAGCAAAGCTCTTCCATGGGGTTCGTGAACATACGTGGTTAAGTGGAGGCTCAAAAGAGCACAGCTTTTCTGTGGAGTTCAACCTCTTTTAAACACCATTTGGTTGATTGGAAATGATTGATCAAATGGATGCACATAAGCTAAGATACTTCAAAAGGAGGAATTAGCCCAAATAGAACAAGTGCTCTATGTCTTGAAAAGGACTAAACGGTGTGGCAAGTCAAGTGCTAGAAATGGCCTCGATACATCTTGAACACTTAGTATGATCATTAGCGGTCAATGATAAACGGAACTATGATACAAGGCCCCTTAAAACCGAATACCTTTCCCTGATCAAAACATCACCTTGCAATTTACTTTCAGTACCAATATCAACTGCTTACTTTCAGTACCCATATCAACTGCTTACTTTCCGCAAGTCTTGTCCTTCAAGCATTTACTTCTCGTAAGTCTTGTCCTTCAAGCATTTACTTTCCGCAAGTCTTGTCCTTCAAGCACTTACTTTCAGCACTTTACTTTCAGCATTTACTTTCAGTCTTTACTTTCAGTCTTAATTTTCCGCACTTACTTTCAGTTATTTACTCTTACGCACTTTGCTTCACTACAGACGTTTTCAACATCAATCCAACATAACATTTGGCACGTATTGCGCTTGAAACACAGCGTGAGACAAACCAAAAGTATGTTGTTCGGTTGATATTGAACTCGACTGTTCCAGCATTACTTTTCAGCATTACTTTCAGCACTAAAATCACAACCAACCCCAATCGCACTTAAATTCTGTACAAAATCCTCAAAGAAATGCTATCCACCATTTTCCCTTGGGTTCGACCCCTACTTACCGCTTGCTAATCCCATAGTGAGCCACTAAAGTAGTGGACTTATAAATTGTATTTTTGCAAGCGCACAACGACGCGCCCGTCAAAAATTGGCGCCGTTGCCGGGGAAAATTGGAAGTACAATCGGATAAAGTTCTTAAATTTTGTACTCGCTTCTACATAACCAGGTCTCGTGTAGGAAGCCACCATGACTATCAGGATGATGACGAGATGAATCTGTACGATCGAAATAATGAGGCACCGCCTCCATTTCTTGACGATCCGGAACAGCTCATCCGAAACCAAAGAGCTCGTAATCGGGAAGGCGTCCGAAGACACCAAGAACCACCGAGGACCGAAATGAAGCTGGCCCAGCACAGCAGCTCCCTAGACATCCACCAGCACCTCAACACCAACAAGCACCAAGGCAAGAACCCATCTTTGATGAGTACTATGGGGATAACAACTACCGCGAACCTACTATGGGAGAACTATCGGCACCGGATTTCAGAAATCAGCCGTGGTGCATTTACGAGGGCCCTGAACTAGAAAACATTGCCATCAACACATCAGTGGTCCACAACTTGCCCAAGTTCTCAGGAACTCATGGAGAATCAGCAACAACTCATCTCCAACGCTTACATGGCATTTGCCAAAACCTAAAACCCAATGGAGTAAATGTTGACGACTTCAAGTTGAAAGCTTTCTACTTTTCCCTCATTGACTCGGCAAACGACTGGTTCCTTTCATTGCCTTCGGGTAGCATCAGAACATGGACTCAGATGCAAAAGAAATTTCTAGACAAATACTACCCAGCTGGAAGAGCAATGCAAGTAAGGAGCTGATGGACCATAATTGTATGCATCAAAAACACAGTAAAACCCACCAAATTAGACTGTTTGTCTATCTAACTTTGACGTGTTAGTCCCGATATATTTCCACAGGGCATTTGAGAGATTAAAGTGAAAACACGCTAAAGAGAGGATTTTACGCTGAAAAGATGATAAGAGTCAATCCAAGGTCAAGATCAGACGCTGAACGAAGAAATCTCAAGATCCTGACGTTGAATTACTCAAATCAAAATCCAACCGAGGAACAATCAAAGTCAGTCGGAGTGAAATTGGATTGATAGTTTTGTAAAGACAGTACAAAACTGTCAAAAATCATCCATGTGCAAAGGTGACCGGCTATTTGGTGAAGAGGATGACTCATGGGTGGCCAAAGCTCTCCTCTTCCTCCTCCATGACCGGTGGCTTTGGCAAGAGGTGGCCAAAGCCACAAGCTCTCCTCCTTGGGTGACTTGCAACCGGCGGCTTTGGGGAGTCCTTGAGGTGGTGCCATGTGGTGGCTCCTCCACCACATCTTCAAAGCTTCCTCCTCCACCCTTGGATGCTCCTCCACATGCCACCATCTCCACCATCCATTCTCCTCCTTCATGGCTATAAATATGGAGCTCCTCCTCCTCATTTCAACATCCCAAAATTTGTAAAACACTTATCTCTCTAAGTTTTGGTTACTTTGTAAGTTTGGTTTGGTTTTGGAAATAATACTCCTGTTTGTTCTTGAGTATTATACGCTTTGGAAATAATACTCCTGTTTGTTCTTGAGTATTATACGCTTTGGAAATAATACTCCTGTTTGTTCTTGAGTATTATACTTTAGAGAATACTCCTGTTGGTTCTTGAGTATTCAGTAGGAAATTGGGAATACTCTTGTTGGTTCTTGAGTATTCCACCCCTTTCCCTCTTACTATTTTCAAAAACCCCCGAGTATTTAGTTATGATATCCTCTTCCATGGATAATCGTAGCTAAACTCTTTATTCGGTTAAAGGGGTGTACTGGTATCATAAAATGTTTTAGGCAATTCTTAGAGTTTTTTCTCTGTATTCAAAACTTGTTCTATGTGCCATATATTAGGTTAGAATCTTCCAAGGTTGAGTGCCTGACAAGCAAAAGCTCTTCCGTGGGGATTCGTAAACATACTCGGGTAAGTGGATGCTTGGAATGGCAAAGCTTATCTGAGGAGTTTGACCTCTCTAAAACACCATTTGGTTGCTCGGGAATGACTGACCAAATGGATGCACACAGGCTAATATACCTTGGAATGGGGTATTACTCTAAATAGAATAAGGGCTCTACGTTCTTTGCAAAAGTCTAGACGGTGTTGCAAGTTGAGTGCTTGGAATGGCCTCGATTCACTATCGAACACTTTTGCAAAAGACTAGACAGTGTGGCAAATCGAGTGCTTGGAATGGCCTTGATGCACGTTTGAATACTTAGAAGGATCACTAAGAGCCAATGATAAACATGCTATGATACAAGGCCCCTGAAACCGAATACTTTTCCTTGAATTACAAAAACCCCCCCTGTATTTACTTTTATAAACTGCTCAACCATCAACCGCTCATCTACCGGAGGAATCGCAATCACGCATCACCCACTGTAAGTCTTCTTTCCCTTAACTCTTTACTTTCAGTATTTAATTTCAGTATTTATTTTCTGTATTTACTTTTCCGCATAAAAAACCCAAAAATAAAACCAAAAATAGTAGTTTAATTACTCGCGCTAAAATCTCAACCAACCTAAAACACGTTCCCTCGCTGTACAAATCCTTAAAGAACAACATATTCCACCTAATTCCCTTGGGTTCGACCCCTACTTACCACTTACTACCCAGTAGTGTAGTCGCGAGTAGCGGATATTATAAATTTATTTGCACAGAGCACGCTGCACCTTAACGACAGTGCAGTGTCGCTTCCGTCAAATTGGCGCCGTTGCCGGGGAATTAGCCATCGAATAAGTTGTTCAAATCAATACGCGCTCGAAACAACCATGTCTCGCGAAGGAAGTCACCATGACTACCAAGATGATGACGAGATGAACCTGTACGATCGAAACAATGAGGTGCCACTTCCATTTATGGATGATCCGGAGCAACTCATCCGAAGCAGACGAGCTCGCGATAGGGAAGCCATCAGAAGAAACCAAGAACCACCCGAGGACCGAAATGCAGCTGGTCCAGTACGACAACCCCAAAGATATCCACCGCCCCCACAACCTAGACAAGTGCCGAGACAAGAACCAGCTTTCGATGACTACTATAGAGATAACAACAACTACCGCGAACCTACATTAGGAGAGCTCTCAGCACCAGATTTCAGAGTTCAGCCGTGGTGTATCTATGAAGGCCCGGAGCTAGAAAATATCGTCATCAACACTTCAGTGGCCCACAACTTGCCAAAATTCTTAGGAACTCGTGGAGAATCAGCAATGACTCATCTCCAGCGCTTACATGGGATTTTCCAAAACCTCAAACCGAATGGCACAAACATAGACGACTTTAAGTTAAAGGCAAACGATTGGTTCGTTTCATTGCCATCCGGAAGCATCAGAACTTGGGCTCAGATGCAGAAGAAGTTCTTAGACAAATACTACCCAGCAGGAAGAGCAATGCAAGTAAGAAGGCAACTGCAGGACATCAGGCAAGGACCTAACGAAACCATGTACGATTACCTGGAAAAGTTCAACCACTTGGAGAGAAGCTGCTGTACCCTAGGACTGCCCGAGAAACTCATAATCGAGTACCTCATTGATGGATTAAGACCTTTAGACAAAATGCTTCTGGATGCCTCAGCTTGAGGATCCATAATGAATCTATCATTGAGCGGTGTTAGGCAACTGATAAATGACGTTGCTGAAAATGCTCGATTCCGAGAGGAGACGACTCGGCAGGAAGAATTCTCCCGAACAAAAAGCGTGGCGAAGGCCGAAACACCAATGAACTCTATGTCTGAGGAGATGAAACAGTTGAAAGAGATGATGATTCAGATCCTACGAAGGCAGCCAGTTCTGGTTAAGCCTTGCGAATTTTGTGGCTCTACGGACCACAAAACTGACGCATGCCCGACATTAGTAGAAGAGGAACCAGCAGAAGTGAATGCATCTGGAGGATACCAAGGATACAACAACAGCAATGACAGAGCCGGACAAAACAGACAGAATGGTCAAGCAACCTACCCGAGCTGGCATTACAACAACTATCCTCAGAAGAACGCTCAACCAGCTGCTCAGTCATTCTACCAACCCCCACACCGGCAGTATAACCAGAACGCTCCATCAACAGGCCAATATCAGCAAAAAGGACCAAATCAGTTCCAAACCGGCCCGCAAAATCAGCAAGAACATACCAAGTCGCTGGATGAAACTATGAAGGAGCTCAAAGGAAGCATAAATCAAATGGGTACTTCGCTACACCAATACCAGGCAAAAACTGACGGGGCAATTTCAGAATTAATCAAACAAATGTCCCATCTCGCCACTGCGATGTCAACGCTCACTAACGAACCTGGCAGACTTCCTTCACAGACCATCCAGAATCCAAAGGCGAATCTTAGCATGATGAAAAGGTCAAAGGTAAGAACGACGCTTGGAGAAGTAGCACGATCCCCAACTTACCAACTTACAAACAAGCACTTCAGCCGTAGGCGTCGTCCTGACTGGAATCAAGAGGAAGACTAACCTAATAATGGCAGAACATGGGCTACGCATGCTGACAATGGACGGTACGCATTCACTGTGTGCATAACACCACCACCGATCATACACTCTGACATACCAACGTCTGGATGGGATGACGATAACAATTTGAATTGGGACTCTCCAACTAATATTTATGCTTCAAAGCAAAATATTAAAGGGCCCAATAATACAGATCCTAAGCCAAGGAATGAGCAGAATGGCCCGACAATAGAAAGAGCCCTCACTTCAGATCATGAGTCACAACCGAAAAGAGATAAAGACCCAGGGGCTTTTACAGTCACCTGCGGTATTGGTGAAACACAGATTCAGAAGTGCTTAGTCGATCTTGGTGCTGCTATCAACGCCATGCCCTCCTCCTTATATTACTTGTTAGGACTGGGTCCATTAAAACCTCCCAGGTCAAATATCGAGCTAGGAGATAAATCGTGCATCCGTCCGATTGGAGTGTTGGAAGACGTAATACTCCATGTGGGAGAGCTCGTAATTGCTGCAGACTTCTATGTGATACAAACGGGAGAGACCAGCGAAGACGATCCTCCAACTATAATCTTGGGACGACCATTTCTCTACGCTACTAAAGCAAGGATCGATGTGGGCAAGGGCTCATTATCACTTAAGTTCGGCGGCAAAATTGCAGATTTCTACATTGACAATAGCCGCACGGATACAAAGAAACCGCCAGATATAATACCTATCTCAGATCGCGGTACACAGATTTCCAACTTGCCAAAAAAGACCAAAAAAGTAACAAGGCCAGCAGCTATGGTCAAAGTTCCCTCACCTTCTCAGAGACGTTGGAAGGAGAAATCACCAGAACAACGGGAACTGGACTCAAGCCCATCATCTCGCAAGAAATTGGGAAAAGGCAAAGCAAAAGTCAGCACAGGAACAGTGGAGAAATTCGACCTAAGCCACCCATGGGACCCCAACCAATGATCCAGGAATAAGGTACTGTCGAGCCAACGACGTTAAACAAGTGCACTGGTCGGGAGGTAACCCGACACTATCTTACTTTCCGCACTTTAATTTCATGTCTTTTTATTTTCTGTATTTTACTTTTCCAATAAGTCGCTCTCACCGACTTGGTGCATAGAATGATTTGACTATTTAGGAATTGCTTTTTGGAGCACGATCGGATCAGCCAGGCAGCTTCCGTGAACTACCGGGCCTGCGCTGAGAGTTCAAGACCCAGCCGAACTCCCTCGATTATCCAGCCTCATGCCATTCGACACAATAAGGGAGTTCTGATCTTACCTTTCCTTAAGTCATTTCCTTCTCGTATAACATCTGCTTGCATGGCTTTCGAACTAAGTAGTGCTGAAAGGCACGACTTCGTTCGAAAGTGTGGGGTGAGAACCGCATGTGTACATAAATAAACACCATGTTTTTTTTAGTATATCTTTTTGAAAGTATGAACTTAAGAATGTGAAAAAGATAGACCAAAATTCATGCATTTACCTTGTGAAAATTCAACTGTCTAAAAACTTAGAACGTAACTTCTCATTTGTCCCTTTGTGCTGAGATAAACTAGGGATGTGGAGTTGATAGAAATGCCCTAGAGAGGCTTGGCAAGCAATCAAAGGATCAGATCAAACTATATGGTTTTCGAAGTCAGTGGAGGCTGCACTTCGGGTTTCAGTGAAGATTGAAGTCATCTCCGCCATGCAATGCAAAAGGCGAGGACGGGAATCAGACCGTCCTATCTCCGGTCAAAGTAGCTGAGAAAATAGATGAGCGACCCTCACCTTGACCCGCGCGAAAATGGAAAAAACGAGAAGAGCGGGGAGGTATTTCCATAGGCTTGCGGGCGATGATTGGACCTCCCAAAAAGGCTTGAGAAAATGGACTAGCAAAGCCACAAAAAGGCGAAAAGCTCGAAGAAGCAAATCAAGAGGCCAAAGGCCCAAAATTGTGAAGGTTTTAACCGAACAAAAGTGAAGTACTCAAGATGTCAAATCAAAGGCCAAAGGTCGATTCACTACAAAAAAGCAGTCCCTCGCCAAAAGAAATCAAAGTACTCAAAACCAGTGAAACCCGAACCGAATCACGTGCTAGAGAAAGCTACAAGGAAACCATATAGTAAGAGACGATCCCGAGGTTGCAGTCCAGGAGCCTAAAAAGGGCTATCTCCCGAAACATCCAGAATAAATTGCATCTCGGCACGAAGGTACACGTATCAAGTTACTTCTATTTATTTACGCAGTTCAATTAGGTAATAAGTAAGTAATGCATGAATTAGGATAAATCGAGTCCCACAGTCTAATTTTCATATTTTAACAAACCAAACTTAGAGTGCCGCCCTTTAATAGCATTGTTCGGGACGAACAACTAAAAGTGTGGGGTGATCTGATGGACCATAATTGTATGCATCAAAAATACAGTAAAACCCACCAAATTAGACTGTTTGTCTATCTAACTTCGACGTGTTAGTCCCGATATATTTCCACAGGGCATTTGAGAGATTATAGTGAAAACACGCTAAGGAGAGGATTTTACGCTGAAAAGATGATAAGAGTCAATCCAAGGTCAAGATCAGACGCTGAACGAAGAAATCTCAAGATCCTGACGTTGAATTACTCAAATCAAAATCCAACCGAGGAACAATAAAAGTCAGACGGAGCGAAATTGGATTGATATTTTTGTAAAGACAGTACAAAACTGTCAAAAATCATCCATGTGCAAAGGTGACCGGCTATTTGGTGAATAGGATGACTCATGGGTGGCCAAAGCTCTCCTCTTCCTCCTCCATGACCGGTGGTTTGGCAAGAGGTGGCCAATGCCACAAGCTCTCCTCCTTGGGTGACTTGCAACCGGCGGCTTTGGGGAGTCCTTGAGGTGGTGCCATGTGGTGGCTCCTCCACCACATCTTCAAAGCTTCCTCCTCCACCCTTGGATGCTCCTCCACATGCCACCATCTACACCATCCATTCTCCTCCTCCATGGCTATAAATATGGAGCTCCTCCTCCTCATTTCAACATCCCAAAATTTGTAAAACACTTATCTCTCTAAGTTTTGGTTACTTTGTAAGTTTGGTTTGGTTTTGGAAATAATACTCCTGTTTGTTCTTGAGTATTATACTTTAGAGAATACTCCTGTTGGTTCTTGAGTATTCAGTAGGAAATTGGGAATACTCCTGTTGGTTCTTGAGTATTCCACCCCTTTCCCTCTTACTGTTTTCAAAAACCCCCGAGTATTTAGTTATGATATCCTCTTCTATGGATAATCGTAGCTAAACTCTTTATTCGGTTAAAGGGGTGTACTGGTATCATAAAATGTTTTAGGCAATTCTTAGAGTTTTTTCTCTGTATTCAAAACTTGTTCTATGTGCCATATATTAGGTTAGAATCTTCCAAGGTTGAGTGCCTGACAAGCAAAAGCTCTTCCGTGGGGATTCATAAACATACTCGGGTAAGTGGATGCTTGGAATGGCAAAGCATATCTGAGGAGTTTGACCTCTCTAAAACACCATTTGGTTGCTCGGGAATGACTGACCAAATGGATGCACACAGGCTAATATACCTTGGAATGGGGTATTAGTCTAAATAGAATAAGGGCTCTACGTTCTTTGCAAAAGTCTAGACGGTGTTGCAAGTTGAGTGCTTGGAATGGCCTCGATTCACTTTTGCAAAAGACTAGACAGTGTGGCAAATCGAGTGCTTGGAATGGCCTTGATGCACGTTTGAATACTTAGAAGGATCACTAAGAGCCAATGATAAACAGGCTATGATACAAGGCCCCTGAAACCGAATACTTTTCTTTGAATTACAAAAACCCCCCTGTATTTATTTCTATAAACTGCTCAACCATCAACCGCTCATCTACCAGAGGAATCGCAATCACGCATCACCCACTGTAAGTCTTCTTTCCCTTAACTCTTTACTTTCAGTATTTAATTTCAGTATTTATTTTCTGTATTTACTTTTCCGCATAAAAAACCCAAAAAAAACCAAAAACAGTAGTTTAATTACTCGCGCTAAAATCTCAACCAACCTAAAACACGTTCCCTCGCTGTACAAATCCTTAAAGAACAACATATTCCACCTAATTCCCTTGGGTTCGACCCCTACTTACCACTTACTACCCAGTAGTGTAGTCGCGAGTAGCGGATATTATAAATTTATTTGCACAGAGCACGCTGCACCTTAACGACAGTGCAGTGTCACCTCCGTCAGGAGGCAACTGCAGGACATCAAGCAGGGGCCTAATGAAACCATGTACGACTACCTGGAAAAGTTCAACCGCTTGGAGAGAAGCTGTTGCACCCTTGGACTGCCCGAGAAACTCATCATCGAGTACCTCATTGATGGATTGAGGCCCTTAGACAAAATGCTCCTGGTTGCATCAGCTGGAGGATCCATGATGAATCTATCATTGAGCGGCATGATGGACCATATTTATATGATTCATTAAGACAGTTAAACCCACCAAATTAGACTCTTTGTCTATTTAACTTTTGCTTGTTAGTTCCACTTTTGTTCTACAGGCTATTTTGAGGTCTAGAGAGAATACGAGCTAAGAAGGAGTTTTAAAGCTGAAAATAGATTACGAGTCATTCCAGGTCACGACCAGATTCCGACGGTACAACTTTCATGAACCTTACGTGGAATCACTCAAAACAAGTCCAACCGAAGAGCAACAAGAGTCCAACCAGAGCTGAAAGGACCCGATGGCTTTTGGGAAAAGATCACAAAGCACTCACCACCCACTCCCCTCCACCTAAGGCCGGCGGCTTTGAGGAGAAGAAACCATGTGGCCGGCAGCTTTGTGGCTTTTGCCACGTTGCCCGGCGGCTTTCCTCCCCCAATCCCCTCTTGCCATGTGTTGTGCTTCCATTCCTCCCCTTAGCCTATAAAGACCAAGCCTTCTCCTTTGTAAATCATCATCCCATTCCATCATCCATCAAAGGTGTCATAGTTACTTATCTCTCTAGATTTTGGGCACAATCCATGTAAACACACTACTTTGATATTGAAAGCTCCAAGTTTGTTCTTGAGTACTCTTGTTGGTTCTTGAGTACTCTCCTCTTTACTTTATTGTCTTTCAAAAAACGAAAACTTTACTTTCCTATCTTTCAGAAACCTTTACTCTCCTGTCTTTCAAAAACCTTTACTTTCCTGTCTTTCAGAAACCTTTACTTTACTGTCTTTCAAAACCGAAAACTTTACTTTCCTTGTCTTTCGAAAACCTTTACTTTTCAAGCACTTAGCTATGATGTCCTCTTCCATGGATAATCGTAGCTAAACCCTTCATTCGGTTGAAGGGGTATGCTTGTATCATAAAATGTTTTAGACCCTTCTCTTAGTGCCTCTTTGTGTTCAAAACTTGTTCTATGTGCCATATACTAGGTCAGAACACTATTGGTTGAGTGGAGGCTCGAAAGACCAAAGCTCTTCCATGGGTTCGTTACTTCTGTGGATAAGTGGAGGCTCGAAAGAGCACAGCTTATCTGTGGAATTCAACCTCTTTTAAACACCATTTGGTTAATCGGAAATGATTGATCAAATGGATGCACATAAGGCTAAGATACTTCGAAAGGAGGAATTAGTCTAAATAGAACAAGTGTTCCAAACGGTGTGGCAAGTCATGTGCTAGAAATAGCCTTGATACATCTTTGAACACTTAGTATGATCATTAGTGGTCGATGATAAACAGACTATGATACAAGGCCCCTAAAACTGAATCTTTCCTTTAATTAAAACATCACCTGTTACTTTACTTTCAAGTACCAATATCAACTGCTTACTTTCCGCAAGTCTTGTCCTCCAAGCAATTACTTTCCGCAAGTCTTGTCCTTCAAGCAATTACTTTCTGCAAGTCTTGTCCTTCAAGCACTTTAATTTCCGCAATTTACTTTCAGTACGCTTATTACAGACTTTATCAACATCAGCCCAGCATAACCTTTGATACGCAACACGCTTGAAACACAGCGTGCGGCAAGTATCAATCGTGTGTCTGCGGTTGACCCTGAATTCGACTGTTCCAGCACTTTTCAATATTAAAACCACAACCAACCAACTGTCTTATTTTCCATTTTCGAAAGAACAACTATCCACTAATTCCCTTGGGTTCGACCCCTACTTACCGCTTTACTACCCAATAGTAGAGTAACAAGTAGCGGACTTATAAATTTATTTTTGCACAGAGCAATCGCGCATTAACGACGGTGTGGTGAGCTCCGTCAAAATTGGCGCCGTTGCCGGGGAATTGGAATTGCAATTAGCAATAGGATGGTTGTTCTTTTTTCTATTTTCTTTTTCTTTTTCTTTTTGTTCGTTACATGATTCACGATGTCTTCATGGATGAATCGGTATCTCGGAAAATTTGGGGGTACCGATGGATGATCGGTTGTAAATATAGCGAAAATATTCAAATAAGAATTCAAATACTTATGCTAGCCACGGTGATCAAAACATTTATATTTGACTCGGGAAACCCAAGGTCGAACCCAAAGGATAGGTGATTAAACTAATATTGCTATAGATTAAAGCTAGATTGTCTATGGTTTTTGGGGGGGGGGGAATTGTTCCTTTAAAAAGGATGATAGCCAAATTTAACTATCCAAAGGGAGGTTTGATCCACAAAAGAGATTAACAATCAATAAAAGATGACTAGGGATCTAATCCTCCACCTAAACAATCATTGTGACGGTAAACTAGGACACCACTGATGAAATCACATGCACATACTTAGAATTTAGCCATGCAACATTACTACCAAGTTCAACTCACGCTCCAACTTAGTAATAAGAGGTTACATCTCGCATAATGCCTCACACTCACGCTCTATTGACTAGATAATCATATTCTTGTTAAGCTCAAGCCATTCTCATTAGGTTAAAGTGTCATCCAACTAACACAAAAGCTAACGCTTCTTCATTTAAGTCATTTGAAATCATGCTCTTCAACGCAAGTTACTTCAAACACAAAATCAAGCAAAGTTCCCATTGAGGCATTTTCACAAACACCTAATAGGCAACTCTAAACATTAAGTTCAAATGAAGAAGAAACATGTGCAAAACATTCATCAATAGCATCCATAGTGTTTACATAGTCACAAACATGTCTAGGGGATTCATAGATCCCCAATCAAGGTCACTACTCACTCATGGTGAGGTTACAAACAAAATCCATCATAAAAATGCTCACAATCATGAAAAGGGTAGAGTTTAGAATTCAAATCCAATATGGAGCTTCAATAGAACTAGATGATCCAATCTCCTTGGTGTTGATTGCTCCAAAATCCTAGCAAAAGTTCCCCAAAAGTCCCCCAAGTCGTCCTCCCCAAAAAGCCCCCAAAATCGGATCTCAACATCTCTATTTATAGCAAAAATTAGGGATTCGGCACTGTAGCAGGCCAGTCGATCGACTGGCGCTGGCCTGATGTCCCAGTCGATCGACTGGAGGAGAAAGAGCCGTTTTGGTAAGCAGGATCTCAGTCGATCGACTGGCACAAAGAAGGATCCCAGTCGATCGACTGGGAAGGGCCAAATTGCAGTGTCTCCTGAGAGGTGATCGAGTCGATCGACTGAAGGTGAGTCGATCGACTGAGAAAGGCTGATTTGTAACAGCTCCTGTCTCTTCTGGCGAGTCGATCGACTGGAGCAGGGGAGCTTCCCAGTCGATCGACTGGAGTGGAATATCTGCCAACTTTTGCTCTAAGCACCGGTTTTTCTCGAGTTTTCTTCAAACGGCTCTTGACACTGAGATATCTTGATTTGTGCCTGAAACGCATGAAAAGAGGATCAAATGACATCAAATAGTAGTCGGAATCGAACTAAAGCTATAGTGAATAGCGGGCATTAATGAGTCGAAAACTCGACTCATCAAACACTCCACACTTAAGCTTTGTTCGTCCCGAACAAAGTATGAAAATATGTCATGGTCTCGATCATTATTCCTAAGCATGCTATAGAAAAGTGAACATAAGTATATACAACCTAACTAGCTCCTTTTCGTAGGCGTGACAAATGCATTTAGCATATGCATTAAGCCTTTAAACCCCTAGGCTACCCTAGTGGACGAGTTATAGTCTCGTGAGAGTTTTCAGAAAAGGGAATACTCACAAATCCCTAGTGCACTTATCCCATGAGAATTGAATTTAAGAGTGTTTTAACCAAGGTCATGATTTCTCAAAACAAACTCCTCACCCCACGCTAGGACTATCATCACAATACCATCAAAAGAACTTTCGAACCATTTTGAGTACCTATGAGGTTGTGCATTCAAGATCATCAATACTAGAGCCATCAATCGCCTCACCCAAAAGTCTACTCATTTTCAAGGCAATACAATAGATATGAAGGTTTTAGTTTGCATAAAAAACGTCAATCGCTCGCCTATGCTAGCTAGGGCTAGTCCACGGGTTTGCGACATAGAACTCATTCCCAAGTTTTAGGCGCTTAAGCCGTAATCCATAAGGGAAGAGGAGCTCGACACAAAGAGTTCTTAAAAACAAGCATAAACCAAATGTATACTCCCGTGCAAGCACATGGGTCGTCCAAAAGTCATTCCAACTAGCACACATGCAAATGATGAATCCCGCACAAATGAAGAATGGTGGAAAAACATAGAGTCAAGTTTTAAGTGCTTCTTATTTTCCCTTTTTTTTTCTTTTTTTTGGGAACGGCCTTTGGTCTACAAATGCTTTCGAGGGGGGACTTACCTCCCTAACCCCCGGCATTTGTATAATTTGGAGCAAAACTTCTCTTGCGCATCGAGAAAGTTTTTAGTCGGGGCTTTGCCTTCTTTGACCGCAAACAAATTTTCTTTTCTTTTCTTTTTTTTTTGAACGGGGCTTCGCCCTCTTTTGACTCCACACTTAAAACTTGACAATATGTTCAAAAAGTGTATGGAATGTGCGGGAGTCAAACATAAGCATGGCACTCGATTAGAGAACTTAAGTCACCAAGGAGCAAACAAAAGGTCTAAGTTTTTCGTGGGAATTTTTAAAAATACTTGCTAAAACTTGTTCCAAGGTATTTCAACGAAAATACTTAGAGAATTAGATAGACAAGAGATAGCAATGATATTGATTCCCAAGAATGCACATTCGTAGGACTAGGTCGGTTCTAGGTTCAAGATCCAATAAATGAGACAAATAGGCTAGATGTGATTTATAGGAATCGGAATCGATAGTCACAAGCATATGTGGTTAACACTCTCTCATGTTAGGGATAGGGTGCAAAAGATGCAAGTGTCCATCAAAAACGATATGCATGGCATGCAAACATGTGAACAATGCGCATAAAACCGCAAACAATAATGAAGATGAGATGAAGGCGCAAAGGAACTCCCCCCGTTTGTAGATGTACCCCACCAAGAGAAAAAGATGCCATTATGCAAAGCGTGATTGAACATGATGTAAATACTCCCTTGATGACAAGAAGACATGAAAGGTTAAAAGTAACAAGTGACATACAAGGTCATTCAACGCAAGTATGAGCAAGTTAGCTTCACTAGTTACATAATAACATCATGGCATACGATTAATAGAATTCAAACAAGGAAAGTAACCCACATCCTCTAAAAAATGCACAAGAGCACTAGGGACAACATCATTAAGCATTGATAAATCAAGGGAGATGTGAGGGGTGTGGAGATGTGAAATAGAATTGGAGTGAGTAGACCTCACTCCACACTTAAAACTTTACCAACTAATAACACCAATCAAACTCCACACTTAAGAGATCACCATCACCAAGAATTTTCATGCGAGCACAATTCCACACCAAACACCTCAAATCATGCATTTCACCTTCCAAGCATCATGTTCTCAAATATAGTTCAATGAATACATGCCAAACATATATATAGAAATTATTGTGCATAAGTGGACAACTCACAATCCGGGCTACCTCCCGTTAGGGCCTAGTTTAACGTCTTGGCAAAGACCGAGCCGAATCTCTCTTTGTTAAGAAACACACTTGAGGAGTCCTTTGCTAGGATCCTTCCTCAAGCGGACTTGTAGATTATTGGTGACTCAATCCGGGTTCTTTGAAGAGTTGCAAGCAACTTGCTTAATAGCCTTTTTCCAACGTGGTAGCTTTTCACCCTTCGATATATTTGCTTTTCCATTCTTTTTCAACTCATCACCGGATGGTGGTTCATAATGATCAACGAAAGGGTCTTCATCGGGATCAACCATCCTGTACAAATCCTTCTTAGTCACCTTCTTGACCTCAACATTCTCGACCTTAGTACTCGCTTGCTCTTCCAAATCACAAGGCTCGGGCATAGCCACTTGGTCACTCGTAGGCCTCTCTATCCTAATCTTTTCTCCTCCAATCTTCAAGGTCAACTTCCCTTTCCCCAAATCGGCTTTAAAACCGGCGGTGGCCAAGAAAGGACGTCCAAGAATAAGAGAGGTGTTTCCATTATTCCCCGTGTCCATCACTACGAAATCACAAGGTATGTAGAACTTGTCTACCTTGATTGGGACATTTTCGATAACTCCTTTGGGTTGCCTTTTGGTTCCATCGGCGAGTTGCAACGTCATCTTGGTAGATTTCGTTCCCTCTAGCCCAAGCTTATAATATGTCGCGAGAGGCATGACACTTACACTAGCACCAAGGTCGGCTAATGGGTCCTCAAAATTCATGGCGCCAATAGAGCATGGGATGGTGAATCGCCCGGGGTCCTTCACTTTGAGAGGAATTTGTTTGGAGAAAAGGGCGCTACATTCATGGTTCAAGGCTACCATGCTAGATTCTTCCATGACTCTACGCCCGGATGCAATATCTTTTAAGAACTTTGCGTAGATGGGATTTTGAGCAATTACTTCGTGGAATGGAAGAGTAACATATAACTTCCTCAACATCTCCACAAATCGTTGGAAGTGGGCATCTAGCTTGTTCCTTTTTAGTCTTTGAGGGAAAGGAACCACCGGCACATAATACCTCATCAAAGCCGGTTCTTCCTCCTTTTTCTTCTCTTCCGGAGGAGCGTGAAGTTCAACTTCGAGATTTTTGTGGGCAACTTCCGCTTCTATTTTCTTCTCGTTATGGCTCAACTTTCCTTGAGGAGTAGGCAAAACCTTTCCACTTTTCAACGTGATGGCATTGACATTCATGAGAGATGGCTCTTTATCTTCAAGAGAGATGGCATTGCAATGCTCGGTGAAATTAACGTCCGGTTGAGAAGGAAGTTTCCCAATTTGCTTCAATGCTACGGCTTGTTGAGCCACTTGATTATCAAGCATCTTGTTATGGGCTTCTAATTGCTCCATTCTCTTATTGGTCTCTTTTTGATTTTCTAGCATTTGAGCCATCATAGACAACATAGTGTTATCTTGAGTGCTAGAGGAAGAATTCCTTTGCTCATTCATAGGAGGTTTGGCTTGATAAGGTCTTTGATAGTTTCCTTGGGAATATTGAGAACTTTGGTTTGAATTTTGGCCTTGAGTTGAATAGGAATTTTGCCCTTGATTTTGGTTAGAGCCATACCCTTGCCTTTGGTAGTTCCCTTGATAATTACTTTGCCCTTGAGGTCTTGGAGGGACGTATAAATCATTAGACATTCTTCTTTGATGAGGCTCATAATTTCTAGTAATGGGACTAGCATTTTGAGTGTAACTCCTTTGCTGATTCACAAAGTGTGCCTCTTCATAGCCATCATCATCTTCTTCATATTTCCCCTCGGGGCAATTCTTGGTAGAGTGTCTTGTGCTAGCACACAAGAAGCAAGGTTGTTGGATTGGATTCTTCTCCTTTTCATTCTTCGGTTTAGACACCTCCAAAGCACTTACCATGTTTATCAAACCATCCACTTTCTTAGTTAATTCAACCATTTCCTTCTTCATTTCGGAACTCGAGGAGTCATCTCTTGACTTTGATATCTTCTTGTGATCAACCCCTTGGTATCTATCGGAATTTGTAGCAATCTTCTCTATGACTTTAAATCCTTGGTTTGCCGGTAAATCCATGATAGCACCACCGCTAGCCATGTCCATTTGGCCCTTGGCCTCTTTGCTCATGCCGAGGTAAAAGTATCTCAATAGATCCGCTTTTCTAAAATTATGGTGTGGGCACTCCTTCAAATAATGCTTGAATCGGTCATAGGCTTGATGAAATGGCTCATTATCCCTTTGCGAGAACGTCAATATAAAATCTATAAATTTCTTCGTCCTTGACGGTGGAAAGAATTTGGAGAGAAAGGCATTTGCTAGCTCGTTCCACGTCCTAAAAGATCCCGGTTCTTGGTTTTGCAACCATTCCTTAGCATCTCCATATAGCGAGGAGGGAAAAAGCTTCAAGTAGACATGCTCCACGGGCACATTTCTCGGCTTATAAGTGCGACAATACTCTTGAAAGTTAGCCAAATGTGTAGAAGGATTCCCAACTCCTTGGTATTGGTCGTGGGTCACCATGTGGACTAAAGAGGACTTCACATCAAAATCGAACGCATCCTCATCTGGAGGCACAATAGCCGAGCCATTTCCCTCATGTGAAGGGGTCATGTAATCCCCGACCGGTCTCTCATCATCCTCATCATCGAATCTATAATTTCTGTAGTTCCTTTGAGGAGGGAGAGGATTCCCAAAAGGGTTTTGATCATCAAGGTTGTCATTTCTAGCGGGAGGATCATCTATCTCATCCCCATCAATTCTACGATTCCGAGCATCCCTTTGTAGAACGGGGCGGTTTCCATTTTCTTCTTCCATAATGATTTCTTGTCCTTGGTCTTCGACAATAGGAGGAATAATAGGACCAAGAGGTGGAATAAGGGGTAGAGGGTTCTTGCGAGGTCTACCCCTTGGTTTCTTGACGGTTGGGTGAGGAATGTGAGAAGAAGAACCGGTAGCTACGTGTTTTCGCCCTTGAAATCTCGTGTTCATTCACAAGCCTGCAAGAACAAAGAGAGTTCTTAGCAATGAAAGGCAAGAGAAATAATCCACAATTTAGGCACAAGACAAGCAATAACTACAAGCGAAGAAAGAGTAGACAAACTAAACAATCTAATAGCACCAAGTTAATTAACCTATCCCCGGCAACGCGCCATTTGATCGGTTGTAAATATAGCGAAAATATTCAAATAAGAATTCAAATACTTATGCTAGCCACGGTGATCAAAACATTTATATTTGACTCGGGAAACCCAAGGTCGAACCCAAAGGATAGGTGATTAAACTAATATTGCTATAGATTAAAGCTAGATTGTCTATGGTTTTTGGGGGGGGGGGGGGAATTGTTCCTTTAAAAAGGATGATAGCCAAATTTAACTATCCAAAGGGAGGTTTGATCCACAAAAGAGATTAACAATCAATAAAAGATGACTAGGGATCTAATCCTCCACCTAAACAATCATTGTGACGGTAAACTAGGACACCACTGATGAAATCACATGCACATACTTAGAATTTAGCCATGCAACATTACTACCAAGTTCAACTCACGCTCCAACTTAGTAATAAGAGGTTACATCTCGCATAATGCCTCACACTCACGCTCTATTGGCACTATAGAATATAATCATCTAGTCTCACACTCACGCTCTATTGACTAGATAATCATATTCTTGTTAAGCTCAAGCCATTCTCATTAGGTTAAAGTGTCATCCAACTAACACAAAAGCTAACGCTTCTTCATTTAGGTCATTTGAAATCATGCTCTTCAACGCAAGTTACTTCAAACACAAAATCAAGCAAAGTTCCCATTGAGGCATTTTCACAAACACCTAATAGGCAACTCTAAACATTAAGTTCAAATGAAGAAGAAACATGTGCAAAACATTCATCAATAGCATCCATAGTGTTTACATAGTCACAAACATGTCTAGGGGATTCATAGATCCCCAATCAAGGTCACTACTCACTCATGGTGAGGTTACAAACAAAATCCATCATAAAAATGCTAACAATCATGAAAAGGGTAGAGTTTAGAATTCAAATCCAATATGGAGCTTCAATAGAACTAGATGATCCAATCTCCTTGGTGTTGATTGCTCCCAAATCCTAGCAAAAGTCCCCCAAAAGTCCCCCAAGTCGTCCTCCCCAAAAAGCCCCCAAAATCGGATCTCAACATCTCTATTTATAGCAAAAATTAGGGATTCGGCACTGTAGCAGGCCAGTCGATCGACTGGCGCTGGCCTGATGTCCCAGTCGATCGACTGGAGGAGAAAGAGCCGTTTTGGTAAGCAGGATCTCAGTCGATCGACTGGCACAAAGAAGGATCCCAGTCGATCGACTGGGAAGGGCCAAATTGCAGTGTCTCCTGAGAGGTGATCGAGTCGATCGACTGAAGGTGAGTCGATCGACTGAGAAAGGCTGATTTGTAACAGCTCCTGTTTCTTCTGGCGAGTCGATCGACTGGAGCAGGGGAGCTTCCCAGTCGATCGACTGGAGTGGAATATATGCCAACTTTTGCTCTAAGCACCGGTTTTTCCCGAGTTTTCTTCAAACGGCTCTTGACACTGAGATATCTTGATTTGTTCCTGAAACGCATGAAAAGAGGATCAAATGACATCAAATAGTAGTCGGAATCGAACTAAAGCTATAGTGAAGAGCGGGCATTAATGAGTCGAAAACTCGACTCATCAATGGACCAAAATTATACGAATCAAAAACACAGTAAAACCCACCAAATTAGACTGTTGGTCTATTTAACTTCTACTTGTTAGTCCCGATTTATTTCTACAGGGTATTTTGGCGCTTAGAGAGAAAACACGCTAAGGAGAGGATTTTACGCTAAAAAGATGATAAGAGTCAATCCAAGGTCAAGATCAGACGCTGAACGAAGAAATCTCAAGATCCTGACGTTGAATTACTCAAATCAAATTCAACTGAGGAACAATCAAAGTCAGACCGGTGCGAAATTGGATTGATAGTTTTGTGAAAAGACTGCACAAAACTGTCAAAACTCATCCATGGACCAAGTGACCGGTTGCTTTGGTGAAGAAGATGACTCATGGGTGGCTTCCTTCCCTCCTCCTCCTTGGGTGACCGGTGGCTTTGGCTTGGAGGTGGCCAAAGCCACAAAACTCCCCTCCATTTGGACCTCCAACCGGCGGCTAAATGAAGCTCCATGAGAGCTTGCCATGTGGTGGCTCCTCCACCACATCTTCATCCCTTCCTCCTCCACCCTTGGATGCACCACCACATGCCACCATCTCCACCCTCCATTCTCCTCCCCTTAGCCTATAAAAGGAGAGCCCCTCCTCCTCATTTCAAACATCCACAAATTGTAAAATCACTTCTCTCTCTAAGTTTTGGTTACTTTGTAAGTTTGGTTTGGTTTTAGAAATAATACTCCTGTTTGTTCTTGAGTATTATACGCTTTGGAAATAATACTCCTGTTTGTTCTTGAGTATTATACTTTAGAAAATACTCCTGTTGGTTCTTGAGTATTCAATAGGAAATTGGGAATACTCCTGTTGGTTCTTGAGTATTCCACCCCTTTCCCTCTTATTGTTTTCAAAAACATCTTGAGTATTTAGTTATGATGTCCTTTTCCATGGACAGTCGTAGCTAAACTCCTCATTCGGTCGAAGGTACGTTCTTGTATTATATAATGTTTTAATTTCTTTTAGTTTCATTTCTCTGTATTCAAAACTTGTTCTATGTGCCATTTATAGTCAGAGTTTCCAAGGTTGAGTGAACCATTTGTAACTGGACCAAAGGGACCAAATGGGCAAGCTCTTCCGTGGGAACTCGTGATCATACTCGATAAGTGGAAGCTGTAACAAGCAAAACTTATCGAGGAGTTCGACTTATCTTAAAAAATCATTTGGAAACTGGACCAAAGAATTCAAATGGATGCACAAAAGGCTAAGATACTTCGAAAGGAGGAATTAGTCTGAAGTAGAACAAGTGTTGCTTTAAACGATGTTGCAAGTCTTGCGCTACGAAAGGGCCTCGATTCATCTTTGAATACTTAGAAAGGTTACTAGCGGTTATTAATAACATGTTATAATACAAGGTACCTGAAACCGAATACTGTCCCTTGAATTACAAAAACCCCCCTGTATTTACTTTTGTTAACTGCTCGATAAACTGCTCAACCATCAACCGCTCATCTACCGGAGGAATCACAATCACGTATCACCCACTGTAAGTCTTCTTCCCTTAACTCTTTTATTTTCAGTATTTATTTTCTGTAATTTACTTTTCCGCACTCAAAACCAAAAAAACCAAAAACAGTAGTTTAGTCAATCGCGCTAAAATCTCAATCCACTTAAAACACGCTCCCTCGCTGTACAAATCCCCCAAAGAACAACATATTCCCCTAATTCCCTTGGGTTCGACCCCTACTTACAACTTACTACCCAGTAGTGTAGTCGCGAGTAGCGGACAATATAAATTTATTTGTACAGAGAACATTGCACCTTAACAATAGTGCAGTGCGCTCCGTCAAATTGGCGCCGTTGCCGGGGAATTAGCCATCGAATAAGTTGTTCGAATCGATACGCGCTCGAAACAACCATGTCTCGCGAAGGAAGTCACCATGACTACCAAGATGACGACGAGATGAACCTGTACGATCGAAACAATGAGGTGCCACTTCCATTTATGGATGATCCGGAGCAACTCATCCGAAGCAGACGAGCTCGTGATAGGGAAGCCATCAGAAGAAACCAAGAACCACCCGAGGACCGAAATGCAGCTGGTCCAGTACGACAACCCCCTAGATATCCACCACCCCCGCAACCTAGACAAGTGCCGAGACAAGAACCCGCTTTCGATGACCACTACGGAGATAACAACAACTACCGCGAACCTACATTAGGAGAGCTCTCGGCACCAGATTTCAGAGTTCCGCCGTGGTGTATCTATGAAGGCCCGGAGCTAGAAAATATCGTCATCAACACTTCAGTGGCCCACAACTTGCCAAAATTCTCAGGAACTCGTGGAGAATCAGCAATGACTCATCTCCAGCGCTTACATGGGATTTGCCAAAACCTCAAACCGAATGGCATAAACATAGACGAATTTAAGTTAAAGGCGTTCTATTTTTCCCTCATTGACTCGGTTCCTTTCATTGCCTTCCGGAAGCATCAGAACATGGGCTCAGATGCAGAAGAAGTTCTTAGAAAAATATTACCCAGCAGGAAGAGCAATGCAAGTATGGAGGCAACTGCAGGACATCAGGCAAGGACCCAACGAAACCATGTACGATTACCTGGAAAAATTCAACCGCCTGGAGAGAAGCTGCTGTACTCTTGGACTGCCCGAGAAACTCACCGTCGAGTATCTCATTAACGGATTAAGACCCTTTGATAAAATGCTCCTGGATGCCTCAGCTGGAGGGTCCATGATGAATCTATCATTAAGTGGCATAAGGGATCTTATCACCAACGTTGCTGAGAATGCCCGATTCAGAGAAGAGAAAACTCAGCAGGAAGAATTCTCCCGGACAAAAAATATGGCAAAAGCTGAAGCCTCGATGAGCTCTATGCCTGAAGAGATGAAGCAGCTAAAGGAGATGATGATCCAAATCCTACGAAGGCAGCCAGTTCCGGTAAAACCTTGCGAGTTCTGTGGTTCTACAGACCACAAAACTGACGCATGTCCAACATTAATAGAAGAGGAGTCGGCAGAAGTGAATGCAGTGGGAGGATACCAAGGATACAACAACAGTAATGACAGAGCCGGAGAAAATAGACAGTATGGTCAAACAACCAACCTAAGCTGGCGTAACAATAACTATTCTCAGAAGAATGCACAACCAGCTGTCCCTCAACTAGCTCAGTCATTCTACCAACCCCCCCACCGGCAGTATAACCAGAACGCTCCATCAGCAGGCCAATATCAGCAAAAAGGACCAAATCAGTTCAAAACCGGCCCGTAGAATCAGCAAGAACCAACCAAGTCGCTGGATGAAACGATGAAGGAGCTCACAGGAAGCATAAATCAATTGGGTACTTCGCTACACCAATACCAGGCGAAAACTGACGGGGCAATTTCAGAATTAACCAAACAAATGTCCCATCTCGCCACAGCGATGTCAACACTCACTAACGAACCTGGCAGACTTCCTTCACAAACCATCCAGAATCCAAAGGCGAATCTTAGCATGATGCAAAGGTCAAACGTAAGAACGACGCTTGGAGAAGTAGCACGATCCCCAACTTAGCAACTTACAAACAAGCACTTCAGCTGTAGGCGTCGTCCTGACTGGAATCAAGAGGAAGACCGACCCAATGATGGCAGAACATGGGCTACGCATGCTGACAATGGACGGTACGCATTCACCGTGTGCATAACACCACCGCCGATCATACACTCTGACATACCAACGTCTGGATGGGATGACGATAACAATTTGAAGTGGGACTCTCCAACTAATATTTATGCTCCGAAGCAAAATATTAAGGGGCCCAATAATACCAATCCTAAGCCAAGGAATGAGCAGAATGGCCCGACAATAGAAAGAGCCCTCACTTCAGATCATGAGTCACAACCGGAAAGAGATAAAGACCCAGAGGCCTTTACAGTCACCTGCGGTATTGGTGAAACACAGATTCAGAAGTGCTTAGTCGATCTTGGTGCTGCTATCAACGCCATGCCCTCCTCCTTATATTACTTGTTAGGACTGGGTCCATTAAAACCACCCAGGTCAAATATCGAGCTAGGAGATAAATCGTGCATCCGTCCGATTGGAGTGCTGGAAGGCGTAATACTCCATGTGGGAGAGCTCGTTATTGCTGCAGACTTCTATGTGATACAAACGGGAGAGACCAGCGAAGACGATCCTCCAACAATAATCTTGGGACGACCATTTCTCTACGCTACTAAAGCAAGGATAGATGTGGGCAAGGACTCATTATCGCTTAAGTTCGGCGGCAAAATTGCACATTTCTACATTGACAATAGCCACACGGATACAAAGAAACCGCCAGATATAAAACCTATCTCAGATCGCGGTACGCAGATTTCCAACTTGCCAAAAAAGACCAAAAAAGTAACAAGACCAGCAGCTATGGTCAAAGTTCCCTCATCTTCTCAGAAACGTTGGGAGGAGAAATCACCAGAACAACGGGAACTGGACACAAGCACATCTGCTCACAAGAAATCGAGAAAAGGCAAGGCAAAAGTCAACACAGGAACAGTGGCAAAATTCGACCTAAGCCACCCATGGGATTGATAGTTTTGTGAAAAGACTGCACAAAATTGTCAAAATGCACCCATGGACCAAGATGACCGGCCACCTTGCTTGGAGGTGGCCAAAGCCACCCTTCTCCTCCTTGGATGACCGGCCAACCGGTGGCTTCTCCTCCCCCAACCGGCGGCTTTTGGCTCCTCCACATGTCATCTCCTCCTTGCTCCTCCCTTCTCCTCCCTTGGATGAAAAACACATGCCACCCATCTTGGCCATCCATTCTCCTCCTCCATGGCTATAAAAGGAGAGCCCCTCCTCCTCATTTGAAACATCCACAAATTGTAAAATCACTTCTCTCTCTAAGTTTTGGTTAGTTTGTAAGTTTGGTTTGGTTTTGGAAATAATACTCCTGTTTGTTCTTGAGTATTATACGCTTTGGAAATAATACTCCTGTTTGTTCTTGAGTATTATACTTTAGAGAATACTCCTGTTGGTTCTTGAGTATTCAGTAGGAAATTGGGAATACTCCTGTTGGTTCTTGAGTATTCCACCCCTTTCCCTCTTACTGTTTTCAAAAACCCCCGAGTATTTAGTTATGATGTCCTTTTCCATGGACAGTCGTAGCTAAACTCCTCATTCGGTCGAAGGTACGTTCTTGTATTATATAATGTTTTAATTTCTTTTAGTTTCATTTCTCTGTATTCAAAACTTGTTCTATGTGCCATTTATAGTCAGAGTTTCCAAGGTTGAGTGAACCATTTGTAACTGGACCAAAGGGACCAAATGGGCAAGCTCTTCCGTGGGAACTCGTGATCATACTCGATAAATGGAAGCTGTAACAAGCAAAACTTATCGAGGAGTTCTACTTATCTTAAAAAAACCATTTGGAAACTGGACCAAAGAATTCAAATGGGTGCACAAAAGGCTAAGATACTTCGAAAGGAGGAATTAGTCTGAAGTAGAACAAGTGTTGCTTTAAACGATGTTGCAAGTCTTGCGCTACGAAAGGGCCTCGATTCATCTTTGAATACTTAGAAAGGTTACTAGCGGTTATTAATAACATGTTATAATACAAGGTACCTGAAACCGAATACTTTCCCTTGAATTACAAAAACCCCCCTGTATTTACTTTTGTTAACTGCTCGATAAACTGCTCAACCATCAACCGCTCATCTACCGGAGGAATCGTAATCACGCATCACCCACTGTAAGTCTTCTTCCCTTAACTCTTTTATTTTCAGTATTTATTTTCTGTAATTTACTTTTCCGCACTCAAAACCAAAAAAACCAAAAACAGTAGTTTAGTCAATCGCGCTAAAATCTCAATCCACTTAAAACACGCTCCCTCGCTGTACAAATCCCCCAAAGAACAACATATTCCCCTAATTCCCTTGGGTTCGACCCCTACTTACCACTTACTACCCAGTAGTGTAGTCGCGAGTAGCGGACAATATAAATTTATTTGTACAGAGAACATTGCACCATAACGACAGTGCAGTGCGCTCTGTCAGGTACCATCGGAGAAGACCCCGTGGAACATGAACAAATGTTTTACTCCATCTGCGGCCGCATGAAGCCCAAGGATGAGTCGCTAGAAGGGTTTATGCTGAATTGTTTTGAGTTTTCCTTAACTGATTCTGCACTATCTTGGTATTACTCATCATGTGCAGATTATGAAAGCTGTTATGAAAATCTTCGAGCCAAAATTCTAAAAGAGTTTTTTCTGTCAAATTATGGCACCGATCCCTGTCAAAGAGCCCAGCCATCCTTTCGACTTGAAGTCCGCAAGAAGATCAGCACCGTCAAGCAATCCCGGGACGAAACTTTGGACGAGTACTTATCGTACTTCGACTCCATTGTGGCGAGCTGCCCGCACCATGGATTCACAAAAGTGTTCCTTCTTCAAAGGTTTCTTGGCGGAATGCTGTCGCATGAGTGGAAAAGACTCAATGATACAGTAGGAGGCTCGGTCATGAAGTTAACCGTGACTGAAATCTGGGGCGTCATAAACAATTTGGCAGAGAGCATAAAACAAGGGCCAATGCACCAAACTGATGATAAAGCACCGACGATGGAAGTGGACTCAGTGCAGAACAAGCACGACATCACACCCATTGCAAGCTTGCCCGTAGCAAAACTGGAAAGAGACATCAGTACAAGGGCAGTAATGGACGTGGAGGCAGCTCTAAAGGAACCAACATTGGAGCCCACAAAGCTGACAGAGGATGAGGACGCATGGATAAATGAAGAAGAGCCGGCCGAGCCATTCAAACCGGTCCTCACTACCGAAGCGGCCGAGGAAATCAAGCCAGGCGCGGTCCTTGCGCTCGGAGCACCCGAAACATGCCCGATCCTCACCATCGAAGCACCCAAGGTAGGCCCGGTCCTCATTATCAATCTGTCCGAGAAAAACCTGGCCCTTATGGTGGAAGTCCCCCAACTTGTTCCCTCGGTTTGTATGCGGATCACAGCCCCTGAAGACGAAGTGATCAATGATGAGGTGCAAGGCAAGTTGGAGGAGAAGCTTGAGCATGAGAAGCCGACAATGGAGCACTCCCTCGCCACGAGCCAACCGAGCAGCCCTGAAAACTCACTCGGGCAGAAACGACCATTCACCTCTGCCGCAAAGAAGAGGGCTAGCGAAGAGCACAACCCGGATGCCAACCATGCGTACACAAAGAAGAGACCAAGACATGGCCCGGTGGAATGGAAGCCCGGATGGAGAAACACGAGAGCTCGGCTCAATAGACCAGCAGCTATGGTTAAGGGTCCCTCGCCTTCTCAGAGGTGTTGGAAAGAGAAACCACCGGAACAATGGAGTCCTGACTCAAGCACATCATCTCACAAGAACTCGGGGAGAGTCAAGGCTAGAATCAAGGTAGGCACGGCAGAAAAGTTGGATCTAAGCCGCCCATGGGATCCGAACTTATGATCCAGAAGTGAGGTATCGTCGAGCCAACGACGTTAAACAAAGGCACTGGTCGGGAGGTAACCCGACATTTATCTTTTTCAGTCATTTTATTTAACTTTTTGAACCATTCTCACCTGTCTTGTAAATAGTTGCTTGAAATCGGCTTTTGAACTAAGTTATGCCGAGAGGCACGCCTTCGTGCAAAAGTGTGGGGTGAGAACTGCCTTTGTACATAGTTAGTTAACATGCTTTCTTTTTTCCTTTTCCCTTAATATTATCTTTTTGAAAATATGAACTTGAGAATGTGAAAAAGATAGATCATAATTCATGCATTTACCTTGTGAAATCTCAACTGTTTAAAAACTTAGGATGTAACTTCTCATTTGTCCCTTTGTGTTGAGATATACAGGGGATGTGGAGTTGATATAAAATGCCCTAGAGAGGCTTGGCAAGCACTCAAAGGACTGAATTTCACTATATGGTTTACGAAGTCAGTGGAGGCTGCACTTCGGGTTTCATCGGATTCAGAGTCATCTCCGCCATGCAGCATCTATGCAAAAGGCGGGACGGGAATCAAACCGTCATATATCTAGTCCTAGTAGCCGAGAAAATAGATGAGCGACTCTCATCTTGACACGCGCGAAACGGCAAGGATGAGAAAGAGCGGAGAGGTATTTCCATATGCTCTCGGGCGATGATTGGACCTCCCAAAAGGTTGAGAAAATGGACAAGCAAGTGACAAAAAAGCAAAGCTCCAAGAAGCAAATCAAAGGGCGAAGGCCCAAAGTTGTGAAGGGTTTAACCGAACAAAAGTGAAGAAACTCAAAATCAAAATCAAAGGCCCAAGACCAAATCACTTCAAAAAGCTGTCCCTCACCAAAAGAAAATCAAAGTGCTCAACTCATTGAAACCCGAACCGAATCATGTGCTAGATAAAGCGTCAAGTTAACCATATAGTGCGAGTCGGTCCAGAGAATGCAGTCCAGGAGCCTAAAAAGGGCTATCTCTCGAAACATCCAAATTAAATTGCATCTCAGCTCGAAGGTACAAGTATTAAGTTTCTTCTAAGTATTTACACGGTTTAGTTTGATAATAAGTAAGTAATGCATGAATAGGATAAATCTAGTTCTATATTCTCACTTTCCTATTTGAAGTTTTTAGTTGGATTGTGTGCGCATCTCTTAAATAGCATTGTTCGGGACGAACAACTAAAAGTGTGGGGTGATCTGATGGACCATATTTATATGATTCATTAAGACAGTTAAACCCACCAAATTAGACTCTTTGTCTATTTAACTTTTGCTTGTTAGTTCCACTTTTGTTCTACAGGCTATTTTGAGGTCTAGAGAGAATACGAGCTAAGAAGGAGTTTTAAAGCTGAAAATAGATTACGAGTCATTCCAGGTCACGACCAGATTCCGACTGTACAACTTTCATGAACCTGGCGTGGAATCACTCAAAACAAGTCCAACCAAAGAGCAACCAGAGTCCAACCAGAGCTGAAAGGAACCGATGGCTTTTGGGAAAAGATCACAAAGCACTCACCACCAACTCCCCTCCACCTAAGGCCGGCGTCTTTGAGTAGAAGAAGCCATGTGGCCGGCGACTTTGTGGCTTTTGCCACCTTGCCCGGCGGCTTTCCTCCCCCCAATCCCCTCTTGCCATGTGTTGTGCTTCCATTCCTCCCCTTAGCCTATAAATACCAAGCCTTCTCCTTTGTAAATCATCATCCCATTCCGTCATCCATCAAAGGTGTCATAGTTACTTATCTCTCTAGATTTTGGGCACAATCCATGTAAACACACTACTTTGACATTGAAAGCTCCAAGTTTGTTCTTGAGTACTCTTGTTGTTTCTTGAGTACTCTCCTCTTTACTTTACTGTCTTTCAAAAACTGAAAACTTTACTTTCCTGTCTTTCAGAAACCTTTACTGTCCTGTCTTTCAAAAACCTTTACTTTCCTGTCTTTCAGAAACCTTTACTTTACTGTCTTTCAAAACCAAAAACTTTACTTTCCTTGTCTTTTGAAAACCTTTACTTTTCAAGCACTTAGCTATGATGTCCTCTTCCATGGATAATCGTAGCTAAACCCTTCATTCGGTTGAAGGGGTATGCTTGTATCATAAAATGTTTTAGACCCTTCTCTTAGTGCCTCTTTGTGTTCAAAACTTGTTCTATGGGCCATATACTAGGTCAGAACACTATTGGTTGAGTGGAGGCTCGAAAGAGCAAAGCTCTTCCATGGGTTCGTGACTTCCGTGGATAAGTGGAGGCTCGAAAGAGCACAGCTTATCTGTGGAATTCAACCTCTTTAAAACACCATTTGGTTAATCGGAAATGATTGATCAAATGGATGCACATAAGGCTAAGATACTTCGAAAGGAGGAATTGGTCTAAATAGAACAAGTGTTCCAAACGGTGTGGCAAGTCATGTGCTAGAAATAGCCTTGATACATCTTTGAACACTTAGTATGATCATTAGAGGTCGATGATAAACAGACTATGATACAAGGCCCCTAAAACCGAATCTTTCCTTTAATTAAAACATCACCTGTTACTTTACTTTCAAGTACCAATATCAACTGCTTACTTTCCGCAAGTCTTGTCCTTCAAGCAATTACTTTCCGCAAGTCTTATCCTTCAAGCAATTACTTTCTGCAAGTCTTGTTCTTCAAGCACTTTAATTTCCGCAATTTACTTTCAGTACGCTTATTACAGACTTTATCAACATCAGCCCAACATAACCTTTGATACGCAACACGCTTGAAACACAGCGTGCGGCCAGTATCAATCGTGTGTCTGCGATTGATCTTGAAATCGACTGTTCCAGCACTTTTCAATATTAAAACCACAACCAACCAACTGTCTTATTTTCCATTTTCGAAAGAACAACTATCCACTAATTCCCTTGGGTTCGACCCCTACTTACCGCTTTACTACCCAATGGAAGAGTAACGAGTAGCGGACTTATAAATTTATTTTTGCACAGAGCCATCGCGCATTAACGACGGTGTGGTGAGCTCCGTCACGGCATAAGGCGACTCATCACCGACGTTGCTGAAAATGCCCAATTTAGAGAGGAGACAACTCAGCAGGAAGAATTTTCCTGAACAAAGAATGTGGCAAAGGCCGAAACACCGAAGAACCCCATGCCAGAGGAGATGAAACAAATGAAGGAAATGATGATTCAGATCCTACGAAGGCAGCCAGTTCAGGTAAAGCCTTGCGAGTTTTGTGGTTCTACGGACCACAAGACTGACGCATGTCCAACATTAATAGTAGAGGAACTGGCAGAAGTAAATGCAGTGGTAGGATACCAAGGATACAACAACAACAACAACAACAACAACAATAATGACAGAACCGGACCAAACCGGAAGTATGGTCAAGCAACCAACCCGAGCTGGCGGAACGAAAACCACCCTCCGAGGGAGACACAACAAGCCGCACCTCAATTAGCTCAGTCATTCTACCAACCTCCCCACCGACAGTACAACCAGAACGCTCCATCAGCAGGCCAATATCAGCAAAAAGGACCAAACCAGTACCCGATGGGTCGGTATTAGCAGAAGGGACCAAATCAGTACCAAGCCAGCCCGAGCAATCTGCAAGGACCGAACAAATTCCTTGATGATGTGGTGAAGGAACTCGTGGGCTCGATGCATCGATTCCAAATCGAAACAAAGGGAGATATCTCGGACTTGAAGAAGCAAATGTCCCAGCTCACCACCTCAATGTCAGCGCTCACTAATGAACCAGGCAGACTTCCTTCACAAACCATTCAAAACCCGAAAGAAAATGTTAATGGCGTGACCCTTAGGAGTGGGAGAAAACTTGTCGTCAAACCCTTGGAGCAAGAGGAGGACGAAAGGCCCGAGGCTCTCGAAACTCTTGAGCAGGACGTGGCCGAGAAAAATGAAGACGCGTCCGAGGAAGAGCAGGACGCGACCAAAGAAGAAGGGAACGCGTCCGAAGAACGCAGGACTGGTCCGGTTCCAGCATCCGAAGAGCACAAGGGATGCCCGGTGCCTAGAACCGAGACTCCCAAAATCAGCGCAGCACTTCCATTTCCAATACCTGCCCGTGTGCCAAAACAACATGTCATGGATGAGGATGTGTTTGAGTTGTTCAGCAAAGTCGAAATCAACATCCCCCTCTTGGAAGCCATCAAGCAAATTCCTCGATATGCTAAGTTTTTAAAAGAACTTTGCACCAACCGGAGGAAGAATACTAGATATGATCAAGAACTAATGAGTAGGAACGTGTCAGCCGTCATACAACGAAAGGTGCCACCCAAATGCGGTGATCCGGGAACTTACACCGTTCCATGCACAATTGGCAACATCCGGATCGAAAACTGCATGCTAGACCTTGGAGCATCAATCAACGTTCTTCCCTTCTCTATCTACTCATGCCTTAGGATTGGACCACTCGAACCCACTGGTCTCACTATTCAACTGGCAGATCGGTCGTGCAAACAGCCCGAGGGCAAAATAGAAGACGTCCTGGTTCAAGTAGGCGAATTGGTGTTTCCAGCAGATTTCTACGTCTTAAAATGGAAAATGGCGGACCAACAGACCATGCACCCATCCTTCTTGGCCGTCCATTTCTCAAAACATCAAAAATGAAGATAGACTGTGGAAGTGGGATGCTCTCAATGGAGGTGCAAGGAGAGACCTTTAGCTTCGACATATTCCGAGCAATGAAGCATCCCATGGAGTACAAGGAAGTGCACGTTCTCGACACTTTGGACGACCTGGTCCAAGAAGTGCAGCCAGAACCAAGAGCAGATCCCTTAGAAGCCATACTCAATGGAGCCGAAAGCTCATATGAATTGGCCGAAGGCTTGCATGAAACACTAGCCCACTTAACAATCTCGGAGCCTCTCACACTAGAATATGAAGTCAACGAGGTAAAACTATTCAAATCCAATACCTTTTTGCCCTCGGTAATGCAAGCTCCTAGAATAGAATTAAAGCCCCTGCCCGGGCATCTGAAGTATGCATTCCTAGGAGAAAATAACACACTCCCGGTGATCATTAAGAGTGGCTTGGAAGCAGGCCAGGAACATCGTTTGGTAAAAGTGTTGAGACAGCATAAACTAGCAATTGGATGAAGGAAAAATGGTGACAACAAGAGTCAAGAACGGCTGGAGGATGTGCATCGACTACAGAAAATTGAATGCGGTCACAAGGAAGGACCATTTCCATCTGCCATTCATCGATCAAATGCTAGACCGACTGGCGGGCAAACCATATTTCTGTTTCTTGGATGGATTCTCGGGCTACAACTAGATCCCCATAGCACCTGAGGACCAAGAGAAGACTACATTCACCTGCCCATTCAGCACATTCGCCTTCAGAAGGATGTCGTTTGGTCTATGCAATGCCCTGGTGACTTTTCAAAGGGTGGTAACCAGCATTTTCTCAGACATGATTGGAGAATTCATCGAGGTCTTCATGGACGATTTCACCATCTATGGAGACACATTTGACGCATGCCTAAGCAACTTGACCACGGTTTTGGCACGATGTGTGTCAATGAACTTAGTGCTCAATTATGAGAAATGCCACTTCATGGTTACTCACGGAAAAGTCTTAGGACATATCGTCTCACAAGAAGGCATAGAGGTGGACAAAGCTAAAATAGACCTGATCATGACTCTACCATACCCTTCCACTGTCCGAGACATCCAATCCTTCCTTGGGCATGCGGGATTCTACCAACGATTCATCAAGGACTTCTCCAAAAAGGCGTTGCCTCTATCCACTCTTCTCCAAAAAGAAGTCCCTTTTGAATTCACCAATGCATGCAAGGAGGCCTTTGATGATTTGAAAAAAGCCCTCACTAGCACACCTATCATCCAAACGCCAAATTGGGGACAACCATTCGAAATCATGTGCGACGCGAGCGATTATGCCGTGGGGGCAGTTCTCGGCCAAAAGGTTGATAAGAAGGCGGTTGTGATCTACTACGCCTCAAGAACCCTAGATTCTGCCCAACGAAACTACTCCACCACCGAGAAGGAACTCCTGGCAGTGGTATTCGCTCTGGAAAAATTCAGATCCTATTTGCTTGGAGCAAAAGTGATAGTTTATTCTGACCATGCTGCCATCCGTTACCTGATGAAGAAGAAGGAGGCCAAGCCAAGGCTCATTCGGTGGATCTTGCTACTGCAAGAATTTCCTGGTATGCCTCAATCGTGTCGTGGTATGCCTCAATCGTCAGGTGTCGTGGTATGCCTCAATCGTCAACTACCTTGTAGAAGGTACATTTCCTCCTTCTTTTACTAAAGCACAATGCATGAAACTTAGGCATGATGCTAGACATTACTTATGGGATGATCCTTATTTGTGGAAAATAGGAGTAGATCAAATACTTAGGAGATGCATCCTCGATAATGAAATAGCTTCTGTTATTAGCTTCTGCCATGAATTTGCATGTGGAGGATACTTCGGGCCTAGGAGAACC